>CM051456.1:50417123-50501138 GCA_028274465.1 Plantago ovata | reverse complement strand
TGATGCAACTTGAAGACTCCTATACTTTTTATTTGCTTTTGTAGTTGTGGCCTGTTGCCTTTTGTCGTGATTCGTTTAGTCTAGTTTTGTCTTGGTGCCTTAGGTGATTAAGATAGGAAAAAAATCGTTGAAAATCTGGAAACAGAGCCAAGCGAAGCGCTTGGAAGGGCCAAGCGGTCCGCTTGAAATTCAGAAAGTTTGAAACTTTCTGGAAATTCAAGCGGAGCGCTTGGAACCTCCCAAGCGCCCGCTTGGCTCCCGCCAAGCGGTCCGCCTGGGCCCTGTACCCAGATTCCTCGTTTTTTCCATTCTTCTCACCTTTGCGCACCCGTTTTCACATGTTTCTTAAGTCCTTTCAGGTACTACTCAAATATAGGAGATTGGACACGAACCTTTATCTCAGGGAAGTGTACTTCAATCCATTTTTCCTTTTCATTCAACTTTTCTTTGCTCGAGGACGAGCAAAAGTTTAGGTTTGGGGAGGGGGTATTGGATTTCAGTACTATATGCTTGTGTGGTTCGTACATGCCTGATTTTACTCAAGTTCATGTGATTTGTCGGTTTTTTCAAATTTTTGCATGCATATCATCCATAGATTAGTTGTTGCACGTTGTTGTGTGTGGAGTTGTGGAGTTTATTTGCCAAGTCTTTTGAACTTTTTTATTGAGTAGACTAAGTGTTTATGACCATTGATCATATTTTGCATCACTTTGGCAAGTAGTTTGAGGCTTGTCTCGCTTGGTTTGTCACATTCGCATGTGCACTAGTTAAGCTTAGTAGTCTCGACATCACCTTGAGTGGTGTTTCTTCTTCTGCTGCGATTCACGATGGCCTTATAAAATGATGCATGTTAGAGTCTATGGTTGTAACCCGTGTAATTATGTACGTAAGAGGGGACAAGTTCTTCACCTCGATTAGAGATTGCCAAATGCCTAGGAAGGAGGTAGTGTGAGGTGTGCGATTCCTTATATTAAACCTATTCTATCGAATAGGTTTGGGGAGGGGTTGCTTCGTGATCTTTTCTTTCGTCTTTGAGTCGTTTTAAGTTCCCTTTTCTTTTTTCTTTTTGTTTTGTGTCCCAACCTATTCTTTCGAATAGGTTTGGGGAGGTGTCTTTGACACTTAGTACTGCTGCTAGCCCCTATATAAATAAATAAAAAAAAAAGAGAAAGAGGAAAAGAAAAGAAGAAAAAAAAAGAGAAAAGAAAAGAGAAAATAAAAAAAAGGGAAGAGGAAAGAAAATAAGAATAAGACCCAAAAGCAAAGAAGGGTCGTTGCAAGCCAAAAGCAGTCTCGTAGTGTCAAGTGTCATGTAAATATTTTGTCCTTGTGAAGTATCGAGTTGTAAATTCTATCTTTCGTTTCGTGTCGCCTTTGTCCAAGGCCTGTTCTTGACCACCCTCGTCTTGCTATTCAAGAAGTGGTTGAAAGAGGCTCATTCTTGAGAATCTGGATAGAATAGGGGAGTGCTATCTTTCTAGGAAACCCTCCTTCATTTGATGAGAGCCAGTATTGGTTCGCCCTCTCTTGAGGAAAAGTCTCGCTTGGTGAACAGTAGTAAGCCCTCGGTTTCATAGGCACGGGCCAATTGTAGTATGATAATATGCATCATTGTGTCGTCACTGACCAGGTCCAGGTAGAAGATGTTACGAGAGACTCCTTTGCTTAACCAAGTGCACATGAGAATGTGTATATTCGCAATCGAGGCATTCTTCAACCTACTTGCATGTCATGCTCATTTGGTTTTGTTCATAAGCATTTGGTAGATTCAATAGATTAGTTCATTTTACTTGGCATGAGACTCCTTTTGTGTTGCATTTAGGATAGTTTGTTGCTTGAGGACAAGCAAAGGTTTGGTTTGGGGAGTTTGATGATCGTATTTTTGACGCGTTCATCTTGTCTTTTTTACCTTCTTTTGCTATATTCTAGCCTTGTTTTTTGGTTAGTTTTGTAGAATAGTGTCACGTTTTGTGTTTTCAGCTTTTTCAGACACTTAGGTACGAACGGCGTTTTTGGAGCTAAAAACGAGCCTTTTTGATGGAAAAGATGGCCCCGTTGAAGTTCCCCAATCTCCGTGGCTTGTTCGTAAGTGTTTGAGCATCAATAAGCATCGAGAAGGATGAGTCCAAGGCACCCGAGGGCCATGCGAGGGCAAAAAGATTGAGTTTGAAGACAAAAATCTGCCCAGGAGCCAAGCTAAGCGCCTGGAATAGTGAAGCGCTCCGCTTCATTTTCCAGGTGCTTTGGCACAGAAGCCAAGCCAAGCGCTTGGAGTGCCAAAGCGCTCCGCTTGGCAGCGGTTACGTTTTCAGATTTTCCTTCTTACATCTGATCTTCTGTCATTTTTTGAATATCTTTTGAACCGTAGCTTCGTTTTGGAGAGCTCCTAAGCCCCAAAACTCAGAGAAAACTCAGATTACATTGAATTTTAGCTTGGGATTCAAGATTTTGATTGGAATTCATCCTTTGTAATCATCTACGGAGAGGTTTTCTTTGCTTTCCACCGATTAGTGACAGCTTTGGTTGTAACTTGTATCACTCTCTTGTCTTGTAGTTGATATGATGTATTCTGATTATTATTCATATGAATTGATAACTATGTTGATGAATATGAGTAGCTAAATCTTTTGTGTTGGTGGTAGAATGTAGAATATGCATGCTATGGGTTATGTTTATGCTTACATGAGATTGTGATTCAATCTTGCTGCAAATTCCTTCATATGATTCTTAGTTGCCTATAAAATATATTCGAATTGAGTATAGTGACAAACTCTTGGTCAATGAAAGCTATAGGATTGTATGTTAGAGATTTGCAGCATGCTAGATAAATGGTGTTAGTGACAAGCACCTCTAAAGTATTGATAGTGGTCTTTTATGATGTGTGTCTTGAAAGTTACCTAGACGAGTTGCTTAGCAGACTTGATCGAAGGTTTTACGCACTGAACTTGTGAGCGTATTCGTAACCCATGCATGTGTATTTGATTTCTACCACCAACCGTTTTCCAAACTTGATTACAACAATCTGATTTCTCGTTGCTTTGTTCAAAGAAAACGATTCTATAAACATTTGAACTCGTTGACTGAAATTACTAGCAAAAACCTCAAGCAAAGCCACGTTAGGTCCCGAGAGAACGACACTCGGGGACAACTTGCCATTGCACTCTAGTTTGTGTAGTGATAAGTGTTCTTAGGCTTTTAAACAAATTTAATTGGTGAAAAACGACATCATCAATTAGTAAAGGCTCAGACTTTTATGGAAGAAAAGGCCGCAACAGAGCAAAGACATGAGGAGAACATGGTGAGTATTAAAAATGAGTTGTCAAAGATGACTTCTGATCAGCAACAAATCATCATGAAATACAACAGTCTAAGTACTCTTGCTGAAAATTGCAATGAGTTCTACTCTCTGCACATCACTCCGATGTTGCAATCCATGTCTAAGGGGGAAAAGAGAAGTACAAGAAAGAAGTCCCAAACCCATCCTACTGTTGATGCGCGACTGCCCATAGAACCTCTTGCTGAAAAAGAGCAAAGTTCTAAAAGACAAGCAGAATCTGAGTTAAATTCAGCAAGTCTCAAAAAGAGAAAAACTGCTGCTGAAACTCAAGGTTTTTGCCACACTGAAAGTCGTCAAGATCTGAATGAAGATGATGATGATGACAATCAGACAATAGCTCAAGCCATAAGAGCTAGACCTTTAACAGCCTTTACTCCGTCTGGCCATTCAAAGCATTTCTCTTCTGACTCAAGATCTTCAGCAAGAGATCAAGACAATGCAAAGTCAAGAAGAAGAAGGCAAAGACAGGAAGAAAAGAGGTTGGCCAGCATTGCTATTGGCTCCGGCATCGAATATACAAAGACTAGCAATGATGAAACCACTCAGAACGTGATCAGAAACGTTCATGGTTGCTGGATCTTAAAGCTGGAAGATTTGCTGGTGAATGAGTTCTTTCCTACAACCATTTTGAACCAAATATTCACTTTGATTGATCTCAAGGTAAAAAGGAAAGAAAGGGCTGAGTCCCTCCCAAGAAATATTGCTGGGAGATGGTTGAATCTTGAAGTCTCAGTAAGAAGAACTGCAATTGGTAAGTCTATAAGACAAGAATCTGATTTGATAAAACCAGTTGGCATTGCTTATTACTCTGACCCAGTGACCAAGAAAACAAAGAAGAGACTTGGATTGATTCCTTATGAGTATTTCTATCTCACTGCTAAGGATCAAGAAGAAGATCTTCTCTGGCTAAGGAAGATTCATCCTAAAAGCATTTCAGATACACAGCTTCTCCATGCCAGCAATTGGGGCATGCATTTGTGGGTAACTCATTACATGGAAATGAATGCTGAAAAGCATCATCATACTGCCTGCAAAAATGCAAGGATTCTTCAATTACAAGTCCGTAGGCTACTTGAGAACTACGAGAAGGACTGTATTGAATTTACTGCCCTTGCTGAGAAGAGTGTAAGAGAGATTTTGAGAAAATCCTCTGGAAGAGCTTAACTCTCTGTAATAGTTCTGTTAAAGTTTTTATTTGCTGATTTTGATTAGTTATCTCTGCTCTTTCCTGTAAACTTACTAAAAGATAACTATCAGCAATGAAGCTTTTGACTCTTATTGGTTTTTGATTATGCAATTTACTGATGCTTACTGTTTATTTATTCAAGTATGCTTGCATTAATCAACTGATTTATTCAACATCAGAAACCTCTAAAAGGGTAACAATTAATTTAGCCATGGATTGCTAACATCAAAAAGGGGAAAATTTGTTAGGAAACTTGTAATTTTGATGAGCAATTAACCATGCTAAATTAAGGAAAGTCCAGTAACTAGTACTCTTAAGGTCCATAGGAATTCAGAATTTTAAGGACATTGTAAAAGAGGAACGTTTGCTGAAGATTTAGAGTAGGTTCTAGATAGGTTGGTTTTACCGCTTATGATGTATCTTGTTTTCTGAAAAGAAATACAACCTATTGAAGCATTTGCTGATGATGTACTTTGTTTACACAAACAAACTATTGAAGCATTTACAACCGCTCAGAAACTTGAAGATTTCGAAGACTGAAGACTAGAAGATTTCTGAAGACTGGTATCTACAAAGGCACATGTTGCTCAGAAAGTGGAAACTTCAGCAACAGCATTGCATAAGTGAAAATCTGAATGACAGAGTAGGTTGTGCTTGCTGAAACTGAGACTGACCACTTGCTGATGAACATTTGTGACCTCTTGCTGAAAGTACTTATATTTGCGCTCCAATGTTACTGTTTGAATTTTATTCAAAAGAGCATTAAATGCAAAGCATGCACGCGAAGAACATGAAGACTAGAAGACAAACAAGGACGCTGCTGAAAGTACAAAAGCAAGATAGTGACATTTTAAGGAACAAAAGCCTTAGAATTTGAAATTCAAACGGCTCCTTATTTCACTATAAATAGAGGTCATCCGGCAAAGAGTTGAAGTGTGTCAACAACGTGATCATACTCTCACTTGTGCTTAAACTCACATACCCTTCAATACTCTTTACTGCCATTGATCCGTTCCAAGACTTAAAGCTTGAAAAAGCTACTTGTGAAGAAGTAGAACTTACACGGCTAAGAAATTAGTTAAGTGTTCTTTCTTTCTTTCGAACAAGAACAAGTCTTCACACCAGAAACAATCAAACTTGTCTACTGCAAAGTATTCAAAGTTTTGTTTCTGAGATTACTTGTTGTAACTGAATAAGTTATAATTAAGTTATCTCATCCCAAACCTCTCTAACTGAAAATACACCCTTTCAGGCGTGATATTCAGGGGGAACTTAATCGAGCATAGTGTTGCTGATTAAAAGTACCAAGTTTGGTGGAGAACAAGGTTACGTTCTCTAGTTAGGTTGGAGACGAAGCAAGTGTGCTTTGGTTTCTGTTTGAATCGCTCTAGATAGTTGTTGTAAGGAACCTCAATCTTATCTTAGTGGATTCAGTCCTAGAAAGGACAAAGTGGATTAGTTGAGATATTACGCCACTCTCAGATACCACTATAAAAGTGTTTGTGTGATTTACTTATTGTACTTAGTTTTCAGCAAAGCATATCTATCTGTACACAGTCACTCACATCACTTGCTGAAACTATCTTTTACTGAAAAAGCACTTATTGTATCAAAGACTTCCGCTCTCTGATTTTAAGTATCAGCAAACCTAGTTACTGAAAAGTAACTTGCGCTTGCTGAGAAAGTTAAGTATCAGCAAACTCATTACTGTAAATTAATAAGAACTTGCTGAGAAAGTTTTTAAACGACGAAAGTATGAAAAGACTATTCACCCCCCCCCCCCCTCTAGTCTTTTCTTGTTGTTTAAAGGGACCAACAAGTGGTATCAGAGCTGGAGGTTCTTTAACCTTCAGCACTGAACCTAGATCCCCTTTAGGTGCTTTCCATAAATCAATCTCACTTGATCAGTTTGGTAGTGCTTTGCTGACAGGATGTCTTTAGGAGACGCTCCCTTGCTGAAGCTGGAAAACTACAAAAAATGGCGAAACAACATGATGCTACATCTTAAGGCCATTAGTGATGATCCTTTGTTTGAAACCTATTCTAACGAATAGGTTTGGGGAGGGGGTTACTATCAATATGACTTGTTTTTCGTCTTGATGAGTCATGTCGAGTTTATTTTTTATTTATTCTTTTGTGTTTGTGATCCAACCTATTCTTTCGAATAGGTTTGGGGAGGTCGTTTTAGTGTCATTGTTATTTCCTTTCATTGTACTTTCGTTGTGCTACTGCTGGCTATATACAAAAAAAAAAAAAAAGGAAAAAAAAATGAAAAAACAGAGAAAAATTCCAGAATCTGGAAAAAGAACAAAAAAAAAGAGAAAAAAGAAAAAAAGAAGGGTCCAAGCAAGCCAAAAGCAGTTTTAGCAAAGTGTTGCATTATTTTTCAGCTTTTATAAAAGTTCGTAATCGAGTTGTAAATTCTTCCTTGTGTTCTCGTGTCGCCTAGTCCAAGGCTTGTTCTAGACCACCATCGTCCTGCCATTCAGGAAGTGGTGAAGGTTTTTCTTTAAGAGTCGGGTAGAATAGGGGAGTGTTGTCTTCTAGGGAACCCTCCTTCGTTTGATGAGAGCCAATAATTGTTCGACCTCTTTTGAGGGAAAGTCTCACTTTGTGAATAGTAGTAAGCCCTCGGTTTCATAGGCATGGGGCAACCATTTGTATTTTGACATGCATCATTACGTCGTCATTGACTAGGTCCAGGTAGAGAGTGTTACGAGAGACTCTTTTGTTTAACAAAGTGCATATGTGAATGTGTATAGGTTCAATCGAGACATTCTTCAACCTACTTCCATGTTATGATTTGTATGGTCTTTGTTCATAAGTATTTGGTAGATACAATCGATTATTTCTTCTTGTTTGGCATGAGACTCCTCTTTGTGTTGCATGTAGGTTGCATAGAGTCTAGCTAGTTGCTTGAGGACAAGCAAATGTTCGGTTTGGGGAGTTTGATGACAGTGTCTTTTACACTATCATTCGAGTCTTTTTTCATCAATTTAGCTATCCTCTTGCATGCATTTTAGTGCATTTTGTTAGAATAGTGTCACGTTTCCATTTTTCTTTTGTTATTTTCAGGTTTTAGGTGAAAATTGCACTTTTGGATGTAAATCATGGCGAAACATTGAAGTTTTGGTGTAACAAGATCACCCGTGGTGTGTCAAGGAGTACCGGGACGTGTTTCAAGGCCAAAAGACCAAGTTTCGGAGCTCAAAGTCGTGCCCAAGGCAAAGGAGAACATGAAAGATTCAAGATATCTTGTATGAGGCGGAAACGGTAGTTCATTCGGAGTTCGGGTGAAGATTTTGGAGCCTTTGAAGTGAAATCTCGAAGTTCCATTTGCATAGTCTCAGTATTTTGGGCACCAGTCTTACAGACGAAATTGGATTGGGATGAGAGATTAAAACCTACGTGTAGCTAACTCGAAGGGCTATCCAACGGTGGGTCTTACGTGCCAATCCGAGTTCGGACGCGCCCGGAATCTCTGTTCGAACTTATGGCAAACTTGCTGCCCGTGTCAGGCGGACCGCCGCGTACGGGGCGGTCCGCCGGGGAGCTTCCAACAGCTATATATAAATTTGTAAAAGCTGCGATTTTTCAGATCTTTCATCATATTTTTACAGACTTAAACCCTAGAGCTTGTTTTGGGTATATCTTCTCTTAGAACCTTTGTATCTTAGCGAATTTGGAGCTAGAGGAGAGATTTGGACACGTATTGATCTCACCTTGCTAGATCATTGTGATTTTAGCAATTCACCGGAGATTGACAACCTTTGGTGGTAACCTTGTATCTCATAATGCTGCTATTTATCTTTCAATTAAACATGTTTTCATTCATTATTGCTTCAATTATGATTGTTGATTGTGTTATTGATATGAGTAGCTAAGCATCTAGTTGGTGATAGTATGTGTTGAAGGGTAATTCGTGTTTCTTTCTAAGTTCGCAATGAGTCGCTATTCTAAGTCTTTCTAGTTCTTCTTCTTGTAGTGTTCCTCTAAGATAGGAAATGTGCCTTCTTGTAGCTTCTTCGTACCTGAAATAGACTAGAGGGGGGGTTTAGTGTCTCTTGCCCGGTCTGTAAGGTATCAGACCGGAGAGGCGACTTTACGAGTAGGGAGTTGTGAGGCTTCCCTAGTAAGAGTAGTGAAAGTGGTGCTCGGATGACGTAGTTAATGCTTACTGTTGAGGAGTAAATGAGGGCCTTTTATACTTGAGACCCTTCAGCTTCCGATCATGTAGGATCGCGCCACGTGTACGGCTAGGATTGAGGCCTTCCTCGGCCCAGGCCCATTAAGGAGGTCCGTGGGCCTTGGCCCAAGAGAGCAACCATGGCTGGTCGCTCTGTAGTCCTCGTGCGTGGGTGATGCGAGTAGTGTCCTGCTCAGTTTCTGTCAAGGAGCATTACCTTGACGTAAGGTCTCCTCGAGCTCGAGAGATGCTCCTCGAGCCCACTGGCAGCTTTGTCCTTGAGAGGAGCTTATTTTGAGGGTTGTCCTCCCAGTGATGGTCGGACCTTGTGTTGGTCGATCCACACCTTAGTGACATACTTGGGTGTGGTTGTGCCCCTTGAGGGACGGCCTATGATGCTTTGTCGCGCTCTTAGACCGCTCCAGTTCGTACATGCGGACTGGACATATTTCAACCCTAACATATGTCCCCCTAGTTTCCAAGTATCTTTGTAGAAGATAGTTGAGGAACTATGTTGAAGTAGAGGTCGAGCAGAGCCTCGACTAGTAGTGGGCGAAAAAAGATTTCCGTATTCGCACCTTGGTAACTTTCCCTCCTCCTATCTCTCCCTCCCCCCCCTTTTTATAGGGTGCGAGCAGACGTTGCTCGGACCGTATTAAAAGAGGTATATTTGCTGGGAAAAGATCGGATCCGGGTAAGTATTCCTTAGTGGAATGGAATGACTTCCTGCCGCTTTTTGCTTGCAGAGTATCTCGCGGAGAGATACTTGTGTAAAAGGAATGGAATGACTTCCTGCCGCTTTTTTGCTTGCAAAGTATCTCGCGGAGAGATACTTGTGTAAAAGGAATGGAATGACTTCCTGCCGCTTTTTTGCTTGCAGAGTATCTCGCGGAGAGATACTTGTGTTGAAAGTAAGAGGAATCTCGAGGAGAAAAGCTTCACGGGAAGCTCCTCGATCCCCTGACACGTGGCCGTCGATTTTTCGTGGTTCTGAGATTTTTCGTGCTGTTGATCCGAGAAGGACAGATCATGGTCGTCGGTCTGTCCCTGCAAGTCTCGATCAGGGTGGTGGTTGCGCCGCGGATTTATTGACGCGGTTAGGTAATTCGTTCCGGATTTGGGAGCGTCTTCGAGCCGGAGCGGGAGCGCGGAGGGCAAAATAGGAATTTCGCCCGGCGGCGGCAATCTGGGCCGTTTATCTCTGCCACGTGTTCGGTCCCGATGGAGCGAGGGGCCGCGACGTTTCAAATTCCTCGGATACCCTTCTATAAATAGGTGAGGACCGAATTCGTTTTTCACTTTCTGCCAAAATTTCTGTCGAATTCACTTGAGAGAGCAAGGAGCGTAAAAAGCAATCGAAGAGCAACTTTTCGTGATCGAGTAGTGCCGTAGTCGAGACTAAGAGAGCGCGAGGAGTATTACCGGTGATCAGAACGCAACTTTCAGGCGAATTTTCTTCTTTTCCGGCTTCTTTTCAGGCTTCCAACTCCTTCCAACTTATAAACAAGTAAGTTTCCGGTTCTTTGCTTTTAATTTCTTGCCTTAATTTCTTCCTTTCGCTTGAATTTCTTGCATTTGCTGCTCTTTTTTCCTTTCGTTGTTGCTCTTTCGTTTTTGTTTCTGATTTCTTTCTCCCGGAATGTTGTCATCTGAGTAATGACCGGTAGATTAACGCCTGAGAACGGCATTGGACTTAAAAAACAGTAAATGGACTTGTAACCGGACTTTAACGGAATCGATTTGGACCGATTTGGCTTGCATGGCCGTAGAAGTAGCTCCCTGTTAATTATGCCTTTGTTTTCTTTCCAGTATACCCCTTGTTGCCTCCTCATTAGCGTATTGTTGTAGAAATAGCCGTAGGAAGTTACTCGGGCGGTTGGTCGCTCTTCGCTTTTTGTATATGCATGTGCTCGCTCCTGTTTAGCTGTATATGCATGTGGTCATGCTGCTCGATTTTTCACTCAGGCTTTGAGCGGTTGGTCGCACCTTGTATGCTACTCGATCCTCCTTTATTTTTTGCTGTAGGGTAACTTCTTGCCTGTTTGTGCCGTTTTTTCTTTCTTTTTTTTTTTTTTTTTTTTTTTTTTTTTGTGAGATTTATCTCCGTTCGGGAGGTCGAGCATAATCAATACACATAAACGGACCTCTCGGACTATCACCACCCATCCTTACTATTTTTCTGGCCTACCTTTTAGGATGTCCGAGAGCGACGACAGCCAAAACCGTCACGACGCTCTTGATTACGGAAGCGGCCAGGAGACGTCCGAGGAGACGTCCATATCGACTACTTTCCTGGATCAGCTCTCCTCCGATCATGAAGAACCGGCTCCTGAGGTCGAGGAGGTCGAGAGTGGGGATAGCGAGGAAGGAGAAGAGGATGACTCCGAGGAGGAGGAAGAGGAGGATGAGTTCCGCCTGGAGGTTCGAAGACGGCGGAGTGCCGACGAGAGTTTTATCGATGATAGGACCGAGGCACAAGGGGGTCCTCCCGACACAGGCGTCCCGGCCGCCATCATAACTCAAGCCGCCCAGGTATTCGGGCGTGACTATGGCGTCCGAGGTAGTCTCGACCCGGCCCCCATCCGGATCGAGGACATGGATGATACCGAGCAGCCTTCTCCAGAGCTTGCTTGGTTCGAGGAGGGCGAGCACTCCTTCCAGGGGGGCCAACGTGAGGAGACCGAGCGGCCTTCCCTATCTCGAGTACGAAGGTCCGATCTGCCCGTGCAAACAGTTCGTCGCACGGTTATTAGTAGCGACGATGATTCGCTGGAGTTGATAGGCGATCTCCACGGGAATGAAGCTGGTCCGAGCCGCAGTTTTCCCTCTCCTTCCTTTTCTGAGATGAACAGGAACGCGGAGCGAGAACTGCTTATCCAAGAGCAGTATGGTTTTGACGACTTGATTCCCTATGAGACCATCGATCCGACCCAGATCGATTTTAGTTTCCCCGCACCAAGTAATGTAAGACCTCCCCATCCGATCGAACAGGCAGAATGGGAGCGTGCCAAAGCTGCCCTTGAACGTGACCGTAAACGTAAGCGGGGCGAGGAGGTATTGATTTCGGATGATGATGAGGAAGTTGTCCACGCACCGGGTAAGGCCTCGAAGAGATCGAAGAAGAAGGCTTCTCGATCTAGAAAAAAGACTGTTGAGCCCAAGGAGGCCGCCAAAGTGACCGTGGCAAATGTGAAGAAGTTCACGCGAGGAGCCAAGGATGTTGACCTCCCCGATCCCGAGGGTGAGAAAAACGAAGACGGGTCGATCCCGACGACTGCCTCCACGGTCAAAAAGGAGGAGATATCAGCCATTCGCCAAAAATACCGGTTGAGCAAGAGGAAAATAGACATCCTCGTTCCCCGTCCCGATCAAACCTTCTACAATGCACCGCCAGGGTATATGGCTGTGCATCTTCTGACGCTGGATCGAGGATGGATTCTTCCTTTCTGTGATCCTTTTAAGGGCATCATTAATCAGCTGGGTCTCGCTCCGTGGCAGCTTCTTCCTAGTGCCTTTGGCACTCTAATTTGTTTCGGGGTGCTCTCCAAGAAGCTCGGAATCCCGGTGAACTTTCATAACTTCAACCAGCTCTTCAGGGTATCGATGAGCTCCGGAAATAAATTTTTCTCTTATTTCAACACTCGGCCGGGGCTTGGATTTATTGTGGACGCTCCGTCCTCCTCGGGCTACAAGTGGTTCCACCGGTACATCTATGTGAAGAAGAAGAAGCTCCCCGGTATGAGCGACTCTGATGTGGAGTGGGGAGTGCCTAAGCACTTTTATCGAGGACCTATTTCTGATCGGTACCCTCACCCTGTCGAGTTCGACCCTTGGGTTCAGGCGCTCGAGGAGAAAAATGCTAGCGAGGACCCTGAAAAGTACTTTTACTGGGGGTTGGTGTTGCAACCGCTCCCTTACCTGGCCGGTCTGTCCTCGCCGGTCTACACGGGTTACAAGGACTCAGGCCACATTGATGATCTCCTCTTTGGTAACTAGTTCGAGGACCTCTTTGTGTTTACTTGTGTTTTTACTTGTGTTCTTACTTGTGTTTTTCCTCCGTTTTTCCTGTATCGAATGCCTTTGCTATTCGCGCTTGCTAAGCATTTATCCTCTTCGATCTTGCAGAGTACTGGTTCTCTTGGATCATGTCGAAGACCTTGGAAGCCAAGGAGGAGCAAAGGCGCAAACAGCGCTTGGCTGGTAAGACCACGAAGATCCTCGGGTCTCTGGACATTAGCCATCCTAAGAACGCCGCGGAGCATCGAGACGCTCTGGCTAAGGAGGGGCTCGCGACAATCGAGGACCCCTTGGAGGCCGTTAAGAGAAAGGCCGCGGAGGATGCGGCCGCTGCAAAGAAGACCGGGGAGGCCGACCAAGGTAACCCGGAAAAGCGTCCTAAGGACCGGGCTCCTCCTGCAAAACGAGCCGGCGCGAAGAGGCAGTTGAACTTAGGGGCGAGCGAGCAACCTGCTCGCAAGAAGGGGGCGGCCGCTCTGGATGTCGACCGCGAGGCCGAAATAAAGCGGTTCGTTCAGATGTCCGAGCTGGACCGCGCCCATGAATTGAGCCTCTGCGCTCTTCAGGTAAATTTTATACGAAATTTTCACAAGTATAGTTTGTTTCCTTCTCGCTTTTGCAAAATCTGACTTCTTCGAACTGTTGCAGCTCGAGCATATCAAGGAGGCGTACGCTAATGTTGCGGCTGATCGCTCCGATATAGGCCAAGTGATCGAGGAGCTTGAGAAGACGGTGGCGGCAGAAAAGGCAAAGGCCCAGGTGGCGAACGAGGAGGTGCGCAAGTCCCATGAGAAAGTGGACCAGCTCGAGAGGGAATTGGCCAGGGAGAAGCAGAGAGCCCTGAGTTACAAAGGCAGGTACTCCACTCTGTCGCAATGTATGCAAAAATTTAAGGACAGCGTGCTATCCTTCCTTGTCGGTAGCCGGCTCGAGACAGCCCGGGACTTCATGGAGTCCGCCACTTACAAGCTGGCTACCCAGGACATCAGGGATACCGCTCGCGAGGAGGGTTTCTTCTCCTGCATCGGGCAGCTGAAAAGGGTGAAGCTCCTTCCCGAGGATTTCGATGTGGATGCTCGAGATGATATGCATGCCGGGAGGCGCGATGACATGACCCGGTATCCCGATGAGATCCCTAGCGATGAGATGCATCATGCATGCGAGTTCGGGGAGCTTGTTACGGATCCGGATGTGCCTTACCCTAGTAAGCCTTCATATCTGCCCCGGTGGGTCCCCGAGTGCATCTGGGCCGGTCTCCTTCTTCCGTTCGAGAAGGCTCCTCTCTGAAACGCCAATTGGATTCAACTGAACAAACCGGTGATGGGGCGCGGAGAGGGCTTTGTGGAGCCGGAGCTGACCGTTCATGCTGGTGCTATAAGGGAGGCGCGCGAGAAGGGTGGCGACGCGAATTTGAACAACCCGAACAGCCCTCCTCGAGCCGATGCCTCAACGAGCAGCGTTCCTGCCAATCAGAGCGAGTTCTCCGCGAGCCGTACCCGTTGAACAAGGCCGAGTATGCTCGGTTAACATTTGTACTTGTAATTTTTCAAGTTTTTTCCGAACAATTTCCTGCTTTCTTAACTTGCTATTCGGCCCCTTGTGGCGTACTTCATAATTTGTCATTCGGCCCTTTGCGGCGTACTCGATCCATGTTGTATTGTAACATAATGTATGTTTTCTCGTCTTGTCTCAATGCAATTTGCTCCTCGATTTATTTTCTATACTTAGCATTTTTCTACTTGCTCCGTAGTTATGACGTATAACTCGAATAGAGTAGTCAAATACAAGTAAGTGAGGATCGAGTAGTCTCGCTCTTCGAGACATAAAATAGCAAGATACTCTTTGTTAACAACTTGGTTGATATTGTTCGAACTCGTGATATAGTTGCAGCGCTCCTCGATTTCCTTTAATAATCAAGAGAAAATCTAAGTGTTGGGCGAAATCGATTTTAGTCTCTCCTCGATCTCCTTCCGCTCGCCGGTCCCAATATGCAAATCGAGTAGGTTTTCATAATTGAATAGCAGCATAATAGTTCTAAAATTGAACAAGTTTTGAGACGTAGACATTGCATTGATTTGTCGGAAATACAATTACAATGGGGGCTCCTCGGCCAGCTTGCTTACAATGACTTTTTAACAAAAGCAAGGGGTGCCTCTCACTTGGACCAGTGAGGAATCCTCCTCGATCAGTGGACCTTCCACATAGGTTTTCAAAAAGCTTTTTCTTCCTACAACTTCAAGCGTAGAATCTCTGGAGGTTAGAAGTATTCCATGGATTTTTCAATACCCTTCCCTCCATGTCTTGAAGACGATAACTTCCGTTGGACCTTGCTTCAATTATCTTGTAGGGGCCTTCCCAATTGGGTTGCATCTTCCCAACTTTGCCCAAGATGTCTGCTCTTCGGAGTACTAGGTCTCCTACTTGGAAGTCTCTTTCTCTTACGCCTTTGTTGTAGGTCTTCGCGATGAGTGCTTGATATCTGAGGATATTGGCCAAGGCGTTGGTCCTTGATTCGCTGATTGTCTCGAGGTCGAAGAGTCTCTCCGTATGATTGTCCTCGGGTTGGTACCCTTGGATTCTGAGGGTTTCCACCGCCACTTCTGCTGGTATGACCGCCTCGGACCCGTAAACTAGCGAGAAGGGAGTCTCTCTTGTAGCTGTCTTTGAAGTAGTGCGGTATGCCCACACCACTCCATCAAGCTCGTCGACCCAGTCCCTGTTGGTAGCGAACCTCTTCTGCATGTTGTTGACGAGGATTTTGTTGACGGCTTCTGTTTGCCCATTGGATTGAGGATGTCCCACAGAGGTATACCTCCTCTCAATCTTCATTTCCTTGCACCATTCATTGAATCTTTGGCCGCAAAATTGAGCGCCATTATCCGAGATGAGGACCCTTGGCAAGCCAAATCGACACACGATGTTCCTCCAGACGAAGTTCATAACTCTTTGTTCGGTGATGGTAGAGACTGCCTCCACTTCCGCCCACTTGCTAAAGTATTCGACCGCAACGATGATGAACTTCTTTTGACCCGTGCCTCTTGGAAAGGGACCGACTATGTCGATGCCCCATATGTCGAACGGGCAAGTGATGGCGATGGGCATAAGAGGTTTCGCCGGTACGTTGATCAAATTGGCGTGCAATTGACACTCCTCGCACTTTCTCACAAATTGGGCAGCGTCTTCGTGAACAGTGGGCCAGTAGTATCCTTGTCGAATGACTTTTTGGGCGAGGGTTCTTCCTCCGGCATGGTCGCCGCAACTTCCTCGATGCATTTCTCCAAGAAGTTTTTGAACTTCGTGCTCGGCGACGCATCTCAAGTAGACTCCCTCGAAAGACCTTTTGTACAAGTAGTCTCCTTGCATGATGTATCGAGGAGCTTTCCCTTTTATTCTCCTCGCTTCAGCCTTGTCACGAGGAAGGCTTCCATTTTTGAGATATGTTGTTATCTCTTGTATCCAATTCGGTTGATCGTCAATTGCCAAGACGTTTGGCTTCGATGACCACAAAGATGATGCATTGATTCTCATGAGTATCACGTTCCGGGTATCCACTCCTCCGGAGGCTGAAGCATACTTTGATAGGGCATCTGCCCTTTGATTGAGATCTCTCGAGAACTTTTCAATCTCACAACTTTCGAATTTTTGGATTTCTTCCGTGATGGCGCTCTTGTACTCAGCAAGTGAGTCTTTCTTGGTTTTGAATTTCCCCGAGATTTGCTTCTCGGCCAGTTGGGAATCGGTGAAGAGATGTAGCTTCTTCACTTCCAATGACTTTGCCATACGTAGAGCGATGAGGATGGCTTCATATTCTGCTTCATTGTTGGAGACCGGGAAACTAAGAGTAACGGCGTACTCTAGTTCAGCCCCTCCGGGACTCTTGAAGTATATTCCTATCCCGCCATTTTTTCCTGACGAGGATCCATCAACATGAAGAATCCAGACGTCTCCGTGGTCGACTAGCTCTTTGGGTTTTGGAGAGACGGTCTCCACACCCTTTGGCTCGTCGGTTTTCTCTGTCAGGAACACTTCATGCCTCTTCCTTTTGGTTTGGGACATTGCCTTAAGCTCTTTTAAAGCATCCTCTAGAGCTTGCATCGGGTTGTTTTGATGGGGTTGCTCTTCGACCAACATCAACGCGCTCTTTGTTGCTGAAGAGTTTTCCTCTGAAGTTCCTTTTGAGGGATACTCCACGAGGAAGTCGGCTATGACTTGTGCTTTCTTGGCTACGGGTGCTTGGTAGTCGATGTCGTACTCGCTTAGCTCAATCGCCCACCTTGCCATTCTTCCCGAATTTTCGGGCTTTCCGAGGACTTGCTTGAGAGGTTGCTTTGTCAAAACAACAACCTTGTGAGCCCCAAAGTAGGGTTTTAGCCTCCTTGCTGTATAAACGAGGGCAAAGGAAAGCCTCTCGATATCCATGTACCGCGTTTCAGCCCCGGCAAGTACCTTGCTCAAGTACTAGATGGGAAAATGGTCATTCCCTTGGATTCGCACCAAAACCGAGCTGATAGCTTCCCCGGTCGCTGCTAAGTACAAATAGAGTACCTCCCCGTCCACGGGCTTTGACAATAGAGGAGGAGCGAGTAGATATTCTTTCAGCTTCTCGAAGGCTTCCTCGCACTCCTTTGTCCACTCGAAGTGGCTGCTCTTTCTCAATACCTTGAAAAAAGGTAGGTTTTTCTCGGCAGACCTTGAGATGAATCTACTCAATGCAATTGATTTTCCGACCAATTGTTGCACCTCATTGATGGACTGAGGTTGGGGAAGGTCGAGGATGGCCTTTATCTTTTCGGGGTTTGCTTCTATTCCTCTTTCTGTCACCATGTAACCGAGGAACTTCCCCCCTTTGACCCCGAAGGTACACTTCGCCGGGTTGAGCTTCATGCCATACTTTCTCAAGATTGAGAAGCACTTTGTCAGGTAACCTACATGTTGCTCCTCGGTCTTGCTCTTGACGAGCATGTCATCGACATATACTTCCATTGTTTTGCCAAGCTCATCCTTGAACATCTTGTTAACCAGCCTTTGGTAGGTCGCTCCGGCGTTCTTAAGGCCAAATGGCATCACGTTGAAGCAATACACATTGCCGTTAGCGAAGAAGGCGGTTTTAGGCACATCATCTTTGGCCATTTTGACCTGGTAGAAGCCCTGGTATGCATCCATGAAACTCAGGAGGGCGCATCCAGCGGTGGAATCAACAAGCTGGTCGATCCTGGGGAGAGGGTATGGATCCTTCGGGCAAAACTTGTTGAGCCTTGTAAAATTGTTGCACATTCGCCATTTTCCCGGACCCTTCTCCACGAGGACCACATTGCATACCCAGTCTGAGTATCTCACTTCTTTGATGTGGCCAGCTTTAAGAAGCCTTTGTACTTCCGCTTCTATGATGGCATTATCTTCCGCACTGAAGTCTCTTCGCTTTTCTCTGATGTGGGTGATTGATGGGTCTACGTTCAGACGGTGAACGGCGACACGTGGGTCGATCCCCTTCAGGTCCTCGGTACTCCATGCGAAGACATCGTTGTTATCCTTCAAACATTGGATGAGTTTCATCCTGACTTCAGTGGCCATCTCTGTGCCAATTTTTGTGACCTTGTCGGCACTTCCTTCGACAATTTGGATTTCTTCTAGGGCTTCTCTTGCTTCAATTTTGTTTTCCTCAAAGAACTTCTTCTTTTTGGAAGAGGGTGGGACTGGTGGAATCACTTGATACTCCTCGAGCTCCTTAACAGCTCCTACTAGAGTATCTTTGTCTTTCTTCATGATTGCTTTTCTTCGCCTAAGTGACGGACTTGGCTTTTTTGATTTTTTCTTCACCCGCCGAACCGTGTAGAAACGATAAGGTGCATTGTGAACAAAGGGTGTCTCCTCGGATGATTGCCCGGGGTTGGGTTCTCCAATGGCAACCCTTGAAGTGAACTTGGCTGACAGAGTGTAGCATTCCCATGCTTCTCGTATGTCTCCTACTTCTTGTCCGATTCCCAAAGGAGTAGGGAATTTCAGCTTGTTGTGGACCGTGGACACTACGGCTCGGAATTGAGAGAGAGCAGGTCGGCCTAGGACTGCGAAATAATCAAATGGCATATCGACCACTACAAAAGGAACCTGTTGGGTTACCCTTCTAGGAGCGCTACCCATTGACACTGTGAGGTTGATCATTCCGAGCGGCATGACAGGTTGTCCTCCGAATCCTACCAATGCGCTCCTCACTTCTATGAGTCCTTCCCTTGGGTTCATGTGCATCCTTTTCAAGGTTCCGGTGAAGATCAAGTTTGCCGAGCATCCAGTATCGACGAGGATTCTACCCAACTTGTAGGATTGAACATCCAAGGACACTACGAGTGGGACGCAAGGATCATAGATGTTGCCTCCTCCAGCATGCTTCAGAGGTATCTCGCTATCATCGAAAGAGATAACGTTGGTTCCCAGTCTCGCGGCTTGAGCATACTTCACATCTCGGACCCTGAGGTTGTCCGCCGTAATTTCCCTTTGATTACGAGTGTCGCCGCCGGCGGGTCCTCCCGCAATTGTGAGAGTGCGGATGCTTCCATTTACAGGGCGGTTCTCATAATTGTTGTAATTATGGATGTCGTCGTCCTGAGGGTTTCCTTGGTAAGGGTGCTCGCTCCCTGTTTGAGGAGGTGGGGGCAGTAGTGCCAGGGGTTCCTCCTTCCGGATGTAGTTAACCAATTGACCGCCACGTATCATTCTCTCAATCTCGTTCTTGAGCTCGAGACACTCATCTGAGGTGTGCCCTTTCCCCTTGTGAAACTTGCAAAATTTTTCCGAGTTCTTGTTCCTTTGGTTTTCCTTAATCGGGGGTGGCCACGAGACGTCTAGCTTCCTCGAGACTATGTAGTTCAAGATGTCGGATCTTGGCCTATTCAAGTCTGTGTAGTTGCTATATCGTCTTGGAGGTGATCTTCTGGGAGGAGACCTCCTGTCTCTGAAATCATTTCTTGAGTTGCCCTCCTTGATCAACCCAAATTTTTGCTCTTTCCTCTGCTTCCCGGGATTTTGTGGGCGAGGAGGGTACTCTTTCTCTTTTTCTTTTTCTTTCCCTTTTTCCTTGGGGAGATTGGTTCTCACGGTGACCGTTCTTCGGAATTCCTCAGCTTCGAGGAAGTCCTTGCAAACTTTGGCAAGTTGCGCTTCATTCTCTACACACGATGCTGAGAGTACATCTTGGAATCTGATGTTGGTAGTGTTACCATACAAGTATTCCTTCCTCTCATTGATCGAGTGATCCTCGACTTGGAGGGCTGCTTCATGAAAGCGGTTGATGAAGTCCCTCAAGTCTTCGTTGTTTCTCTGGACAATTTCGGCCAAGTACCTCACCCGTCTCTTGGCGTTCATCACTTTCTCGAAACGCTTAGAAAACTCCTTACAGAGGTCTCTATATGATTTGATGGATCGGTGAGGGAGGCGCGACCACCATTTCATGGCTTCTCCGGAAAGGTTAGCCGGGAAGAGGAGTGCTTTAGTTCTTGAGTCATGACCGTAAGCATCCATTTTGGTGCCAAATCTTACCAGGTAGTCCTTCGGACAACTTGTTCCATCATAGCTTTCGAAGGTGGGAAAGCCTCTTTCAATTTTGGCTTGGTGGTTCCTGATCTCATCGCACAAAGGGCTCGGATCTTGGTCTTGCTCTCTCTCTTGGACGGTTCCTCGAAGAGTTTCTATCTGAGCGTCAAGTGCGGATTTCCTCGCGTTGAGTTCCTCCAGAGTGAGCCTCCTCCCCGTGACCGGATCGACCAGGGGGGTTACCTCAGCTACTGTTCTCAACGCTTGATTCTCTTCCACCGCTTCTTGTTGGTTTTGAGGAGTTACCTGGTTGGGGGTAACTTGATTGGGGAGCGCGGGTGGTGTAGCGACCACCTGAGCTCTGTTTTCTTGTTGCGCTACATTTTGCAATGATGCCCTTATCCTTCTATCAATCAGGTCTCTCAAATCATCCGGGGCACCTTGTGGTCCTAACCTCGATTGGATTCTTGATGGTCCAAGTCGAGATTGGATCGGCCTGGTGTTGGCTCTCGAATGTGCTTCATCTTGTGCAACAGGTGCTCTTCCTTGAGATTGACGAGGAGCGACCAATGTAGCCCGAGGTTGCTCTTGCACCGGTGCTTGTGGTTCTCCTGGAGCTTGTATCTCGGTATTAACCCTAATAGCCTCATTACCTCCGACATATCCTTGTAAAGTCAGAAGGAATAGACCGTATTGAGCTTCGCCCATCCCGAAATCTGATGGTCGGATGACACGTCCATCAGGAAGGGTGAAGGTCAATGCGGTCGGTTGAGGAGGATTCACTGCCGCGGGAGGTTGGTTAATTGCTACCGGATGAGGCTGCCCCCTGGACTCGGCGTTGTTCGCGACTCTCAAAGCTCCATAGGCGTTTCCTACCGGGACTCCTTGCGGGTTATTTTCCCCGGATGTCTCATTTTGGGAGTGAGTGACATTAGTAAATGCCCCCTCCGTGTAATCCCGGTTCCTTGCAACATTGTTATTTCTTGGCTCCCTCGGAACACCCTCCGTTCCTCCTCCGCGACCGTTATTAGAGAGACGGCCTCTAGGTCGAGGAGGATTTGCGGGTGGTGCATTAGCAAGACGGTTGCTTCTTCTGGGAGGCATATTCGTGAAGTGTCACGAGGAGGAAAGTGGCTCGACCAGCAGGGCAAGGAATGACCTTTTGTGTCGTTTCCCACAGACGGCGCCAAATGTTGAAGGGTAATTCGTGTTTCTTTCTAAGTTCGCAATGAGTCGCTATTCTAAGTCTTTCTAGTTCTTCTTCTTGTAGTGTTCCTCTAAGATAGGAAATGTGCCTTCTTGTAGCTTCTTCGTACCTGAAATAGACTAGAGGGGGGGGTTAGTGTCTCTTGCCCGGTCTGTAAGGTATCAGACCGGAGAGGCGACTTTACGAGTAGGGAGTTGTGAGGCTTCCCTAGTAAGAGTAGTGAAAGTGGTGCTCGGGTGACGTAGTTAATGCTTACTGTTGAGGAGTAAATGAGGGCCTTTTATACTTGAGACCCTTCAGCTTCCGGTCATGTAGGATCGCGCCACGTGTACGGCTAGGATTGAGGCCTTCCTCGGCCCAGGCCCATTAAGGAGGTTCGTGGGCCTTGGCCCAAGAGAGCAACCATGGCTGGTCGCTCTGTAGTCCTCGTGCCTTCCTTGTGCGTGGGTGATGCGAGTAGTGTCCTGCTCAGTTTCTGTCAAGGAGCATTACCTTGACGTAAGGTCTCCTCGAGCTCGAGAGATGCTCCTCGAGCCCACTGGCAGCTTTGTCCTTGAGAGGAGCTTATTTTGAGGGTTGTCCTCCCAGTGATGGTCGGACCTTGTGTTGGTCGATCCACACCTTAGTGACATACTTGGGTGTGGTTGTGCCCCTTGAGGGACGGCCTATGATGCTTTGTCGCGCTCTTAGACCGCTCCAGTTCGTACATGCGGACTGGACATATTTCAACCCTAACAGTATGTGAATTCGTAGCTAGGGTTCGTATTATGCATGACTGAGTTTCTGAGTCTTTTATTTGTTTAATTATCTTAATTCGATTCTTTGATCCGACTTAGCCATATCTTCGTAGAAAAGTGTTAGAAACAGTAGGACAATTCAAGATCATCGATTGATTATATATAATTTGCAAGTACTGCTTGAACTAAGACTGACAACCTTAGCCAAGTTTTAGTATAGATAGGAAGATTTCAAAATACACGTCTACAAATCTGTCTTTGGTGTTTGTTAAATCGAATTACTTTTAAGGCAGTACGAGTTGCACTTTCATGCATAATTAGAACTTGATGCTTAGAACGAGCATACTATCACCAGCTCTCTCCATATATTGTTAAGTTAAGTTAAAGATAAATTTGTTTTCTGGAATTATATATGGTTAATTAGTTAAAGCTAGTTTAGTCTCTAGAGATCGACACTCGAGGTCATCTTACCTCTGCACTACGTGTTTTGTGTAGTTGTGAGTTGCCCTTTGGCTTTCAAACGAGTTTATTTGATTGTTCGAGTCTGACAATCTCGTTCATCAACTTGTCTAGGCGGTTTACTTTGTAGAACTTGCTGAAGGATTTACGCACCGAACTTACAAGTATTTACGTGATTCATTGCATGATTGTTTCCACATTACTACCACCAACCCTTTATTATAATTTTCTACAAGAAATTCATCCAAGTTGCAACCTGATTGCTTGTTTGCTCAAAGATTTCAAAACTCTTTTCAAACTCTCTCATTCGTTGGCTGAAATAGCTTGCAAAATAACCAACAAAGCTACACTAGGTCCCGAGAGAACGACAATTGGGGACAACTTGCCATTGCACTAAGTTTTGTGTAGTGATAAGTGTTCTTTGGATTTTTATACAAATATTAATTTGGATTCAAACGACTTCCAAATTTGGCGCCGCTGCCGGGGACTTAGCTCCTTTGGTTGGTGATTTTGTTTTGGTTTTTTTCAGCCAACATCACTTTCTCATCTTATTTATTTTTCAATTTTATTTGGTTGTTGCTCACATTTGCTTGTTTCAGGTGAGTGTATGCCTACAACTCGAAAGGGTAGGACAAATGTTGAACCTTTTGTAGACGAGATTGATAGATTGTTCCATAGAAGAAGGAGAAATTTGGTTTCACAATTTGAAGGAGTAGCACCAACTATTTCTGATAATCGAGTGGAATCTCACTCTTTTCACTCGGAGCCTATTCTTGACTCCGTTTATCTAGGAGGTGAAATGGCGGAGCAACCAATTAGGGTGTTCACCAAGGCCACGGTTGGTCCTAGAGGACCTGCTATAGTCCTCAATGATGCAACAAGAAACTTGGAGATCAAGAACCACATGTTCCAGCAATTGACTAAGTTCTATGGCATGGCAAATGAGTATGTATGTGATTGGTTTCTTGAGAGAGTTGGAGAATTTTATTCTTCATGTTGCAAGACCAGCTACTAGTGTGAGTGATGACGACCTTAAGATGAAGGATTTCTCTATGGGTCTTGGCGATAGAGCAAAGGCATGGTTGGGAACGTTTGAGGCTGGAACCAAGTCTTTGACAAGTTCATGGACAAATACTACCCCGCTTCCAAGACTATGGATATGAATAGCCAGATTAGCTTCTTCGAGCAACAATATGATGAAGCCTTTCATGAGGCTCATGATCTGTTCAAGGGGTTGCAAAATCGGTGTCCGCATCACGGTTTCTCTAATGGGCAACTTTTGCAATATTTCTACAATGGTCTACATCCGAGTTTCAAGCTCAAGTGGATAGTGTTTGTGGAGATAGCATGGGAGAGTTGACACCCTCGGAAGCTCAAGTGAAGCTAAACATTATGTACCGTAACTCACAAAACCAAAATGTGAGAGCAAGAGTTCCTCAAAGGTATCCAAGGGGTGAAGCAAAGGTAGTGGTGGAGCAAGATGATTTTGATGGGTTCGCCCACGAAGTGAAGCAAGCTTTGAGGCAAAGCGTTGTGACTCCTTACACGGAGATATGTGGGGAGTGCAAAAATTATGGCCACCCAACTTATTTGTGCCATTCCGAATTTTCTAAAGAGCAATATGGTCGGAGCGATGTCTATCAAGAAGCGTTCGCTAATGAAGATGAACAAGTGGAAGATGTTTGTTATGGACAAGATCAAGGCCAAGGGCAGAGGCAAGGTTATTCGAACCAAAGCCCTCAAAACTGTGGAGGATATGGTCCAAGAGGAGGCCATCAAGGTAGAGGAAACCAAGGCTATGCCAACAACTATGATAGGGGTACTTATGGCCCGAATCAAGATAGAAGCCGCCTTAGTTATGGGAACAATTGGTATGAGGGTGCACCGCCCTCAAATCCTCCACCTCCCCCGGTTTCTACTTCAGCCCCTCATGCTAATGTAGTGCCCACATCTCCGATTTATGTTTCTATCCAAGATCTCATGGTGAAGATGGATAAGTTTATGGAGATATATCATCGGAATGAGGCTACCAACAATCAGCGTTTTGAGAAGCTCGAGGCTAGTACACAAAGCCCCCACAAGAAATTGCAAGAGTTGATTGATCGAGGTGCAAGCTGAGAGCAAGGGAAATTTCTGAGAAATACGAAAAAAGCCATGGATATAACCGTGGTTACTGATATGCCCATAGCTATAACCGTGGTTACTGATATGCCCATTGAGATCACGGTGGTACGTGATAGTGCACGAATTGAGGTGTCTAGTTGCAAGATAGCTGAAACTTGCACAGTTAGTAAGGAGCCCGAGTCTCCTTTGGTTGAGAAGGTTGAGGAAGTTGTCGCACAATCTGATGTGATGGTTGATGAGGTGGTAGAAAACTCATCGTCTGAGGATTAGATGGTTGATATGATTGAAGTTCCAGCACTTGAGAGCTTTGATGTTGAGATTGGCTTGGGGAAAAAGAATCGGATAGTGGCTACTCTTGATACGGGAGCTGGAGTGAATTGATAGTGTATATGTCCTAGAGACAGTCTTTATTAAGGGCATACATCCCTTATTAAGGGCATATATGTACTATTACACAGGTCAACGTAATAAAATATATGTTTGTTTGTTTGACTACTGAGTATCGCTTTCATATTTATATTACACCAGGCATACAACATGTCATATCTCTATTCCTGTCTGTATTGATATCAAACAT
Organism: Plantago ovata; assembly: GCA_028274465.1. Lineage (NCBI taxonomy): Eukaryota > Viridiplantae > Streptophyta > Magnoliopsida > Lamiales > Plantaginaceae > Plantago > Plantago ovata. Next base: position 50,475,784 of record CM051456.1, on the reverse strand, counting down.
GTCCCCTCGGATAGATGACCGATCACACAGATAGTGGGAGCTATGTGAGTTATCATCTATCCCAAACTCTCCCTAGTCGAGGTTCATCTCGGATGTAGGGGTCTGAATGAACCAGGAGAGACTAGTATGCGTGGAGGTTATACTTGTTAGAGCAAGTGTGAGCCGATCCCACGACCACGGAACGGATTGTTAGACAATCTAGAAACGTTCCCATAACTCCGCATAGTTGTTCGAAGGGTGATTACCGAACAATGGAAGTACCCACCGGAAACTCCCATCGATGTATACTCTACACACATACTATCAAGGTACAAACGCACAAAGGTATGGCATTGATTACGATGAAACGTTTTCACCGGTAGCAAAGTTGAAGTCTATTCGAATTCTACTTGCGATAGCTGCCTACTATGATTATGAGATCTGGCAGATGGATGTAAAGACTGCCTTCCTCAATGGCAACCTTGAGGAAGAGGTCTATATGGTACAGCCGGAAGGTTTTATTAGTAAAACCAGGCCAACTGCTGTATGCAAATTACAGAGATCCATCTATGGGCTAAAGCAAGCGTCTAGGAGCTGGAATATCCGCTTTGACGAACCTGTCAAATCGTTTGACTTCGTCAGAAGTGTAGAAGATCCCTGTGTCTACACTAGGCACAGCGACAAGGGAGTCGTTTTCATGATCATTTATGTTGATGACATATTGATCATGGGAAACAATGTCTCTATGCTGGAAGAGACTAAAGTTTGGTTATCAAGTACCTTCTCAATGAAGGACTTGGGTGAAGCGAACTACATCCTAGGGATAAAGATCAATAGAGATAGGTCCAAGAGGATGTTAGGATTGACACAGTCCACCTACATCGACAAAATACTGAAGCGTTATAAGATGGACGACTCAAAGAGAGGCTTTCTCCCAGCTAGGCATGGGATCGTGCTATCAGTTAAGGATAGTCCTAAAACTGATGAATAAAGAAAGGCAATGACTCGTGTGCCCTATGATTCGGCAGTAGGGTCTATCATGTATGCAATCAATTGCACAAGGCCAGATGTGGCATATGCGCTTAGTGTCACTTGTCGACACCAACAGAATCCAGGAGTACGTCACTGGACTACTGTAAAGAACATTCTTAAGTACCTTCGACGGACTAAGGAAATGTTCTTGGTGTTTGGTGGAGAACCAGAATTAATGATGTCTGGTTATGTCGACGCTGGATTTGAATCAGATCCTGATGACTTTAAGTCACAGACAGGATACGTATTCAAATTTAACGGAGGAGCTATCTGTTGGAAGAGTTCTAAGCAAGCCACGATTGCTGACTCAGCCACAGAAGCCGAGTACATTGCTGCATCCAAAGCATCGAAAGAAGCTGTCTGGATTTCAGAGTTCTTGAAGGAATTGAGGGTTGTTCCTGCTCCAAGTCCAATAACGATTTATTGTGACAACACGGGCGCCGTCGCTCAAGCCAAGGAGCCTAGGTCTACAAACAAGAACAAACATGTACTTAGAAAGTATCACGTTATAAGTGAGATTATTGATAGAGGAGAAGTTAGTATAGAACGTGTCTCAACCACGGACAACGTGGCAGATTCTTTCACCAAGATCCTATCAGTGGATGCCCACTTAAGACATTATGTTAATCTAGGCATTAAGCATAAAGGTGACTAGCTCTAGTCCAAGTGGGAGATTGATAGTGTATATGTCCTAGAGACAGTCTTTATTAAGGGCATACAGCCCTTATTAAGGGCATATATGTACTATTACACAGGTCAACGTAATATGATATATGTTTGTTTGATTGACTATTGAGTATCGCTTTCATATTTATATTACACCACGCATACAGCATGTCATATCTCTATTCCTGTCTGTATTGATATAAAACATGTCCCCTCGGATAGATGACCGATCACACAGATAGTGGGAGCTATGTGAGTTATCATCTATCCCAAACTCTCCCTAGTCGAGGTTCATCTCGGATGTAGGGGTCTGAATGAACCAGGTGAGACTAGTATGCGTGGAGGTTATACTTGTTAGAGAAAGTGTGAGCCGATCCCACGACCACGGAACAGATTGTTAGACAATCTAGAAACGTTCCCATAACTCCCCATAGTTGTTCGAAGGGTGATTACCGAACAATGGAAGTACCCACCGGAAACTCCCATCGATGTATACTCTACACCGAAGTGTCTATGGGAACCGGAAAGTTGTCAAAGTGATGCCAGTCGTCCTTTGGACTTACAGGACTTTATCATCATATTTGTTGCACCATATCCTTGGTGGACACGTCGATGTCAGCTCTGAATAAGCAGTTGACACAGGACACGATCCAGGATTATGGCTACATACAAATGGGGGTGATAAGTGATTCTGTGAAGGATTCATCGCTCACGTGTAGCATAGGAGAGCACTGCTCATAGTCGTTCATAGTTGTGATTGGTTGAACCGCTGGCCCGCGTATCAATATTATTATGATGGTCATAATAGATATTGGATTCACCAAGCAACTCACTGAAGACGCCCGTTGATGTATTATTGGGATAGACACATCATCGATCCTAGATGCATTCGAGTCAGTCAGATGAAGGGACGTTACCATCGTCGCGTTGAGCACAACAGACTTCACAATGAAAGGGTTTTTGCTTTGAGAAACCTCTCAAACGTCCTCATGTATTAATATTGCAAATGGAACCGTCTAGGAATTCCATGTTGCCTAGTGTAGCACTTGCTTAATACAATGAGGCCCTATGGGTCACACTATGTGGTGATTCAGCTTATCCGAATATCCTTGAAGATGGAATCGCAATTAATTTAGAATTAATTGTGATTGATGAATTATAATTGATTTGGGATTAATTATAATTATTTGTGGCTCAATTAATAATTTGGAATTATTAATTGAATTGATTGATTAATTGTATTTTATGTAAATACAATTAAAGATTATATTTTAGAAATATAATAGAGGTCTGATTTTAAAGGATATATTAATTTAGAATTAATATATGCACATGGGCAAAATCTACTTAGAAATTGAATTGCCTTCGAATTATAAGTGGGTCCCAAAATTGGGACCCACATACCCCCCTTGGCCGACCGCGTGTAGTAGTAGTATGGGAGGGAGTTTCGAATCCTTCCCATATTAGAAGTCAAGGGTTAAGTTAGATTTTCCTAATTGAGTTCTAACTTAATTGGGAATGAATCTAGACTTAAATTGGTTTCCTTGTGCGATAATAATTAGAGTTCTTATTCCTTTATGAAGTCTAAAAGAATCTTCTTTAGGCTTCTATTGACTATTTTATAACTAGGTCATTAGAGAAATTTTTCAATGCCGAATTCTTAGAGAAAATAAAAAGCTCTCCCCTACCTCTATACCCTAGCCGCGCACGCCACTCACCACCGGAGGAAAATCGCCGCCCCATCTTCTTGGCCACCTAAAGAATATCCTAGCATTCTTTCCGATAAGTTGTTCATCCGTGGATACCAAGGTTGAGGTTCAAAGAGCTGGAAACTAACTTTTATTGTCTTGCAGATAATCAAAGTATTGCAGATATCTTCGATTTCGACGAAGGAGAAGATTCACCGGACTGTTACGAAGACTTCATCGATTGGTATATCGATTCAATACCTATTCTTGCTTTTGGAGTATTGTAAGTCTTCTGATTAATGTGTTTATTATATACGTTATATCCATGATCAATTAACCTGCATGTTATGAAATTTTTTGAAATTCCGCTGCGTACTCTAGGGGTAACTCTGACCATATTTTCTTACATGAATGTCATGCCATTGAACGTGTATGAGGAGTCTGGTTTGTCTGGTATGATGCCAATAAATTGCATGGTGCAATTGGCGGATGGGTCTATGAACAGACCTTTAGGTGTGATCAAGGACCTGGTGGTCCGTGTTGCTGGAGTTAGCATGAAGACGAGCTTCATTGTCATGCATACTTCTGAGGCTAAGCTCAAGGATGTAATTCTTTTGGGGAGAGCTTTCATCAATAATGTTAGGAAACTTGTAATTTTGATGAGCAATTAACCATGCTAAATTAAGGAAAGTCCAGTAACTAGTACTCTTAAGGTCCATAGGAATTTAGAATTTTAAGGACATTGTAAAGGAGGAACGTTTGCTGTAGACATAGTATAGGTACTAGTTAGGTACTTTAGTTTTGCTGATGATGTACTTTGTTTACACAAACGAACTATTGAAGCACTAGAACCTTTTAGAAACTAGAAAAATTCGAAGACTGAAGACTAAAGAAGATTTCTGAAGATGGTATCTACAAAGGCACATGTTGCTCAGAAAGTGGAAACATTCAGCAACAGCTTGCATAAGTGAAAATCTGAATGACAGAGTAGGTTATGCTTGCTGAAACTGAGACTGACCGCTTGCTGAAAAACATATGTGACCTTCTTGTTGAAAGTACTTGCATTTGCGCTCCAATGTTCATATTTGAATTTCATTCAAATGAACAGTAAATGCAAAGTAAGCACGCGAAGAACATGAAGACTAGAAGACAAATAAAGGACGCTGCTGAAAATACAAAAGCAAGATAGTGACGTCTTAAGGAACAAAGCTTTAGAATTTGAAATTCAAACGGCTCCCTTGATTCACTATAAATACAGGACATCCGGCAAAGAGTAGAAGTGTGTCAACTGCGTGATCAAACTCTCACTTGTGCTTAAACACTCAAATACTTCTATACTATTTACTGCCTATTGATCCGTTCCAAGAGTTAAAGCTTGAAAAAGCTACTTGTGAAGAAGTAGAACATTCACGGCTAAGAAATTAATTAAGTGTTCTTTATTTCGAACAAGAACAAGTATTGACACCAGAAATAACTTAACTTGTTTACTGCAAAGTATTCAAAGTTTTGTTTCTTAGATTACTTGTTGTAGCTGAATAAGTTATACTCAAGTTATCTCATACCAAACCTCTCTAACTGATAAACACCATTTTTCAGGCGTGAAATTCAGGGGGAATTTAATCAAGCATTGTTATGCTGATTATAAGTCCCAAGTTTGGTGGAGAACAAGGTTTCGTTCTCTAGTTAGGTTAGAAACGGAGCAAGTGTGTTTTGGTTTCTGTAGAATCGCTCTAGATAGGTGTTGTAAGGAACCTCAATCTTATCTTAGTGGATTCAGTCCTAGAAAGGACAAAGTGGATTAGTTGAGAGATTACGCCACTGTCAGATACCACTATAAAAGTGTTTGTGTGATTTACTTTACTGCATTTAGTTTTCAGCAAGCTTATCTTTCTGTATACTGTCACTCTGCTCACTTGCTGAAATAATCACTTACTGAAAAAGCACTTATTGTATAAAGACTTCCGCGCTCTGTTTTTAGTATCAGCAAACTCGTTACTGAAAAGTAACTAGTACTTGCTGAGAAAGTTAAGTATCAGCAAACTCATTACTGAAATGTAATAAGCCCTTGCTGAGAAAGTTTATAAACGACGAAATTTTGAAAAGACTATTCACACCCCCCCTCTAGTCTTTTCTTGTTGTTTAAAGGGACCAAGAAGTGGTATCAGAGCTGAGGTTCTTTAACCTTCAACATTGAACCTAGATCCCCTTAGGTGCTTTCTGTAAATCATTCTCACTTGATCAGTTTGGTGTATTTTGCTGACAGGATGTCTTTAGGAGACGCTCCCTTGCTGAAGCTGGAAAACTATTGAAAATGGCGAAACAACATTATGTTACATCTTGAGGCCATTAGTGATGAAATGGTCACTGTCATTAATGATGAACCTATCAAGATCACTAAACTTGAGAGAAGCTTTCCTCACAAAACTACGGATCCTACTGGTAAGGAAACTATCTTAGGAGAACTAGTTGACGCCGCCGTTCCAAAACAAAGAGAGGAATGGACTTCCGACGAAGCTAAGAGATTCCGTCTTGATGGTCAAGCAAGAAACATCATCATTCGATCAACTCCGGATACTATACAGTGCAAACTGTGCGGTGCCAAAACTGCTAAGGAAGCATGGAAAATGGTTCAAGATCTTTGTGCTGGATCTGATAAAACCAAGGAAAACAAACTCGAAGTGCTGAAGTTAAAGTTCCAGAACATTAAGCAAGGTACAAATGATTCACTGAAAGACTTGGACTTTAGATTCACAACTCTAGTAAGTGAGATGGCTGCATTAGGAGTTGGAAATCTTTACTCAGATTCTGAGAAGGTGAAAACCATTATCAGAAGTCTGAACAAAGAATGGATCCATACTCAGAATTTCTACTATAATCAAGGAATGCCAAACATCACACCTACAGAGTTGTTCTCTCATCTTGCTACTGTCAACTACGAGACAAAGCAAAGAGAAAATATGTTTGCTGAAAAATCGCAAAACATTGCTCTTGCTGCAAAGCCGTCATCTTCTGAAAAGAAGAATGATAAAGAGCCCGCTGATGAAAATGCTTTAGTTGTTAAAAACATGAAGAAATTCATCAGTAAGGAACTTGAAAGGCGAAAAGCAAAAGAGAAGTTGAAAAAGCATCTTGGTAACAACTACCATAAATACAAGAATGAGGCTAGCTCGTTGAACAAGCAGGCTCAGCAAGCAAATTCCTCTGAAGAACCAGCAGTTGGAAATGATCTTTGCTTTTACTACAAAAAGCCTGGACACTTCAAAGCAAATTTTCCTTTGCTGAAAGGTAAATCTGCTGAAAAGAAGAAGAAGTTCAAAAGGGCTTTTATTGCTGAAGAAAAGAAGAAGCTTTAAGCAAAAATCGATGCGTTGTGCATGGATACCAGCTCCGAAGACAGTGAGGTAGAAAGCTCAGACACTGAAGAAGAAGAAGCCACTCTTGACGTAGAAATCGGCAAGGAAGTTTGTGGAATAGCTATGGAAGCTTATCCAGATGTGTCAAACTACGAATTCTGCCTCATGGCCGGTCAGGTAAACAGTCCTACATCTGACTCTGACTCAGAAAGTGAAGATGATATTGACCTTGATAGAATTCAAGGAGAAATCGAAAGATTTGAGAAAACTCTGAGCAAACAGCAAGAGAAACTACAGAATGCTGAAACTCTGACCAAGCAAATTACTGAAAAGTATGTATTGCTGACAAAAGGCAAGATTACTAAAAGTAATCAGAAGACCTTTGCTGACAAACCTGAATCAAGTAAGGTTGCTGAGACAAAAGCTGAGCATTCTCCAAAAAGTGGACTCGGGTTCAAAACCAAGCAAAGTCAACTTTTTCATGAGTATAAGCAAAGTCAGCAAAGATACTTCAAAGAGATGAATAAAACCAAGCCTAAGAGTTCTGACAAAACTCAAAACGCTAGGGCTAGAAGGAACCTTGCTAGAAAAGAACTTACTGAAAAGTATGTTCAGCAAAAAGGTCAACCGAGCAAGACACCACATCAAAAAGTGGATTTGATTAGCACGAATCAAAAGTCTTTCGGCTCAAAACCTCCTAGTTCCTCAGCAAGTAGAAAACAAGTCAAAGTTGAAAAACTTAAGACTTGGGTTTCCACTGGACGCATTCTTGAACATGTTAATGGACATCCAATACTGGATAATTAACTTGTTTGCTCTTGACTGTGCAGACTTCAGCCACGGAGACAAACGATGCAATCTGGCACTTTGACAGTGGTTGTGGAAAGCACATGACGGGCAACAAGAATAACCTTATAAACTATAGACGGTGGTCTAAAGGTCCAACAATAAGGTTTGCTGGTGGAGGCTTTGGTTCTACAAAAGGTTATGGTGATGTGAAGTTAGGATGCATTACCATTTCGGGAGTTCTTTATGTCAAAAATCTTAAGTTTAACCTTTTCAGCATGAGTCAATTCGCTGATAAAGGATACTTCATCAAAATCAAAAGTGATGAATGTAAACTTATAGACTTTGAGACAAAGAAGGTTGTTATGGTTGCTAGAAGATCAGGAGGTTTGTACACTGTAGATTGGTCTTCAACAATCGTTGAAAAATGCCTTGTCTCAGATCACGATTGCCTTGCTGAAAAAGCATGGTTATGGAATAAACGAACAAGTCACCTAAACTTCAAGACGCTGAATAAGCTGTCTAAAAAGGCACTTGTAGTTGGATTACCTAAGGTTACTTTCAAGAAGGATGGTGTTTGGAATGCATGTCAGCAAGGAAAGTAAACCAAATCTTATTTTAAGAACAAGGCAGTACCGTCAACTACAAAACCTTTACAACTCTTGCACATGGACTTGTTTGAATCTTGTTCAACAAGCTATGCTGGTAAGAAGTATGGTCTTGTGGTGGTAGATGACTATTCAAGATTCACTTGGGAAGTATTTATCAAGCACAAGTCTGAAACAAGGACTGAATACCTAACTTGCTGAATAAGCTTGAAGTCATGAAAAATGACAAGGTAAATGTCATAAGAACAGACCATGGTACTGAGTTTGTGAACCAGTACATAACTGAGTATTGCACTTCAAAAGGCATACAACATCAGTTATCCTTAGTAAGGACACCACAACAAAACGGTGTTGCTGAAAGGAAAAATCGCACCCTAAAAGAAGCTGCAAGAACAATGCTTGTTGACACTGAAATAAGTGAAGCTTATTGGGTTGAAGCGATAATACCGCCTGTTATACTCAAAACAGATGTCTGATTACTAAGGAATACAACAAAACTCCCTATGAGTTATTTGTTGGAAGACCTCCTAACATCACCCATCTAAGATTATTTGGTTGTAAGTGTTTTGTTCTTAACAATGGTAGAGAATACCTAAGAACATTTCAACCAAAGGCAGACGAAGCGATATTTCTTGGTTACTCCTTGCATAGTAAAGCTTATAGAGTTTACAAGAAAAAGGCACAAAAGATCGAAGAATCAGTGCATATTGTATTCTACGAAAAGTCACAAGGAGTGCCTACTGAAGAAGAAATATCAGATTGTATGAAGAAACTAATCATACACGAGCAAAGAACTGAATCTGATGCTAGGCAAATCAAGTCAATTGAACTAAATGATGATTCTGACAATGACTCTCCTCCCCAAGTCATGACAAGATAAATATAGTTCATGACAAAGAATTTCCAGCAAAAGACGCAGTTGCTCCGGATGTTGCTGAAACAATGCAACTTTCTGTGCCTGCTGATGAGTTACCACAATCTAGCAATGCTGAACAAGCAGTTGCTGATGAACCAATCTCAGCAGAGACACAACAAAATACCAGTAGTACTGAGCAAGTACATGCTGAAGAGTCACTTGCTGATGAGCAAACTTATCTAGATCCAAAGAGCAGAAAACCTGTTAATAAATGGATTAGAGATCATCCCTCTACGGATATGATTGGTGATATTGACAAACGCCAAGTTCTGTTCTCTTGCTTTATTTCAGAAATTGAACCCAAGACCATCTAGTCTTATCACCGCTTTGTGAAAAAAGGCGGGAGTTCCCAACATGTTTCCTCGAGAGAAGCCGAAGAAGCCTATCGACAAATCTGTCTATCTTGAGGTACAACGTTCCTTTGCTACTCTGATTGGAGAGGTCCCTTTGCCCCGTGAGCCCCCGCTCCCTAGGGAAGCTCCCTCTACTTCTAGGAAGCCCTCTGCCTTTGATTTCAGGGAGCTTACGACTTACTTGTCGGAGCAGTTGTGTGCTTACCAGACCTCTATGCTCAAGGCTCAGACCGCCCACTTTGGTGCTTTCCGAGAGGAGGAGACTAGGAGATGGGATGCATTTCAGGAGGCTGACACTCGTCGCTGGAACGAGTTTGTCGCGGAGGATACTCGTAGATGGGATGCTCATCATTCCACGGTCTCGAGGAGGTTTGATGCTTTGGCACGTTCTATTCCCGGATTCCCTTCTCATTACCAGCCGAGTGGGAGTGGTAGCGGAGCTCCTGAGGACCCTTGTGACGGTCCATTTCCTCACTATGGCGGAGCACCACCCTTCTAGGGATCACAACCGATAGAGGCCATATCAAGAATGGTTGTACATCTCAACTTTTTCTTTCTTGTCCTTCCAGCTAGAGACTAGCTTTCGGCTAGGTTTTGGGAGGCGTCATGGAGTTGTACTTATATTGATTTGGCTTGTTTACTATTGTCGTTGAGTTAATCATGCTATTTCGATTTGGTTGTATGATATTGTGATGATGACTCTTGTACTCTTTTATTGTTTTAGTAGTTGTGGCCCGTGTGCCTTTTGTCGTGATAGTGATGAACACATTTTTGACGCGTTCATCTTGTCATTTTTACCTTCTTTTGCTATCTTTTTGCTTAGTTTTTTGGTTAGTTTTGTAAAATAGTATCACGTCTTGTGTTTTCTGCATTTTCAGGCACTTAGGTACGAAACGGTGTTTTTGGAGCTAAAAACGATCATTTTTGATGGAAAATGGCCACGTTGAAGTTCCTCGATCCCTGTGGCTTTGTTCGTGATTGCCCGAGTCCTAATAGTTGTTGAGAAGGACGAGTCCAAGGCGTTAGAAGCCCGTTCGTGGGCAAAAGGATGCATTTCCAAGTCAAAATCTGTCCCACAGATGAAGTGGTTCGCTTCTAGAAGCCAAGTGGCTCGCTTAAGAACAGGGGAAAAACAAAAACTGCCCCCAGTATCCAAGCGAACCGCTTGGCAGAGGCCAAGCGGTCCGCTTGGCCCTCTTCAAGCGCCCCGCTTGGCTGACATTACAGATCTGATTCTGTCATTTTAAACACGATTTTCAGTTACTTTTCCTCATTCTTTTCACTTTGAAAAAGCTTGGGAGAGCTCTTGGAGGCTCCAAAGCTCAGATCCACAACTAGAAGCTTGATTATCATCAAGAGATTAAAGATTTTTCCATAGGATTGCATAACACATTCATCTACGGAGAGGTTTTCATCAATTCCACCGAATAGTGACAGCTTTGGTGGTAACTTTGTATCAATCTGTTGTCTTGTAGTTTGATCTCATGTCTTTCTGTAACAATTCATATATTGTGATGTTTTCTATTGTGATTATGAATAGCTAAATCTTTTATGTTGGTGGTAGAATGTGGGATTGATATTGTTATGAATTATGTTTTTGCTTACATGAGATTGTGATTCAATCTTGCTGCAAATTGCTTCTTATGATCCATAGTTGCCTCTAAAATATATTCGAATAGAGTATTGTGACAAACTCTTGGTCAATCAAGGCTATAGGATTGTATGTTTGTGATTTGCAGCATGCTAGATAAATGGTGTTAGTGACAAACACCTCTAAAGTATTGATAGTGATCTTTCATGATGGGTGTCTTAAATTTGTCTAGATGGTTTACTTTGTAGAACCAGTCAAAGACTTTACGCACTGAACTTGTAAGCGTATTCGTGTTTCGTTGCTTATCATTACCACTAAGCTACCACCAATATCTTTCTCTTCTTGATTATCTTCTTCTAGCAAGTGTTGGTTGCATGAGTGTTTGGTTAATTCTTACAAACTTACTTGTTCACTGATTGCAACTGTTGGACACTAAACAAAGTCACGTTAAGTCCTTAAGAGAACGACACTCAGGAGCATCTTACCACTGCACTAATCCCTGTTGTGTAGTGATAAATGTTCTTTGGCTTATAAACAAATTTAATTGGTAAAAAAACGACTCATCAATTTGGAGCCCGTTGCCGGGGACTTAACTCCTTTGGTGTAGTGTTTGACTTTTGTTTCTTAGCAACTTCACTTTCTTACCTCATTTCTTTCCCCATATCTTTTTCAGCAAACTTCTCTTCTCTTTCTCCTTTGTAATAAGCTCTTGGTTGCTTTGTATGCTTGTGCTCTTTGTGTTCTTTTTGCGCTCTTAGTTGAGTTTTGTATATATGATAGTTTAGCTTTTTGCTTTTGTTGTGGAACTACTCTTCCTTGCTTGTCTTTGTGTGTGTAGGTATACATGAATGACTGGTATTGCGAAGTTTGTGGGCGACAATAGCCATATTGCTGATGCTTGTATGGATTGAAGTGTTGTTATCTCGTTCCGTCAGTTGCCGAATGAACGCTTCCATCTCGCTTGGTGTAGATTCAAGTACCTACACTCGAGGAGGAACTCCAACCACCGGATGGAGCTTGGGGAATTGTTATGGCGTTTCTACTGTGGTTTGAGACCAAGCCATCAAACGGCTTTTGAAAAAAGAACTGGAAGAGATATCCTTGACATGACACCGAGTGTTGTCATGCTTGCTTGCGATGAGTTCGCTAATCAAATTTTCAGCGCTCTTCTAGATATTAGTGAAGATCCCGTGGATGTTTTGACCATGAATGAGATTAAGCTTCACTATCCTTTCTTATGGTGTGAATTTGAAGTGGATGATGTGAGTGAGCATGTTGAGACACCTATCATCGAGGATGTTCAGATCGTTGGTGAAGAAGAAGTCATGGAGGAGGTGACGATCGAATCCATTGATTCCCATGAGTCAGAAATCCTTGTTTCAAGTTATCTTGAGGTTGAGGAGCTAGTCTTTGAGGATATTGATACCTCTAAACCGGCATGATTAGACTCTATTGTTGTAGACATTCTTGATCTTGACTCTTATGTTTTGGTCCATATCCCCACCGACGAGTTTCAAGGGAGGTTTTATCCTTTTTTCTATTTTTGTTTTCCATCTGATTCCCTTAGTTATATTTTAGATTTTGATTTTACTGATTTTGTTAATTTTTCTTTTCAGGGGATCATGGACTCGCTCGAGCAGCTAAGGAGAGGAGCCAAGGATGGTTCCCAAGATGCAATGAGTAATGGAACGGATGTGCGAAATTCGTTTCCATTTGATAACGGATAACTTTAGTGGTATTTCTTTTCTTATAGTTTAGTTTTTTCTTATTTTTTTGTTGCTTTCGTAGTTGTGGCCTGTGTGCCTTTTGTCGTATTTATTTTAGCTTTTGTTTCAGTGCCTAGGGTGTAAAAAGATAGAAAACGTTATGGAATTTTGCCATACAGGACAAGTGGTCTGCCTGGAACTCCCAAGCGACCCGCTTGCGTGCTGACAGACTCACTGGAAATTTGTCAGCGTTCAAAGCGGCTCGCTTGGACGGTCCCAAGTGGACCGCTTGCCAAAGGGCCCACTTGGACCCTATTGTTGATGAACGTGTTTTTACACTTTCATTCAAGTCTTTTTCACCTATTTTAGCTATCCACTATGTTAAATTAGCTATATGTTAATTTAGCTATATTTTAGTGCATTTTATTAGAATAGTGTCACGTTTCCCTTTAGTTTGTATTTTACAGGTTTTGGGTGAAAAACGAGGTTTCCGGGCAATTATATTGAAGTAGACAAGGAATTGGTGTTCCGAAGGCCTTTTTGGAGTATCTAGAAGATTCCGGATAGGATTTGAAGTCCAGGGGTCGAGTCTGAAGGCTAAAAGGTCACTAGAAGGCAAAAACTGAGTCCGAAAAGGAAAAGAAATCCAAAAACGCATCGAAAATGCGTAACCGACCGACTGGAGGTCCCGGGCGACGTGGGGCGAATCGCCCCACACCAGGCGAATCGCCCGGTGTGTGGGTCGACTCGCCCCACACCTGCCGAATACCTATATATAGTTGCTTAGTTTTCTCCGTTTTTCATACTTTCCCAGACCTTTTCTCTCACCTTTCTCATTAGTTTTAGGTAGGAATTCTCCAGAGCCTGTTCTGGGGATTCTTAGCTTAGGAGATACTTTTTCTTATCATTTTGGAGCTTGTAAGATCGCGATTCTTCGGAGATTGACGACCTTCGGTAACATTGTATCTTACAGTTTTTCTATTTATATTTATTTATCTTTCAACATGTTTTCATTCAATCTTGCTATGATTTCTGTTGATTGCATGACATCTATGAGTAGCTAAACTCCTCGTTGGTGATAGTATGTGATTTCTTAGCGAAGGGTTAATAATTATGCTGATGGTTGTAAAGCGAATTAGACTTTGAGTTATTGCTTTATTTCTTTGATCTATCTAAAACCTCTATCTTCGTAGTGTTGAATTATAACGAACACAATTGGACAATTCATTGATCAAAGATCTCTATGCAAAACGATCGGGTACTTCATGCATGATTATTAACCTGCTATGCTTTGAATGATCATACTAACACCAACCTCCGTTATCCGATAAGAAAACCCTTTGCTAAGTAGTTGCTGATTTTATATTCTTAAGTTAGATTAGATAAAGCTAGTTATAGTCCTTAGAGATCGACACTCGAGGTTATTTTACTTCTACACTATGGTTTTCGTTGTAGTTGTGAATTGCTTTTGGCTAAATACAAATTTATTTGATTAATTAGAATCTGACAAATTCCGGTTCATCAAATTGGCGCCGTTGCCGGGGACTATACTCCTTTTTTCTATTTAGCTTTTATTTATTTTCAGCATTCAATTCCTAGTTCTAGTTGTTTTTATTTTCCTATTTAATCTCTCTCTGATACTCCTTTCCTAGACTTAGTAGTTTTCGATTTTATAGTGATTTCCAGAAATTTTCTTGATCTTTGAGATTTCTAACGAGACTAATTTTTAGTTTTGAGTTACTTCTGTTCCAGATTTCCAGGTATGACGACCTTAAAAGCTCGCTTGACACCTACATTCTCGCAAGTCAAGAAAGGGTCAGCTATATACTTGGAAGAAGAGTTATCGGGGTATAAGGTGACAAGTTCTGTAGTGAGAAGGATACCAAGGTTCGAAGATGGAGTGGGGATGAATCCGTTAAGCTTCATCAGATCCTATGAGGAAGAAATAGCAAAAGTTCCAGCAAAGGGGTTCACCGAGGACCAATTATGCAGGAAATTATTTTCTTTTGCTCTGGGATACGAACCAAGAATTTGGATAGCAAGGTTAGCACCAGGATCACTAAGAACCTGGGGCCAAGTAGTAGAGGAGTTCTTGGCGCGTTTCATGCCTTACCATGAGACGATTGCCTTGCGGAGTCAGATCGAACACTTCAAGCAAGGAGAGTATGAGCGGTTCTGTGACACCTACGAACGTTTTGAGCTGTATAAACGTGAGTGCCCCCATCACCGTTTCGACGACGGGGAACTGATTTGGTATTTTGTTGGTGGTCTACGTGATGATGTTAGGCTTCAAGTGGATGGGATGTGTGGAGGATTAGAAGAATGTACAGTTGAAGAGGCAGTGAAGGTCTTTCAAAAGTACGCCAGTGGATCTGCACAGTCTGAGAGGCAAATGTCGAGTCAAGACACCAACAGGAATTCGAATCGCGGCGAAACTGAAAGCTTATACGAAGGATATTCTGAAGACGAAGATATTAGTGAGGAGGAAGAGCTTTCATTTTACGCAGGGATTAAGGCCATCGAGAGTGTTTTCGAGATAGCACACGCAGGGCAAGCTGAAAACAATCTTCGCATCGAGAAGGCTTTTGAAGCAGTCGAAGTAACTGAACAACTCATCAAGGAGCTTAGCTTGTTGAAGTGTGAAAAGTGCGGAAAAGCAGTCGAAGACACCCCCTGGAAGTGGGGGGGAACCGCCCGGAGTGGGGGGCGAATCGCCCCCCAGCTCCAGGGAACTGGACGAGCCCAATTCCCCCGTTTTGACACCTGAAGCTGATCCCGAGCCACTTCCAACTGTTACTACCGAGAAAAATGAGTACGAAGAAGTGAATTTGCTACTCCGTGGAGGAAAGATGACCAAAATACCTAACTTCGTGCGTCCTAAACGTGTTGAACCATCTGGGACCGACAATACAGGACCAAGAACCGAACAAGAGGTTAGTGAAAGTTCCAAAGAACCTCAAGAAAAGGATGATGAACCAAGACCATCTGTAGAAGACATAGTTGATGATGAGGTCGAAAGGGGAACCCGTACGCCAGCAGTACTTCACAAATCTTCTAATCCATATGTGCCTCCAAGACCACATGTACCATTCCCAAGTCGGATCAAGCCAGCCAAGAAGGATATTCAGGAGTCACCCCTATTTCAGAGCCTCTCAAAAGTTGAAGTCAATGTGCCCCTCTTGGAGTTAATCCAAAACATTGCAGCTTATACGATATTCTTTCGTGAGATGAAGAACAAAAGGATTACTTCAGGAAAGGAAGTTAATGGGGTTGAGACAGTAAATTCGATTACCGAGTTACCTATGAAGAAGAAAGATCCTGGAAGTTTCATCATCGACATCGCCTTGGGGAATGGTCGAACTACGAAGGCAATGCTTGACTTAGGGGCTAGCATTAACTTAATGCCCTATTCGGTATACAAGGCCCTGGATCTCGGAGAATTAACACCAACTGATATGGTTGTCCAAATGGCGGACCAAAGTGTGAAGAGGCCAGTCGGGATAATAGAGGACATCCTTGTGAAGGTGGACAAATTGATAATCCCAGCTGATTTTGTAGTAATGAAGTCTGCAGACGAGGGGAAGAGCCATATTCGCGAGCACGTAGTACTACTTGGGAGACCATTCATGGCAACTACCAACACATGACTTGAACTTAAGGGCAAGAAAATAACCATGGAGGTAATGGTGAGAAGATTGAATTGGTAGGATGTAGCATCGGAGATAAGGAAGTCGTGGAAGAGTTAAATTTTGTCGATTGCTATGATTCCGTGATTTCCGAATTTCATCACTGCTATGATAATCGTGAACCACTTGAGGAGGCACTAACCATGCAAACTGAGACATGCTACATGACCGAAGAAGCAAGGGAACTAGTTGAAATAATGGATAGCACCCCAGAAATTCCCGTAGGAGAAGAAGAGCTTGAACCTTTAGAAGAGGAAGAGGGAGAAAGTAAATTTCCTGAAGAGCCTAGCTTAGAATTAAAGCCACTTCCTGCGCACCTCAAGTTTGTCTACTTAGGAGAAAATCAGAAGAAGCCTGTGATAGTCTCCTCAAATCTCTCCAACGATGAAGAAAGTAGGCTAATTGAAGTTTTGAAAGAAAATTCTGCAGCTATAGGATGGGGGATTAGTGATATCAAAGGAATTAGCCCAACTCGGTGTGTGCACAACATCACTCTAGAACAAGATGCCAAACCCGTTAGGCAAACTCAGTGTAGGATAAATCCGGCCATGCAAGAGGTGGTAAAGAAAGAGGTGATCAAGTTGCTAGATGCCAATATGATTTACCCCATTCCTGATAGTCGATGGGTGAGCCCGATTCATGTAGTTCCTAAGAAATCAGGAGTCACGGTGGAAGAGAATGAGAAGGGAGAGTTGGTACCGGTTAGGAAGACCACTGGATGGCGGATGTGCATTGACTATAGAAGATTAAATGCCTCCACTAAGAAAGACCACTTCCCTTTACCATTTATAGATGACATGCTAAACCGCCTTGCGGAGCGTAAATTCTATTGTTTTCTTGATGGTTTATCAGGTTTCTACCAGATTCCGATTGCACCGGAGGATCAGGAGAAGACGACATTCACTTGCCCATTCGGAACGTTTGCCTATAGGAGGATGCCGTTTGGACTATGCAACGCTCCCGCCACTTTTCAAAGGTGCATGCTTTCTGTTTTCTCTGATATGGTAACTAAGTTTGTTGAAGTTTTCATGGATGATTTTTCCCTTTTTGGTGATTCGTTTGATGAATGCTTGCAAAGATTAGGTCTTGTTTTGAAAAGGTGCATTGAATGCAATTTGACCTTAAGCTGGGAGAAAAGTCATTACATGGTTAGGGAAGGCATTGTTCTAGGACATGTAGTTTCTGAAAGAGGTATTGAGGTGGACAAGGCTAAGATCGAAATCATTGAAAAACTTCCCCCATCTACTTGTGTGAAAGAATTGCAGTCTTTTCTTTGCCATGTAGGGTTTCATAGGAGGTTTATTAAGGATTTTTCGAAAATTGCTAAACCTTTAAGTATCTTGCTTGCAAAAGATGTGGTTTTCCATTTTTCTAATGAATGCTTAGTTGCTTTTAATACCCTTAAGGAAAAGCTTGTCTCTGCTCCCATTGTTGTGCCACCTGATTGGAATCTTCCTTTTGAGATTATGTGTGATGCTTCGAATTTTTCTATGGGTGCCGTTTTATGCCAAAAAGTTGATAAGCAGTATCGTGTGATTTATTATGTTAGTAAGACTCTAGATTCGCACAAGTTAACTACACAACTACTGAAAAGGAATTTTTAGTTGTTGTTTTTGCTTTACAAAAGTTTAGGTCTTATTTAATTGGTCATCCTGTGAATGTCCATACTGATCATGCTGCTTTGAGACATTTGATAGCTAAGCAAGATTCTAAGTCTAGATTAATCCGTTGGGTCCTTTTGCTACAAGATTTTGATTTGACGATAGTGGATAGAGCTGGTAGGGAAAATTTAGTAGCTGATCATTTGTCTAGAATACCAAATATCCCTGTTGATTCATACTTATTAATGAGGATCTCCCTGATGAACACTTGATGAAAGCTAATGAAGTGCCATGGTATGCTGATATTGTAAACTATTTGTCTATGAATGTTTGCCCCACTAACTTTTCAGCCTCCGACAAGAGAGCTCTTGCCAAGTGTTGCAGGTCTTTCATATGGGATGATCCGCATCTTTTCAAAGAAGGAGCTGATGGAATTCTAAGGAGATGCATGCCACAAGAAGAGCAACAAAGTGTGTTGAGTCATTGCCATGAGCTTAATTGCGGAGGACACTATAGTGGCTTGAAAACAGCTCGCAAAGTACTACAAGCAGGATTTTACTTGCCAACAATATACCGAGATGCTCGAACTTTTGTAAAGAATTGTGACCCATGTCAACGAGGTGGTAATATTAGCAAGAAAGACGAAATGCCCCTTCAAGAGAATCTAGTGGTCGAACCTTTCGACGTGTGGGGCATTGATTTCATGGGACCATTTCCATCGAGCGGAGGTTATGGATACATTCTTGTTGCGGTGGATTATGTGACTAAATGGGTGGAGGCAATTCCTACAAAAACGAATGACGGCGCAGTTGTTATGAAGTTCTTGAAGGAAGTAATATTCTCTAGGTTTGGGTGCCCTAGGACAATCATCAGTGATGGAGGGTCACACTTCGTCAATAGAACCTTTGCCTCCCTTCTTAAGAGATATGGTGTCCACCATAGTGTTGCTACGCCATATCATCCACAGACATCGGGCCAAGTCGAAGTTAGCAACCGACAAATTAAGAAGATCCTTGAGCGAGTAGTGAAGCCTAGTAGGAAAGATTGGGCAGGGAAATTGAACGATGCACTTTGGGCATACAGGACTAGCTACAAGACGGTAATTGGGACCACTCCGTACAGAATCGTGTATGGGAAAGCATGTCATCTTCCCGTAGAACTTGAACACAAGGCATATTGGGCTATCAAAGCACTCAATCTTGATATGAGAAAAGCTGGCGAGGAACGATTGTTGCAACTAGATGAGCTTGATGAATTACGCCTAGGTGCTTATGAAAATGCCAAGATCTACAAGGAACGTACTAAGAAGTATCATGATCGTGGTATAGTACGTAAGGAACTGATTCCTGGGCAAAAAGCATTGGTATTTAATTCTCGCCTTCGACTATTTCCTGGAAAGCTCCGTACTCGTTGGGATGGACCGTACGAAATTATCAAAGTTGCTCCCCATGGAGCTGTAGAACTCTTTGATCCAAAGACGGGCAATACCTTCAAGGTGAATGGTCAACGAGCGAAGCCGTACTTCGAGATAACTAGTGATCAAAGGGAGGTTGATCATCTTGAGCTTACCCTTACCGCCTCTACTGAAGGTCACTTATACAAGTATTAGCTCTCACCTTAAATCCACTTTCGACGTTCGGGACGAGCGACGACGTTCAGGTTTGGGGAGGGGGTTATCGCTGGTTATCTCTATACTTGTCTTGCTTGTGATAAACTCATGAAATTTTGTTTGCTTTTGCATTTGCACGTTTACTGCTTTCTTAGTTTTTAGTTGCATACACTACATTCATCCTAGGATAGTCTTGCATGTTTTATGTGGAGTTTATTGCCAAATTTTTTGAACTTTCTTATTGGGCAGATTAACTAATTATGACATTAATCATATGCTTCATCTCTATGAATTTGTTTGAGGTTTTTCTCGCTTGGCTTGTCACATTTATGTATAGACACTTAGTTAAGCTTGGTAGTCTCGACATCACTTAGTGGTGTTTTCTCTACTGCGGTTCACGAAGGCCTTTATAATAGGATGATGCATGTTAGGGTCTTATGGTTGTTTTCCCGAGTAATTATGTACCTACGAGGCAACGAGTCTTCACCTTGCTTTTAGATTGCTAAATGCCTAGGAAGGAGGTAGTGTGATCCTTTGTTTGCAACCTATTCTTTCGAATAGGTTTGGGGAGGGGATTACGCTATCATTAGACTTGTTTTAAATTTTTTAGTGTGTGTCGTGAGTTTATTTTTATTTTTCTTTTTCGTAAATTTTATACTCCAACCTATTCTTTCGAATAGGTTTGGGGAGGTCGTTTGTGTGTCATTGTTTCTTTTTTGTGCTACTGTTGGCTTTAAAAAAAATCAAAAAAAAAAAAAAGAAAAAGACTCCAAAAAAGCAAAGAAGGGTCCAAAAAAAAGAGCCAAAAAGCAGTTTAGCAAAGTGTTTGTCTCATTTTTCAATTTTTGTAATGTTCGTAACCGTGTTGTAATTTTCTATCTTTTCTTTTTTGTTTGAGTGTCATCTGTTCTAGACCACCCTCGTCCTACCATTCAGGAAGTGGTGAATAGCTTAAGGCTTTGCTTGAGAGATGGGTAGAATAGGGGAGTGTTATCTTTTTAGGGAACCCTCCTTCGTTTGATGAGAGCCAGTATTGGTTCGACCTCTTTGAGGAAAAGTCTTAACTTGGTGAACAGTAGTAAGTCCTCAGTTTCATAGGCACGGGACAACCATTCGTATTTTAACATGTTTCATTACGTCGTCACTGACTAGGTCCAGGTAGAGAATATTACGAGAGACTATCTTGTCTTGACATAAGTGCTTATGTGAATGTGTATGAGTCAATCGAGGCATTCTTCAACCTATATTCGTGTTAGGATTTGTATGGTTTTTGTTCATATGTTTTTTGATAAATTCAATAGATTAGTTCATTTCATTTGGCATGAGACTCCATTTTTTGTGTTGCATTGTTTTTTGCATTAGAGTCTAGCTTAGTTGCTTGAGGACAAGCAAAGGTTCGGTTTGGGGAGTTTGATGAACGTGTATTTTACACTTTCATTCGAGTCTTTCTCACCTATTTTAGCTATCCTCTATGTTAATTTAGATATATTTTAGTGCATTTTATTAGAATAGTGTCACGTTTCCCTTTAGTTTGTATGTTACAGGTTTTGGGTGAAAAACGAGGTTTTCCGGGCAATTATAATGAAGTAGACAAGGAATTGGTGTTCCGAAGGCCTTTTTGGAGTATCTAGAAGATTCCGGATAGGATTTGAAGTCTAGGGGTCGAGTCTGAAGGCTAAAAGGTCAGTAGAAGGCAAAATCCGAGTCCGAAAAGGAAAAGAAATCCAAAAACGCGTCGAAAACGCGTAACCGACCGACTGGAGGTCCCGGGCGAGTCGCCTGGGACGTGGGGCGAACCGCCCCACACCAGGTGAATCGCCTGGTGTGTGGGGCGACTCGCCCCACACCTGCCGAATACCTATATATAGTTGCTCAGTTTTCTCCGTTTTTCATACTTTCCCAGACATTTTCTCTCACCTTTCTCATTAGTTTTAGGTAGGAATTCTCCAGAGCCTGTTCTGGGGATTCTTAGCTTAGGAGATACTTTTTCTTATCGTTTTGGAGCTTGTAAGATCGCGATTCTTCGGAGATTGACGACCTTCGGTAACATTGTATCTTACAGTTTTTCTATTTATATTTATTTATCTTTCAACATGTTTTCATTCAATCTTGCTATGATTTCTGTTGATTGCATGACATCTATGAGTAGCTAAACTTCTCGTTGGTGATAGTATGTGATTTCTTAGCGAAGGGTTAATAATTATGCTGATGGCTGTAAAGCGAATTAGACTTTGAGTTATTGCTTTATTTCTTTGATCTATCTAAAACTTCTATCTTCGTAGTGTTGAATTATAACGAACACAATTGGACAATTCATTGATGAAAGATCTCTATGCAAAACGATCGGGTACTTCATGCATGATTATTAACTTGCTATGCTTTGAATGATCATACTATCACCAACCTCCATTATCTGATAAGAAAAACATTTGCTAAGTAGTTGTTGATTTTATATTCTTAAGTTAGATTAGATAAAGCTAGTTATAGTCCTTAGAGATCGACACTCGAGGTTATTTTACTGCTACACTACGGTTTTCATTGTAGTTGTGAATTGCCTTTGGCTAAATACAAATTTATTTGATTAATTAGAATCAGACAAATTCCGCTTCATCAGTTGTCAAATTCCACCATTTTTTCTGTCTTTCCACCTGTGTTCACCCGTTTTCACTTGTTTCTTGACTCCTTTCATGTAATACTCTTCATTAGGAGTTGGACGCGAACCTTTTATCTCAGGGAAGTGTACCTCAATCCAATTTTTCCTTTCTTATCAACTCTTCTTTGCTCGAGGACGAGCAAGAGTTTAGGTTTGGGGAGGGGTTATTGGATTTTCAGAACTATGTGCTCTTTTGGTTCGCGCATGCCTTTTAGCTCAAGTTCCTTGTGATTTGTCGTGTTTTTCAAATTTTTGCATGCATATCATCCTTAAATTAGTTGTTGCACGTTGTTGTGTGTGGAGTTTATTGCCAAGTTTCTTGAACGTTTTTGTTAAGTAGACTAAGTGTTTATGACCATTAATCATATGTGCATCACTTTGCAAGTAGTTTGAGGCCTGTCTCGCTTGGTTTGTCACATTCGCATGTGCACTAGTTAAGCTTAGTAGTCTCGACATCACCTTGTGTGGTGTTTCTTCTGTTGCAGTTCACTATGGCCTTATAAAATGATGCATGTTAGAATCTATGGTTGTAACATGTGTAATTATGTACATAAGAGGCGACAAGTTCTTCACCTCGATTAGAGATTGCGAAATGCTTAGGAAGGAGGTAGTGTGATCCTTTGTATTAAACCTGTTCTATGGAATAGGTTTGGGGAGGGGGTTGCTTTGTTGTTCTTGTCCTTCGTTCTTGAGTCGTTGTAAAGTTTGCCTTTTTCTCTTTTTTGTTTTGTGCTCCAACCTATTCTTTCGAATAGGTTTGGGGAGGTGTCTTTGTAGAGTTTGTTCTTTTACTTTTCGTCTTTGTGCTCAAACCTATTATGTCGAATAGGTTTGGGGAGGTGTTTTTTGATTTTGTTTGTTGTGAACTGCTGCTTGCCAATATATAAAGAAAACAAAAAGAGAAAAAATAGAAAAGAGAAGAAAAAAAAAAACAGAAAAACAAACAAAAAGGAAAAAAAAAAAGAAAAGAAAAGAAGAAAACAAAATAAAGAATAAGACCCAAAAAGCAAAAGAAGGGTCGTTGCAAGCCAAAAAGCAGTCTTTTAAAGTGTCAAGTGTTATGTAATTATTTTGTTTTTGTGAAGTTATCGAGTTGTAAATCGTATCTTTTTTTTCGTGTCGCCTTTGTCCAAGACCTGTTCTTGACCACCCTCGTCCTTCCATTCAGGAAGTGGTTGAAAGGGACTCATTCTTGAGAGTCTAGGTAGAATAGGGGAGTGTTATCTATTTAGGGAACCCTCCTTCGTTTGATGAGCGCCAGTATTGATTCGACCTCTCTTGAGGAAAAGTCTCGCTTGGTGAACAATAGTATGCCCTCGGTTACATAGGCACGGGCCAATCACAGTATGATAATATGCATCATTGTGTCGTCACTGACCAGGTCCAGGTAGAAGATGTTACGAGAGACTCCTTTGTTTAACAAAGTGCACATGGGAATGTGTATATTCGCAATCGAGGCATTCTTCAACCTACTTGCATGTCATGCTTTGTATGGTCTTTGTTCATAAGCGTTTGGTAGATTCAATAGATTAGTTCACTTTACTTGGAATGAGACTCCTTTTTGTGTTGCATTTAGATTAGTTAGTTGCTTGAGGACAAACAAAGGTTTGGTTTGGGGAGTTTGATGAACACATTTTTGACGCGTTCATCTTGTCTTTTTTACCTTCTTTTGCTGTCTTTTTGCTTAGTTTTTTGGTTAGTTTTGTAGAATAGTGTCACGTTTTGTGTTTTCTGCATTTTCAGGCACTTAGGTACGAAACGGTGTTTTTAGAGCTAAAAACAAGCATTGTTGATGGAAAATGGCCCCGTTGAAGTTCCTCGATCCGCGTGGCTATGTTCGTGAATGCCCGAGTCCTAATAAGTGTTAAGAAGGACAAGTCCAAGCCGTTAGAAGGCCGTTCGTGAGCAAAAGGATGCATTTCCAAATCAAAATCTGTCCCACATATCAAGTGGTTCGCTTCCAGAATCCAAGTGGCTCGCTTAAGAACAGGGGAAAAACAGAAACTGCCCCCAGTATCCAAGCGAACCGCTTGGCAGAGGCCAAGTGGTTCTCTTGCCAAGCGGTCCGCTTGGCCCTCTTCAAGCGACCCGCTTGGCTGCCGTTACAGATCCGATTTTGTCCTTTAATACACGATTTTCAGTTACTTTTCCTCATTCTTTTCACTTTGTAAAAGCTTGGGAGAACTCATGGAGGCTCCAAAGCTGAGATCCACAGCTAGAAGCTTGATTATCATCAAGAGATTGACGATTTTTCCATAGGGTTGCATAACACATTCATCTACGGAGAGGTTTTCATCAATTCCACCAAATAGTGACAGTTTTGGTGGTAACTTTGTATCAATCTCTTGTCTTGTAGTTTGATCCCATGTCTTTCTGTAACAATTCATATGTTGTGATGTTTTCCATTGTGATTATGAATAGCTAAATCTTTTATGTTGGTGGTAGAATGTGGGATTGATATTGTTATGAATTATGTTTATGCTTACATGAGATTGTGATTTAATCTTGCTGCAAATTGCTTTTTATGATCCATAGTCATATAAAATATATTCGAATAGAGTATTGTGACAAACTCTTAGTCAATCAAGGCTATAGGATTGTATGTTTGTGATTTGCAGCATGCTAGATAAATGGTGTTAGTGACAAACACGTCTAAAGTATTGATAGTGATCTTTTGTGTGTCTTAAATTTATCTAGATGGTTTACTTTGTAAAATCAGTCGAAGGCTTTACGCACTGAACTTGTAAGCGTATTCGTGATTCGTTGCTTATCATTACCACTAAGCCACCACCAACATCTTTCTCTTCTTGATTATCTTCTTCTAGCAAGTGTTGGTTGCATGAGTGTTTAGTTAATTCTTACAAACTTACTTGTTGACTGATTGCAATTATTTCACACTAAACAAAGCCACTTTAAGTCCTTAAGAGAACGACACTTGGGAACATCTTATCGCTACATTTATCCCTTTTGTGTAGTGATAAGTGTTCTTTGGATTATAAACAAATTTAATTGGTGAAAAAGCGACTCATCAGATAGCTTGTGAGTTTGTTTTTCACTTTTTGCATGCATTTCATCCTTAGTATAGTTGTTGCACTTTTTTTGTGTGGAGTTTATTGCCAAGTGTTTAGAACTTTTTTTTTAGTAGACTAAGTGTTTTTGACCATTGACCATATACATTGCATTTCCATGAAGTAGTTTGAGGCTTGTCTCTCTTGGTTTGTCACATTCGCATGTGCACTAGTTAAGTCTTGTAATCTCGATATCACCTTGTGTGGTATTTCTTCTACTGCAGTTCACGAAGGCCTTATAAAATGATGCATGCTAGAGTCTATGGTTGCATACCCCTGTAATTATGTACTTAAGAGGCGACAAGTACTTCACCTTGCTTTTGAGATTGACAAATGCCTAGGAAGGAGGTAGAGTGAGGTGTGTGAGCCTTTGTATTAAACCTATTATTTCGAATAGGTTTGGGGAGGGGGTTACCGTTATTGTTCTTGTATTTCGTCTTTTTGATTCCTTGTAAAGTTGTTCTTTTTCTTTTGGTGTCTTGTACTCCAACCTATTCTTTCGAATAGGTTTGGGGAGGTGTTTGTGGTTGTTTTTCTTTTCGTTGTAGCTGCTGCTTACCTTTATAAAAAATAAAAATAAAAACAAGAAAGCAAAAAAAAGAAGGAAAGAGAAGAAAAACGAAACAAAAACAAAGAAAGAAAAGAAGACAATAAAGAATAAGACCCAAAAAAAGCAAAAGAAGGGTCAAAAGCAAGCAAAAAAGCAGTCTTTGTCAAGTGTTGTAAATAATTTTCAGTTTTTCGTTGTGTAAGTGTCGAGTTGTAAATTCTTCCTTGTGTTTCGTGTCGCCTTGTGTTGAGGCCTATTCTAGACCACCCTCGTCCTGCCATTTAGGAAGCGGTTGAAGAATCTGGTTTTGAGAGTCGGGTAGAATAGGGGAGTGTTGTCTTTTTAGGAAACCCTCCTTCGTTTGATGAGAGCCAGTATTGGTTCGCCCTCTCTTGAGGAAAATTCTCACTTGGTGAAAAATAGAAGTAAGTCCTCGGTTTCATAGGCACGGGCCAACCATAGTATGATAATATGAATCATTGTGTCATCATTGACCAGGTCCAGGTAGAAGATGTTACGAGAGACTCCTCGGTTTAACAAAGTGCACATGAGAATGTGTACATTCGCAATCGAGACTTTCTTCAACCTACTTGCATGTTATGATTTGTATGGTCTTTGTTCATAAGCACTTGGTAGTTTCAATAGATTAGTTCTTCTCTCTTGGAAGGAGACTCCTTTTTGTGTTGCATTTAGTTAGTTTGTTCCTTGAGGACAAGCAAGGGTACGGTTTGGGGAGTGTGATGAACGTATTTTTAGCAGGTTCATCTTGTCTTTTTCGCCTCCTTTTGCTATCTTTGAGTCTAGTTTTGTTGTTAGTTTTCTAGAATAGTGTCACGTTTTGTTTGTTTTGCATTTCTCAGGTACTTAGGTTCAAAGTGGTTATTTTGAGCTCAAACGAAGCATCTTGGATGCATTTGGATCATGTTTGAGCACCAAGACTTCCATGGACGTGCTTGATAGTGCCTGGGGCCTAATAAGTGACTGTATGTGTGTTTCCAAGGGGGTAGGAGGCTATTCGATGGCTTAGAGCTGAAGAAAAAGAGCCGGAGCTGCATTTTTGTTCCAGGTGAAGCGCCCAAGACTGAGGTGAAGCGCCCAGAACAGAGACCTGAAGTAGAATGGGAGCAAAATGTGATCATTTTCTGTAGTGCTGCTCGGCGAAGCGCCCAGCAGAGCCAAGCGAAGCGCCTGGCTGGGCGAATCGCCCAGCTCTGCCAGGCGCTTCACCCAGTTCAAAAGACAGCAACAGATTTCCTCATTAAATACACATTTTCATTTACATTTCTCATATCATCAGACCTTGTACCTGCGTTTTGGGGGCTTTCTCTTGCCCTAATTCTCAGTTTTGTATAATTTCACCATTGTAATACATTAGAGATTGAAGATTTGGCATTTAGATAGCATATTATATTCATCTACGGAGAGGTTTCTAGTCCAATTCCATCAAATAGTGACAGCTTTGGTGGTAACTTTGTATCAATCCCTTTCTTGTGTTTTGAATTCATGCTTTCCTTTGATTATTCACATGAAATGATCCTTAGTGTTATGAGTATGAGTAGCTAAATCCCTTTGTGTTGGTGGTAGTATGAGGATTCAATCATAATATAAATTACGTTATGCTTGTATGATGCTCCGAGTCGATCTTGCTGCATGTTTTATCTCATTTGACATAGTTGTCAATCAAATACCTTCGAATATGAGTATCTAACAAACTCTTGATCAATTAAGGCTATGATCTATGATTTGAAAACATACAAGCATGCTAGATAAATAGTGTAAGAGATGGAACTACTAAAGTATCGATAGGATCCTTTCAAGACGTGTGTCTTAAACTTGTCTAGACGGTTTACTTTGTAGAACTTGTTGAAGGCTTCACGCACCGAACTTACAAGTATTTACGTGATCCATTGCATGATTGTTTCCAGTTTACTACCACCAACTCTTTCTCATAATTGTTTACATGAAATTCATCCAAGTTGCAACTTGATTTCTTGTCTTCTCAAAGATTTCAAAACTCTTTTCAAACTCTCTCATTCGTTGACTGAAATAGCTTGCAAAATAACCAACAAAGACACGCTAGGTCCCGAGAGAACGACACTCGGGGACAACTTGCCATTGCACTAAGTTTTGTGTAGTGATAAGTGTTCTCTAACTTTTTATACAAATATTAATTTTGA
The DNA here is from genome assembly GCA_028274465.1 of Plantago ovata. Lineage (NCBI taxonomy): Eukaryota > Viridiplantae > Streptophyta > Magnoliopsida > Lamiales > Plantaginaceae > Plantago > Plantago ovata. The sequence continues at coordinate 50,447,762 of CM051456.1, read as the reverse complement.
TTCAAACGATATCACTCCTCTTGATATTGGATCACATCTTCTAGGCTTTTCAAGCACAATTTCATTTCCCAAAAACTCATGACATCTCTGTTTGGAAAAGCGTCCCACCATGATAGCGCTACTCCCATGACGGTGTTGCGAAATGCGTGCCTCCAGGGAATATTGTTGTTCCTTGCCTTAGTGGAAAATAGATCAATATGCTCCCTCGGGTCTCCTTTCCCATAATAAGGCATCAAGAAATCTTCCACCATCAGCAGCACTTGATCGTTTGCGTATTCTGATCCCTGTGCTCGGATCGCCTCCTCTGTGTTCCGGATGGCACCTTGTAACTTATTAATTATGTGGTTCAAGCCTTCGCATTGTCCTAAGAGCAGCCGGGGATCTTTGGTTGCCTCTGGTTGGCCTTCACTGTGGTTCCCTATTAGATCCATGTCCTCGCTTATAACCTAAAGTAGGCTATCCTCCTCGTCCTGGTTTCCATCTCCATAATCAAAGAACCTCAAGTGCACTCTAAGCGTTCTACCATCGGGTTGTACCTCTGGGTGCATCATGCGTATGCTTCCGTGGCTAGTGCTTGCCAGGGTGTTGGAAAGGGGTATGTCTAGGTCAACGGGGGGCAATGGTTGGTTTTCTAGGATCTGGTTTACGTGGTTTGGAAAAACTGGACTTTGTGGGAGTAGATCTTGAATAGGTGGTTGTTGACTGGGTCCATTTGGTAAAGTATGAGGGTCTGGGGCTAACTCGAGTTTCCTTTCCAGATTTTCCTCAGGCAAATCATCAAAAAGTCCCATCTCATCCATTCCATCAACAGTCAAAACAGAACCATCAAGTTCCCCTTCCTCAGAGATACAACAATCAGAATAATCATTATCATCTAAGGTCTTTTCACCCGAAACCTCCTCAATCATTGTCTCATTCAAAGCAACACTAGAATCAATATGGGGGTAAAAGGAGGCAGCGTGAGCATTTAACCAGAACCATTTACTCCAGATGACTTCATTAAATAGAACAAAGTACCTGAGGTAGGTTTTTTCTCGCTGCTTGACACCAGATCTACAACTGATGACGGTTTTCTGTCTTTTCGTGTTTTGTTTTCGCTATCTCCTTGCTCTACTTTTGTCCCTTCGTCCTCTGTACGACCAAATCTGAATCTATCCTCAGTCCTCTGTCAGATCCTTCCACCTGAGTACTTGGAACACGAGTTGTTCGGTCATTATCATGTCTATCTTTTACCCCGATCATTCACATTTATATCAGTTCTTTCTTCGACAACTCCTTTGGGGGGATCCATGGCTCCACTCCATTTAAAGATGTCTGGGTACGGAACTTTGAATTTCCTCTGCCCTTGCTAAAGGAAAGTGTAGTGTATATGTCCTAGAGACAATCCTTAATAAGGGCATGGAGCCCTTATAGAGGGCATATATGTACTATTACACAGGTCAGCGTAATATATTATATGTTTGTTGCTTTTACTATTGAGTATCGCTTTCATATTTATATTACACCAGGCATGCAGCATGTCATATCTATATTACTGTTTGTATCGATATTAAACATGTCCCCTCGGATAGATGACCGATCACACAGATAGTGGGAGCTATGTGAGTTATCATCTATCCCAAACTCTACCTAGTCGAGGTTCATCTCGGATGTAGGGGTCTGAATGAACGAGACGAGACTAGTATGCGTGGAGGTTATACGTGTTGGAGAAAGTGTGAGCCGATCCCACGGCCACGGAACGGATTGTTGGACAATCGAGAAACGTTCCCATAACTGCGCATAGTTGTTCGAAGAAGGATTATTGAACAATGGAAGTACCAACCTGACACTCCCATCGATGTATACTCTACACCGAAGTGTCTATGGGAACCGGTAAGTTGTCGAAGTGATGCCAGTCGTCCTTTGGACTTACAGGACTTTATCATCACATTTGTTGCCCCATATCCTTGGTGGACCCGTCGATGTCATCTATGAATAAGCAGTTGACCTAAGACACGATCCAGGATTATGGCTACATACAAATGGGGATGATAAGTGATTCTGTGAAGGATTCATCTCTCAAGTGTAGCACAGGAGAGTACTGCTCATAGTCTGCATAGTTGTGTTGGTAAAGTCACTGGCCAGTGCAAATGATATATTATGATGGTCATAAGTATATCTTAGTAACCAAGCAACTCCCTGAGACGCCCGTGGATGTTTTATTGGGATAGACACTTCATCGATCCTAGATGCATTCGAGCAAGTCAGATGAAGGGACGTTACCATCGCCGCGTTGAGCGCAACAGACTTCGCAACGAAAGGGTTTGCTTTGAGAAACCTCTCAAACGTCCTCATGTATTAATATTGCAAATGGAACCGTCTAGGAATTCCATATTGCCTAGTCTAGGACTTGCTTAATACGATGAGGCCCTATGGGTCACACTATGTGGTGATTCAGCTTATCAGAATATCCTTGAAGATGGAATCGCAATTAATTTGGAATTAATTGTGATTGATGGATTATAATTGATTTGGAATTAATTATAATATTTGGTAGCTCAATTAATGATTTGGAATTATTAATTGAATTGACTAATTAATTGTATTTTATGTAAATACAATTAAAGAAATTTTGGAAATATAATAGAGGTTTGATTTGAAAGGATATGTTAATTTAGAATTAACATATGCACATGGGCAAAATCTACTTGGAGTTTGAATTGCATTAGAACTATAAGATTTTGGGACCCACCTATCTCCCGTAGGACAGGCGCGCGCGCGCGCATAGATGGGATAGGGGAAGGAGTTCGACTCCTTCCTCTATTAGAAGTCCAAGGGATAAATTAGATTTTCCTGATTGAGTTTTAATTTGATTGGGAATGAATCTAGACTTGATATTGGTTTCCTAGTGCGATAAGAATTAGATTCTTATTCCTTTACGAAGTCTAATTGCTTATGCTTTAGGCTTCTATTGACTACTATATATAGTAGACTATTAGAGAGTTCTTGACATAGACATTCACACAGTTGAATACCCAGTTTTCTTTGAGAAAATAAAAACTCTCCCCTCCTCTATAAAGCCACGCGCGCGCCACCCTTGCCGGAGGAATCGCCGCCCCGTCTTCTTGGTCACACAAAGAATATCCTAGCATTCTTCCGATAGACTGTTCATCCGTGGATACCAAGGTTGAGGTTCTAGGAGCTGGAAACTAACTCTTATTATCTTGTAGATAATCAGAGTATTGCAGATATCTTCGACTTTGACGAAGGAAAAGATACACAGGATTATTACGAAGACTTGGAAGCTGCTTTGGAAGTGAGGTTAGTCTTCTAATTGACGTGTTTATATATATACGACATATGCATAATCAATTAACCTGTATGTTAAGAAAATTTTTGAAATTCCGCTGCGTACCCTAGGGGTAACTCTGACCATATTTTCTTACAGAAAGAACTTAGAAACCAGCTTTTTGTGCCGGTTCCCACAGACGGTGCCAGAAATGATGGGACGTGATTTTCCCTTGGGAGATAAATCAGCTCCGAGACTCTAGTGGCTAGAGCTGATGGAGTCAGGATCTTCGCATTGGGTGCCATCTCGTCTATGCCTCAGAACGTGAGCTTCCTTGCTGCTGTCGGGCCACCAAATCTTCTTGTCTGACTCCACGCTCTCCTTGTGCCAAGCGTGACCTTCAATCGTCCTTCTTCAAGGGATATCTACCTATCTTGGGGGGGGGGGGGGGTGCATGTGTTGCCCGGTCTACCGTGTGGCAAACTGGTTGAAAAGACTTTACTTGAAGGTGGTTGAGGGCCAACCTTGTGAATATGATGGAGGGCGTGTACGTGAAGTGTGGTTGTGTGTTTAGTGAGTATAACACTGATGAAGGATATATTTTCCTGGATGAACTCTTGTTGTTGCCTAGAGCTTCCCACCAAGAAGACTCAAGACTGTACCTGTGAAGTGAAGTTCTTGAGAGTGTTACCCTAATGTGTTTTCCACCTTAGCTTTCTCTATGGGAACCACTCCTTTTATAGACCTTAGAGGAGCGCATGTCGTTGCCATCACAACAATTTTCCAAGTGTCCACACACATATGTGGTTGGTAGGCTATACCTCGACAGTCTTCGACGTGGCCCAATGATTGTATAACGATAAATATCTCCCTTCTTCTTATCCACTTGTGTTATGCAGCTAGTTGTGAGTGACACATCCAGATGCTTTATCGTGGTCCCTCGTATACATAAGTATTAGACCTCGGATATAGCAAGCCGGAAGCATGCGAATCTTCGGTCTCCAGCATGCACCGTTATGGCCCTGGCCCTTAGGACCTTTACCGACAATTCTCATAGACTCTTGGTCCCGGACGTATTAGGAACCTGAAGGTGCATGGTTCCAGATGTGTCAATTTACTTGATGGAGCGACCACTCAGTATATCGTCACTCGCATCGGAAGCATCCTCGCAGTTTCTTAGTTCTCCGGAGAGTCCGGGTCGCCCTAATTCACATTTTGGCGAACTAGGACGAGACTGAACATCTTTTAGTAACATCACTACTTAAACCAATAGAAAGTGGATGAATGAATCATCTAGTTAGTAAGGGCAATAGAAAGGTTAGTTTCAATGGACTATTTAACTTGCTCATTAAGGAAGCAAGAGAACTTCTTATTCAATTGTTCATATAACTCTAGTACTTGTAGTTACTTCTCTCTTATGTTTGCGGATAGAGATATCATAACGAACACTCTATATAGCAATCTAACTAATCTAGTGATCTAGTAGTTGTTCTAGATAATGGGAAGACATACAACTCATTCGTATTGTATCTTTCATCTAATTAAACCACTATTAAGTGGATGAATAAATCATCTAGTGAGTAAGGGCAATAGAAAGGTTAGTTTCAATTGACTCTTTAAATTGCTCATAAGGAAGCAAGGGAACTTCATATTCGATTGTGTATATAACTCTAGTACTTGTAGTTAGTTCTCTCCTATGTTTGCGGAAAGGGATTGTAACGGTACGGATTTTTAAAATAAAATATTTCCTTCGAAAATAAAGTAATTTTTAAAATTCAAAGGTAACATTCTTCAATAAATGATGAGAAAACGGGTTTTGGTGCTCAAATGAGCTTGTAAATTTAAAGTATAATAGAAACAACGACAAATAAACTCAGTTTCAATTTTAAAACGAACAAACAATGAAGATGAAAGAGTTTTTCATATTATTTCTAGCAAATAAAAACCCACGAGATCCCAAACCCAACTCTCAGTCGCTGGACGCCTAGACTTGGTCTCGTTCAGCAGAATCTACAAGGAAGGAATTTTGAAAACAGAAAGAGTGTGAGATAAAGGATCTTAGTGAGGTTCGAAAAGTTAACAGACAGAAAAGATAAATAGTTTTTAAAAAGAAAATGAATTCGTAACACATAAGACAATAGATAGAAATAGATAACATAACAGATGAGACAGACAGACAACAGATCAGACAAAGTTTATTGGTGCAGCCCGCCTTATTGCTCCTACTCCCATATTGACCTTGTAACCCCCTCCAGAGATTGCCTTCTCTAGATAGACAGAGCCCCGTGTACTTTGGGGAAATAGATCCCCCCAATAGACCTCAGCGACTTCTATCTCGAATCTAAAAGGGAATAGACTAGGAAATAACCAAATAAACTCGATAGTCCACACTATCCAAGTCTACCTAATTATAACCTAATTGACCGGCCCAGACAACAATGCTCGAAGGATCGAGAACAGACATCAAACAGAATACACAAACAGACAGAATACAAACAGTAAAAGAACGATACAGTGCTCGGATAACCGAGTAAAAATCCTGCAGAAGAGTCAGTACATGACAGAGGAAAAGGTCGCTAAGTACTTTGCAAAACCGAATCATACTTCCCACATACTTCAGTTCAGTTTCCCAAATTTTACGTAACCTTACAGTTTTAGTCCAAAATAAAATGAAATTACCATTACACCCTCTAGAAAACAATTGCTGAAAAAAAAAAACTCTCAAGTTTCAAAAATCATACATTAACTCCACAACTTTCAGAAATTGCATAATAGTCCACATAAAAACCATAAAACTACTAATCATCTCTATCAGTCAACTCAGTCCCAATCCAGAATTCAAACAGTCTCGATTCAGTTTCAAACGGTCTCGTTTCACTCTTAAGGTAAAGTTAGAGTTCCAATTTTGGGTCAGGTCGAAGCAGCGGGGTAAAAGGGTCCGGTCAGATTCGAGTAGGGGCATAATTGTCTAAAATAGAAAATAAAATTAAAACGAATAAGAGCAGAACAGAGCATGACTACCTTGGCACTACAAAGGATCCATCAAACAGCGACGGATCCATCCGTCGCTGTTTGACGCCGATCCGTCGCTATTTAGGCACAGTGACGGATCGGTAAAAATAGCGACGGATGAAAAATCCATCGCTACAACGTTGGTGGCTAGCGAATTATCGACGAATTAATGATCTATTGCGACGGATAAAATGTTGATTCGTCGATCTTGTAGTTATTCTAACAAAAGGGAAGACATACAACACATTCGTTACTTTGGATTGTATCTTTCATCTACTTAAAGCAATAGAAAGTGGATGAATGAATCACTAAACGACTAATCTAGTTAGTAAGGTCAATAGAAAGGTTAGTTTCAATGGAGTCTTTAACTTGCTCATTTAGGAAGTAGGGGAACTTCTTATTCGATTGTGTATATAACTCCAGTACTTGTTGTTAGTTCTCTCCTATGTTTGCGAAACTGATATCATAACGGAACACTCTATATAGCAATCTAACTAATCTAGTGATTTAGTTGTTGTTCTCGATAAAAGGAAGACATACAACACATTCTTTACATGGGATTGTATCTTTCATCTACTTAAAGCAATAGAAAGTGGATGAATGAATCATCTAGTTAGTAAGGGCAATGGAAAGGTTAGTTTCAATGGAATCTTTAACTTGCTCATTAACGTAGTAAGGGAACTTCTTATTCGATTGTGTATATAACTCTAGTATTTTTTGTTAGTTCTCTTCTAACTCTAGTTCCTTTTCACGTGGTGGTGTGGCCAGGGCCCTAATTTTGTTATAAAAAATATTTTATATTAAAATAATGCCTACCAAAATCAAATTCAACCTGTTCAAATAAAGCAACCTGTTTCACAAATTATTATAGACCAAATAAACCGAAAATGATCTAAAAAATCGTAATAAATGTAACGAAACCCTCCCTACATATAATAATAATCATACGTACAATACTAATCCAGAGTAACATCATATCGTACACAATATTCATGCAGAAAATAGAAATAGAGAGAATCAAAAGGCTAGGGGATCATGGAGAGGGTGGTGGCGGTGGTGGTGGTGGCAACCCCAGCTTCGCATACACCTCAGCGACCATAGCTTGTTGTTGAGCCTGCACCGCAGCTATCCTCCTCATCTCCTCATCCTTCCTCTTCATCTCCTCTTCCTTCTGTTGCAACTGAAGTAAGAGGGTATGCTCTCGAGCAGAAGAAGTAGATGACGTGGCACGTGATGAACCGGTACCATGGGCACGCGCTGGCCTCGAGCCTAGCCCAGCGGTAGATGCCGCACTCCCCAGTCCCATGCGACAACCCTTCTCGTTTGGAGGATTCACCTCGAGGAAAATGTCATTTATTTCCTCAACAGTGAGATCCTGATCACAAATCCTAGCCTCGTAGGCCGCCTGAAATGATAAATCAAGAGTGCAAGGTGTTAGTTATGTGTTTAATTAGTTATGAAATCATCCGTATTTCATAAACACATGTATTGTTGAACTTACAGCAATCTCCTCTGCCTGAGTACACAACCATTTCCGTCCTTGCCCGTCTGAGATCTGCTGAACAAGCTGAAGAGAAGACTCTCCTTCTCCTCCAACTGAATGACACATGAAAACATAATATACTTAGTTTGAAAGTTTGAAGTAAATAACAAGTATAAGAATAATGAAAAAATCATAAAGTTAATACACTTACCTTCCTCCTCACATTTGATGTAGCGATCGACTCAGAGCCAAAACGGTGTGTCACCAAGGTCCTGGTCCCATCAGCCGGCTTCGCATTCATGTTCTAACTGTTCTTCTCAGCATGTGCCTGGACTCTCGGGTCAGCTCAACATCCTTCCACACCTCCCAAATGCCATCTCCTAGCCATTCGGGTTTTGGCTGACCCGATTCAGATTTGATCTTCAGACCATGACTCAGATTCTTGTAAAGGGCACTACCATGAGCGTTGAAGCTCCACCAAAGGTCCCACATTAAAACTTTCGGAAGGAAGTAATGTTTCTACAAAATTATAAATAAACAGCCAAAAATATACGTATGAACACTTGAGAACATTCGAGTATAACAACGGTAACATAACACAACAATTATATCGGTGACTAACATATCACCCAAGTTCAGTGGCTAACATACGACTCACATATAGTGGCTAACATACCAATCACATTGTCCTATATTTTACTATAACAATGGAGACTAACATATCACCCAAGTACAGTGGCTAACATTCCACTCACACAAAGTGGCTAACATACCACTCACAGCACACAAACAATTAGGTAACTAATGTACGATTATTAACTCACCCTCTTGCGTTGGGATCATCTTGTTCCTCAGAATCTTGCTAAGTTTGTTGGCAGCATGGTCCCCAAACAACCAGTAAATAATAGGTAAATCAATAAGCAAACCTTGGTTATATTGAGGAAAATATATATACATATACACTTGTAATTTTGATGAGCAATTAACCATGCTAAATTGAGGAAAATCCAGTAACTAGTACTCTTAAGGTCCATAGGAATTTAGAATTTTAAGGACATTGTAAAAGAGGAACGTTTGCTGAAGACTTAGTGTAGGTACTAGTTAGGTGCTTTAGTTTTTCTGATGATGTACTTTGTTTATACAAACGAACTATTGAAATACTAGAACCATTCTGAAACTTGAAGAATTCGAAGACTGAAGACTTAAGAAGATTTTTGAAGATGGTATCTACAAAGGCACATGTTGCTCAGAAAGTGGAAACTTCAGCAACAGCTTGCATAAGTGAAAATCTATATGACAGAGTAGGTTGTGCTTGCTGAAACTGAGACTGACCGCTTGCCAAAAAACATATGTGACCTTCTTGCTGAAAGTACTTGCATTTGCGCTCCAACGTTCATATTTAAATTTCATTCAAATGAACATTAAATGCAAAAGTAAGCATGCGAAGAACATGAAGATTAGAAGACAAATAAAGGACGTTGTTGAAAGTACAAAAGCAAGATAGTGACAACTTAAGGAACAAAGCCTTAGAATTTGAAATTCAAACAGCTCCCTTGATTCACTATAAATAGAGGTCATCCGACAAAGAGTAGAAGCGTGTCAACAACGTGATCAAACTCTCACTTGTGCTTAAACACTCATCTTTCTTACTCTTTACTGCCTATTGATCCGTTCCAAGACTTAAAGCTTGAAACAAAAGCTACTTGTGAAGAAGTAGAACATTCACGGCTAAGAAATTAGTTTAAGTGTTCTTTCTTTCGAACAAGAACAAGTCTTGACACCAGAAACAACTTAACTTGTTTACTGCAAAGTATTCAAAGTTTTGTTTCTTAGATTACTTGTTGTAGCTGAATAAGTTATACTCAAGTCATCTCATCCCAAACCTCTCTAACTGATAAACACCCTTTTTCAGGAGTGAAATTCAGGGGAATTTAATCAAGCATAGTGTTGCTGATTATAAGTCCCAAGTTTGGTGGAGAACAAGGTTTCGTTCTCTAGTTAGGTTGAAAACGAAGCAAGAGTGTTTTGGTTTCTGAAGAATCGCTCTAGATAGGTGTTGTAAAGAACCTCAAACTTATCTTAGTGGATTCAGTCCTAGAAAGGAAAAAGTGGATTAGTTGAGAGATTACGCCACTCTCAGATACCACTATAAAAAGTGTTTGTTTGATTTACTTTACTGCATTTAGTTTATAGCAAGCTTATCTATCTGTACACTGTCACTCTGCTCACTTGCTGAAACTTGTACTTACTGAAAAGCACTTACTGTATAAAGACTTCCGCACTCTGTTTTTAAGTACCAGTAAAACTCGTTACTGAAAAGTAACTAGTACTTGCTGATAAAGTTAAGTATCAGCAAACTCATTACTGAAAAGTAATAATGTTAGGAAACTTGTAATTTTGATGAGCAATTAACCATGCTAAATTAAGGAAAGTCCAGTAAATAGTACTCTTAACGTCCATAGGAATTTAGAATTTTAAGGACATTGTAAAAGAGAAACGTTTGCTGATGACTTAGAGTAGGTGCTAGATAGGTTAGTTTTACCGCTTATGATGTATCTTGTTGTCTGAAAAGAAATACAACCTATTGAAGCATTTGCTGATGATGTACTTTATTTTCACAAACAAACTATTGAAGCATTTAGGAACCGCTCAGAAACTTGAAGATTTCGAAGATCTGAAGACTAGAAGATTTCTGAAGACTGTTATCTACAAAGGCACATGTTGCCCAGAAAGTGGAAACTTCAGCAACAGCATTGCATAAGTGAAAATCTAAACGACAGAGTAGGTTGTGCTTGCTGAAACTGAGACTGACCACTTGTTGATGAACATTTGTGACCTCTTGCTGAAAGTACTTGTATTTGCGCTCCAATGTTACTGTTTGAATTTCATTCAAATGAGCATTAAATGCAAAGCATGCACGCGAAGGACATGAAGACTAGAAGACAAACAAGGACGCTGCTGAAATTACAAAAGCAAGATAGTGACATCTTAAGGAACAAAAGCCTTAGAATTTGAAATTCAAACGGCTCCTTGTTTTCACTATAAATAGAGGTCATCCGGCAAAGAGTTGAAGTGTGTCAACAAAGTGATCAAACTCTCACTTGTGCTTAAAACTCACATACCCTTCAATACTCTTTACTGCCATTGATCCGTTCCAAGACTTAAAGCTTGAAAAAGCTACTTGTGAAGAAGTAGAACTTACACGGCTAAGAAATTAGTTAAGTGTTTTTTCTTTCTTTCGAACAAGAACAAGTCTTGACACCAGAAACAATCAAACTTGTTTACTGCAAAGTATTCAAAGTTTTGTTTCATAGATTACTTGTTGTAACTGAATAAGTTATAATTAAGTTTTCTCATCCCAAACCTCTCTAACTGAAAATAAACCCTTTCAGGCGTGATATTCAGGGGGAACTTAATCGAGCATAGTGTTGCTGATTAAAAGTCCCAAGTTTGGTGGAGAACAAGGTTTCGTTCTCTAGTTAGGTTGGAAACGAAGCAAGTGTGCTTTGGTTTCTGTTTGAATCGCTCTAGATAGGTGTTGTAAGGAACCTCAAACTGATCTTAGTGGATTCAGTCCTAGAAAGGACAAAGTGGATTAGTTGAGAGATTACGCCACTCTCAGATACCACTATAAAAAGTGTTTGTGTGATTTACTTACTGTACTTAGTTTTCAGCAAAGCATATCTCTCTGTACACAGTTACTCACATCACTTGCTGAAACTATCACTTACTGACAAAGCACTTATTGTATCAAAGACTTCCGCTCATTGATTTTAAGTATCAGCAAACCTAGTTACTGAGAAGTAACTTGCGCTTGCTGAGAAAGTTAAGTATCAGCAAACTCATTACTGAAAAGTAATAAGTACTTGCTGAGAAAGTTTTTAAACGACGAAAGTTTGAAAACACTATTCACCCCCCCCCCCCTCTAGTCTTTTCTTGTTGTTTAAAGGGACCAACAAGTGGTATCAGAGCTGGAGGTTCTTTAACCTTCAGCACTGAACCTAGATCCCCTTAGGTGCTTTCCGTAAATCACACTCACTTGATCAGTTTGGTAGTCTTTTGGTGACAAGATGTCTTTAGGAGATGCTCCCTTGCTGAAGCTGGAAAACTACGAAAAATGGCGAAACAACATGATGCTACATCTTGAGGCCATTAGTGATGAGATGGTTACTGCCATTAATGATGTAAGAAAATACGATCAGAGTTACCCATAGGTTACGCAGCGGAATTTCAAAAATTTTCTTAACATACAGGTTAATTGATTATGCATATGTCGTATATATATAAACACGTCAATTAGAAGACTAACCATACTTCCAAAGCAGCTTCCAAGTCTTCGTAATATTCCGGTGTATCTTCTCCTTCGTCGAAGTCGAAGATATCTACAATACTCCTTATATCTGCAAGACAATAAGAGTTAGTTTCCAGCTCCTAGAACCTCAACCTTGGTATCCACGGATGAACAGCCTATCGGAAGAATTCTAGGATATTCTTTGTGTGACCAAGAAGACGGGGCGGCAATTCCTCCGGCGGTGGCGCGCGCGCGGGTGGCTTAAGAGGAGGGGAGAGTTTTTATTTTCTCTAAGAAAACTGGGTAGAATGACTGTGAAAGTCTATGTCTGAAACTGCGTTCAAAACTATCTCTAATAGTCTACTATATATAGTAGTCTATAGAAGCCTAAAGCATAAGCAATTAGACTTCGTAAAGGAATAAGAATCTAATTCTTATCGCACAAGGAAACCAATATCAAGTCTAGATTCATTCCCAATCAAATTAAAACTCAATCAGAAAAATCTAACTTATCTCTTGGACTTCTAATAGAGGAAGGAGTCGAACTCCTTCCCCTACCCAGCTCCTGCGCGCGCGTGCGCTTCCTAGGGACAGTAGGTGGGTCCCAATTTTGAGACCCACTTATAGTTCTAAGGCAATTCAAACTCCAAGTAGATTTTGCCCAAGTGCATATGTTAATTCTAAATTAACATATCCTTTCTAATCAAACTTCCATTATATTTCCAAAATATAATCTTTAATTGTATTTACATAAAATACAATTAATTAGCCAATTCAATTAATAATTCCAAATCATTAATTGAGCCACCAAATATTATAATTAATTCCAAATCAATTATAATCCATCAATCACAATTAATTCCAAATTAATTGCGATTCCATCTTCAAGGATATTCTGATAGACTGAATCACCACATAGTGTGACCCATAGGGCCTCACCGTTTTAAGCAAGTCCTAGACTAGGCAACATGGAATTCCTAGACGGTTCCATTTGCAATATTAATACGTGAGGACATTTGAGAGGTTTCTCAAAGCTAACCCTTTCGTTGTGAAGCCTGTCGCGCTCAACGCGGCGATGGTAACGTCCCTTCATCTGACTTGCTCAAATGTATCTAGGATCGATGAAGTGTCTATCCCAATAATACATCCACGGGCGTCTCAGGGAGTTGCTTGGTTAAGATATACTTATGACCATCATAATATATCATTCGCACTGGCCAGTGACTTTACCAACACAACTATGCAGACTATGAGCAGTGCTCTCCTGTGCTACACTTGAGAGATGAATCCTTCACAGAATCACTTATCACGCCCATTTGTATTTAGCCATAATCCTGGATCGTGTCTTAGGTCAGCTGCTTATTCAGAGTTGACATCGACGGGTCCACCAAGGATATGGGGCAACAAATGTGATGATAAAGTCCTGCAAGTACAAAAGACGAATGGCATCACTTCGACAACTCACCGGTTCCCATAGACACTTTGGTTTAGAGTATACATCGATGGGAGTGTCCGGTGGGTACTTCCATTGTTCGATAAAGCTTCTTCGAACGACTATGCGCAGTTATGGGAACGTTCCTTGATTGTCCAACAATCCGTTCCGTGACCGTGGGATAGGCTCACACTTGCTCCAACAAGTATAACCTCCACGCATACTAGTCTTGTCTGGTTCATTCAGACCCCCGCATCCGAGATGAACCTCGACTAGGGAGAGTTTGGGATAGATGATAACTCACATAGCTCCCACTAACTGTGTGATCGGTCATCTATCCGAGGGGACATGTTTAATATCAATACAGACAGTAATAAAGATATGACATGCTGCAGCCTGGTGTAATATAAATATGAAAGCGATACTCAATAGTAAAATGCAACAAACATATATTATATTACGTTGACCTGTGTAATAGTACATATATGCCCTCTATAAGGCACCATGCCCTTAGTAAGGACTGTCTCTAGGACATATACACTATCTATCTCCCACTTGGACTAGAGCCAGTCACCTTTATGCCGAATGCCCAGATTAGCATAATGTCTTAAGTGGACTTCCACTGATAAGACCTTGGTGAAAGGATCTGCCACGTTGTCCGTGGTTGAGACACGTTCTATACTAACTTCTCCTCTATCTATAATCTCACGTATAACGTGATATTTCTAAGTACATGTTTGTTCTTGTTTGTAGATCTAGGCTCCCTAGCTTGAGCGACGGGGCCCGTATTGTCACAATAAATCGTTATTGGACTGGGAGCAGGAACAACCCTCAATTCCTTCAAGAACTCTGAAATCCAGACAGCTTCTTTCGATGCTTCTGATGCAGCAATGTACTCGGCCTCTGTGGATGAGTCAGCAACCATGGCTTGCTTAGAACTCTTCCAACAGACAGCTCCTCCGTTCAATTTGAATACGTATCCTGTCTGTGACTTAAAGTCATCAGGGTCTGATTCAAATCCAGCGTCGACATACCCAGACATCTTTAATTCTGGTTCTCCACCAAACACCAAGAACATCTCTTTAGTCCGTCTAAGGTACTTAAGAATGTTCTTCACAGCAGTCCAGTGAGGTACTCCTGGATTCTGTTGGTGTCGACAAGTGACACTAAGCGCACATGCCACATCGGGCCTTGTGCAATTCATTGCATACATTATAGACCCTACTGCCGAAGCATAGGGCACACGACTCATTGCATTTCTTTCTTCATCAGTTTTAGGACCATCCTTAACTGATAAGACAATCCCATGCCTAGCTGGGAGAAAGCCTTTCTTTGAGTCGTCCATCTTATAACGCTTCAGTATTTTATCGATGTAGGTGGACTGTGTCATTCCTAATATCCTCTTGGATCTATCTCTAAAGATCTTGATCCCTAGAATGTAGTTCGCTTCACCCAAGTCCTTCATCGAGAAGGTACTTGATAACAAAACTTTAGTCTCTTCTAGCATAGAGACATTGTTTCCCATGATCAAAATGTCATCTGATGAAGTCAAACGATTTGACAGCTTCATCAAAGCGGATATTCCAGCTCCTTGACGCTTGCTTTAGCCCATAGATGGATCTTTGTAATTTGCATACAACAGTTGGCCTGGTTTTACTAATAAAACCTTCCGGCTGTACCATATAGACCACTTCCTCAAGGTTGCCATTGAGGAAGGCTGTCTTTATATCTACCAGATTTCATAATCATAGTAGGCAGCTATCGCAAGTAGAATTCGAATGGAATTCAATTTTGCTACCGGTGAAAAAGTTTCATCGTAATTGATGCCATACCTTTGCGTGTAGCCTTTCGCCACAAGCCTAGCTTTGTGCGTTTGTACCTTGCCATCGGCATTTGTCTTTCGTTTAAAGACCCATTTGCACCCAATTGGTCTAACCCCTTGGGGCAAGTCTACCAAGTTCCAAACTTGGTTCTGGTACATTGAATCCATTTCCAATTCCATGGCCTCTGGACATTTGTCTGAGTCAATATCAATTATTGCCTCTTTGTAGGTCTCGGGATCTTCCCGATCTGATAAACCGACATCAAGTTCACTGATGTCTTCTATCATAAGGCTTTGCTTTTGAGGTCCTCTTAGGATCCTCTTCGACCTACGGAGCTCGACTTGTTCTGGTGCTTTTCTTTTATGGCTTCGTGTAACACGAACATTATCAGTGGGTACTGATGCAGCTGGTCGTTGGGCGCGACCCTGTTCCCTTGCGGGAGGCTGCTCTTGTGCAACTTGTTGCACAGGTTGGTTGACAACGGGTTCTATTGGTGTGGTTTCAACTGTTGATCTAATCACAGGACTCCCACTGACTATGACATGCCTAGCAAGTGTCATATCATCACCCTTGTCTGCTTCGAAAGCTCCCACTGAACTTGAGTCCAAATCAGAAGATTTAGAGACCTCATGTTCGCGCGTGTCAAAGTCTTGAATTTCTTCAAGTTCTATCATATCATCTAACCTCTCTTCTTCGAGGTATTCAACTTCTAAAAAATTCACATTTCTAGACACGATCACTTTGTGATCTTCAGCATGATAGAATTCATAGCCTCTCGTCTGACGAGGATAGCCTAAGAAATATACTTTGACACCCCTGGCATCTAACTTATCAGTGAGCATCAGCTTGACTATCGCAGGACAGCCCCAAGGTCTAAGATAGCCTAGTGAAGGCTTCTTTCCCTTCCATAACTCATAAGGAGTTTTCTTCACTGATTTAGAAGGTACACGGTTCAGAATGTAGATTGCAGTTTGTAGTGCATATCCCCACAGATACATTGGAAGAGTCGAGAATCCAATCATTGATCTTACCATGTCTAACAGGGTTCGATTCCTCCTCTCAGACACACCGTTTAACTGTGGTGTTCCAGGAGGAGTCCATTGCGATTGAATTCCATTTTCCTTCAAGTAGTCGATAAATTCTTCACTAAGGTATTCACCTCCTTGATCTGATCGAAGAGTGACTGTCCTTAGGTTCAATTCATTCTCGACCTCGTTCCTAAACTCCTTGAATTTCCCAAAGGTCTCAGATTTATTCTTCATAAGATAAATATATCCATACCTTGAGAAATCGTCAGTAAAGGTAACGAAGTAAGGATAACCCCCACGCGCATGGACTTTAAACGGTCCACATACATCGGTATGTATGAGCTCTAAGCAGCGAGTGGCACGAACACCTTGTCCAACAAAAGGTTTGTTCGTCATCTTACCCTTAACACAAGATTCACATGTACCATATGATTCAAAATCAAATGGTTCTAAGTAGTCCAACTTCCTTAGTCTTTGAATCCGTGTTTCATTGATATGGCCTAGCCGACAATGCCATAGATAAGATGGATTATTCTTCCTACTTGAAGACGGTTGTTTGTTATGTATTTGCAATAAAGGTAGACTACTTTGCAAAATATATAAACCATTCACCAAGCGAGCCTTTCCATAATACTGATCATTTAATGAAAAATAACAAGTATTATTCGCAAATCGAAAGGAAAAAACCATATTGTCTAACAATGGAATGGAAATAATATTCTGACAATGGATGGAACAAAATAAACATTATCAAGTTCTAAACATTGTCCCGAAGGTAAATCTATCTTGCTACGTCCAACGCGTTTGGCTTCAACTGGATTGCCGTTCCCAACATGCAAGTCGATTTCACCTTGCTTGACTAGCCTGTGATCAATTAGCCCTGCACATTATTACAAATGTGCGAGCCACAGGCTGTATCTAATACCCAACAATTGGAGTCAAAAGTAGTCATGTTCATTTCAATAACAAACATAATTGAGCCAGAAGCTGATGACTTCTTGGCTTGATCTGCCCTAAGCTTTGGGCAATCTTTCTTCCAATGTCCTTTCTGCTTACAGAAAAGATATTCATCTGTGCGCACCGTTCCGCTTCTCTTGATCTTCCTTTTCTGATTCGGACGCTTAGGCTTATCACTCCAAGTGTTAGCCTTGGCTCCCGACTTTCCCTTACCCTTAGCACCTTTGCTTTTCGGGTTTGAGTTAGACGGTTGCCCAACAAGCATGATCGACTTTTCCTTCTTAGGAAGAGTTTGATCATATGTCTTCAGCAGATTATGAAGTTCAGGCAGTGTTACGTCCTTCGCATTCATCGTGTAATTAATGATGAACTGCGAATACGAACTCGGCAATGATTGAAGGACAAAGATCACCATGATCTTGTTCTCTAGCTTAACGCCGGCATCGGCAAGCTTTTCAAAGAGACCAATCATTTTGAGAACATGCTCAGACATGTTCCCTCCTTCACTGAGCTTGCATCTGTGTATGTCTTTGATCAAATCAAATTCAACACTTCTAGCTGTCGTCTTAAAGAGCGACTCAAGATGCTTCAACATCTCATATGGCAACATGCTTTCATGTTGCCTCTGAAGCTCATTGCTCATTGCCGCCAACATAATACACTGCGCGGATTTAGCATCCTCAAGATGCTTATCAGACCTTGCCTTGTTGGCTTGATTCCAAGCAGCAACCTGATCGGCAGTCTGATTTTCGAGGCACACGGGAATGACCTCGTCCAAGACGTACTCAATCTTTTCGTACCTCAGCACCAAACGTATATTCCTGATCCAATCTAGGAAGTTTGGTCCGGTTAAAATTTGCTTCTCCAAGACAGCACGGAGCGAGATACTCGCCATATCTAATATCCTAAAGAGAAATAATATAGAACGAAAATAATAAATCAATTATTGAAATATTATTTCTAAATACACAGTTAACAGAACTAAACAACAAGGTCCTTTAGCTGTTTAGCTCCCACTATTTTCACATATGCTTGCCCCCACAACAAACATACGGGTAATGTCCAACAAGTTACCGTAGTGGCCAAGATCCAAATCCATATTATGCCATAATCCAACGGGGGCTGGTCGCATAGCATAATATGACCGGTAGGACTAGTAAGACTATCCAATTGCGTCACGCAACTCTTGGTTGTTAAATCTAATTTAACCCGATGCCCTACATATTGTACCTATCGAGGTCGCTAGATACAATATGCAGTAAGTCATAACCATAGGCTTACTCTAATCTGACGATTACTGCGAGTCTGTAAGACGAGGTCGCCAATACAAGAAAACGCAATGAACGTTCAGAATTAAAGCACCCTATGGAAAGCATCTCAGAAATACATACATATATATATTTTTGTACTTATATTGGTTGGGGCTTGTATCTTGAGGGTTGTTATCAGTCATCTACAAACAAATAAGGGCGCCGCCTACCCATCATGCATGAACGGTCTACACGTAATGGATGTCGCCTATCCATTCTAGTTCTAAACGCGGTCAAGCACATAATGGGTGCCGCCTACCCATACATAAATATGCGGTCCGACATATAAGAGGGCGCCGCCTACCCTCGCATGCATAGCGGTCGAACGGAATGTAAAAACATGGTATTTAAACATGCATTGTCAAGTAGTAGCATATGTGGATGACAAATGACTTCATAATTTCATTATGAAAATTATAATCCCATACTTATAATTTCTATGAAATAATTGAAAATTTGGACTAGATTGAATATTCGAAAATTCTATTGACCAAGTAGCAAATTTCAAAAACCCGAAGGACTTAATTGTTATTTTAAAAACCTTGGAGGTGTTCAATCTAAAATTCAAAAGTAGAAGGACTAATTTGCAATAAATAATAAATTGATAAATTACAAATAAGCCCTTTAACTTTATACTAATAAAATTTAACGCCTCTAGTTTAATACAATTACAATTAAATCATATTTATATTTCAAATATAAAATTCAATCCTCAAAACTTTCAAAATTCGATTTGGGTCCAACCCGAAAATATATATATATATATATATATATATATATATATATATATATATATATATATATATATATATATATATATATATATATATATATATATATATATATATATATATATATATATATATATTTTATTTTATTTTTGAAAAACATGGGACGGGACCCCGTCCCCCCGGTGCCCGCGGCCCCGGGCGCTCGCGGCACGCGGGCACCGGCTCCGCGGGTGCAGGCGCCGGGCGCCTGCGTCCGCAGGCCGCCCGCGGCACGGCGCCTGCGTCCCGCAGGCGTCGGCCGCCGCCGCCTGCGTCGCGCAGGCGGCCCGGTAAAGAATATATATATTTATTTATTTATTTTTTTTGAAAAATATAAATTCTAAATTTATATAAAAACAAAACTTTTGAAAATCGAATTTATCATAGAATCCATTGCATCCACATATCTACAAAATCATACAATATATATACGTATATACGTAATCAATTAACCTCGCTCTGATACCACTGTAAGAAAATACGGTCAGAGTTACCCCTAGGGTACGCAACGGAATTTCAAAAATTTTCTTAACATACAGGTTAATTGATTATGCATATGTCGTATATATATAAACACGTCAATTAGAAGACTAACCTTACTTCCAAAACAGCTTCCAAGTCTTCGTAATATTCCGGTGTATCTTCTCCTTCGTCGAAGTCGAAGATATCTACAATACTCCTTATATCTGCAAGACAATAAGAGTTAGTTTCCAGCTCCTAGAACCTCAACCTTGGTATCCACGGATGAACATCCTATCGGAAGAATGCTAGGATATTCTTTGTGTGACCAAGAAGACGGGGCGACAATTCCTCCGGTGGTGGCGCGCGCGCGGGTGGCTAAAGAGGAGGGGAGAGTTTTTATTTTCTCTAAGAAAACTGGGTAGAATGACTGTGAAAGTCTATGTCTGAAACTGTGTTCAAAACTATCTCTAATAGTCTACTATATATAGTAGTCTATAGAAGCCTAAAGCATAAGCAATTAGACTTCGTAAAGGAATAAGAATCTAATTCTTATCGCACAAGGAAACCAATATCAAGTCTAGATTCATTCCCAATCAAATTAAAACTCAATCAGGAAAATCTAACTTATCCCTCGGACTTCTAATAGAGGAAGGAGTCGAACTCCTTCCTCTACCCAGCTCCTGCGCGCGCGTGCGCTTTCTAGGGACAGTAGGTGGGTCCCAATTTTGGGACCCACTTATAGTTCTAAGGCAATTCAAACTCCAAGTAGATTTTGCCCAAGTGCATATGTTAATTCTAAATTAACATATCCTTTCTAATCAAACCTCCATTATATTTCCAAAATATAATCTTTAATTGTATTTACATAAAATACAATTAATTAGCCAATTCAATTAATAATTCCAAATCTTTAATTGAGCCACCAAATATTATAATTAATTCCAAATCAATTATAATCCATCAATCACAATTAATTCCAAATTAATTAAGGATATTCTGATAGACTGAATCACCACATAGTGTGACCCATAGGGCCTCACCGTATTAAACAAGTCCTAGACTAGGCAACATGGAATTCCTAGACGGTTCCATTTGCAATATTAATACGTGAGGACATTTGAGAGGAACTCAAAGCTAACCCTTTCGTTGCGAAGCCTGTCGCGCTCAACGCGGCGATGGTAACGTCCCTTCATCTGACTTGCTCGAATGTATCTAGGATCGATGAAGTGTCTATCCCAATAATACATCCACGGGCGTCTCAGGGAGTTGCTTGATTAAGATATACTTATGACCATCATAATATATCATTTGCACTGGCCTGTGACTTTACCAACACAACTATGCAGACTATGAGCAGTGCTTTCCTGTGTTACACTTGAGAGATGAATCCTTCACAGAATCACTTATCACCCCCATTTGTATTTAGCCATAATCCTGGATCGTGTCTTAGGTCAGCTGCTTATTCAGAGCTGACATCGACGGGTCCACCAAGGATATGGGGCAACAAATGTGATGATAAAGTCCTGCAAGTACAAAGGACGAATGTCATCACTTCGACAACTCACCGGTTCCCATAGACACTTTGGTGTAGAGTATACATCGATGGGAGTGTCCGGTGGCTACTTCCATTGTTCGATAAAGCTTCTTCGAACAACTATACGCAGTTATGGGAACGTTCCTTGATTGTCCAACAATCCGTTCCGTGGCCGTGGGATCGGCTCACACTTGCTCCAACAAGTATAACCTCCACGCATACTAGTCTTGTCTGGTTCATTCAGACCCCCGCATCCGAGATGAACCTCGACTAGGGAGAGTTTGGGATAGATGATAACTCACATAGCTCCCACTAACTGTGTTATCGGTCATCTATCCGAGGGGACATGTTTAATATCAATACAGACAGTAATAAAGATATGACATGCTGCAGCCTGGTGTAATATAAATATGAAAGCGATACTCAATAATAAAATGCAACAAACATATATTATATTACGTTGACCTGTGTAATAGTACATATATGCCCTCTATAAGGGCACCATGCCCTTAGTAAGGACTGTCTCTAGGACATATACACTATCAAATGATGGACCTATCAAGATCACTAAGGTTGAAAGAAGTTTTCCTCACAAAACCACTGAAGCTGGAAACTATCTTAGGCGAACTGGTTGATACCGTTGTTCCAAAACCAAGAGAGGAATGGACTTCCGACGAAGCTAAGAGATGCCGTCTTGATGGCCAAGCAAGAAACATCATCATTCGATCAACTCCGGATACCATACAGTGCAAACTGTGGGGTGCTAAAACTGCTAAGGAAGCTTGGAAAATGGTTCAAGATCTTTGTGCTGAAGTTAAAGTTACAGAACTTTAAACAAGGTACAAATGAGTCACTGGAAGACTTGGACTTCAGATTCACAACTCTTGTTAGTGAAATGACAGCCTTGGGTGTTGGTAATCTTTACTCAGATTCTGAGAAGGTGAAAACCATCATCAGAAGTCTGAACCAAGAATGGATCCACACTCAAGGAATGCCAGACATTACACCAACAGAGTTGTTCTCTCATCTTGCTAGACATTACACCAACAGAGTTGTTCTCTCATCTACTACAATCAAGGAATGCCAGACATTACACCAACAGAGTTGTTCTCTCATCTTGCTACTGTCAACTACGAGACAAAGCAAAGAGAAAATGTGTTTGCTGAAAAATCGCAAAACATTGCTCTTGCTGCAAAGCCGTCATCTTCTGAAAAGAAGAATGATAAAGAGCCTGCTGATGAAAATGCTTTGGTTGTCAAAAACATGAAGAAATTCATCAGTAAGGAACTTGAAAGGCGAAAAGCAAAAGAGAAGCTGAAAAAGCATCTTGGTAACAACTACCATAAGTACAAGAATGAGACTAGCTCGCTGAACAAACAAGCTTAGCAAGAAACCTCATCAGAAGAACCAGCAGTTGGAAATGATCTCTGCTTTTACTGCAAAAAGCCTGGACACTTCAAAGCAAATTGTCCTTTGCTGAAAGGCAAATCTGCTGAAAAGAAGAAGAAGTTCAAAAGATCTTTTATTGCTGAAGAAAAGAAGAAGCTTCAAGCAAAAATCGATGCATTGTGCATTGATACTAGCTCCGAAGACAATGAGGATGAAAGCTCAGACACTGACGATGAAGAAGCCACTCTTGACGTAGAGATTGGCAAAGAAGTTTGTGGAATAGCTATGGAAGCTTATCCAGATGTGTCAAACTACGAGTTCTGCCTCATGGCCGGTCAGGTAAATAATCCTACCTCTGACTCTGACTCATAAAGTGAAGACGAGATTGACCTTGACAAGATTCAAGGAGAAATCAAAAGATTTGAGAAAACTCTGAGCAGACAGCAAGAGAAACTACAGATTGCTGAAACTCTGACCAAGCAGACTACTGAAAAGTATATCTTGCTGAAGGAAGAGACAGAAGAAAAGGATGCTGAAATAAGGCGTCTTAAGAAGTTGATTGCTGAAGCTACAGAGAAGAATTCTCAAATGGCAATAGAATTGGAAGAGTATCAGTCCTCAATTCTAAAGTTACTTGCTGAAATCCAAGAGATGAAAAAGATGAAAATCAATTTCAAATCTTATGCTGACGCAAGTAATACACTGACTGAACTAAACTCTTATTTGAGAGATCCATCTCAGAAAGAAGGTTTAGGTGCAACGTACGAAGGTGATGACGTAATAATCTTGAGTAAAGACGAATCACCGATTTCCTTTGTACGTGCTACTGATAGTGGTCAACCAGAACTCTATCAGTTTGCTCAAGCTAAGGTTGCTGAAAAATGCAATCAAGTACATACGACCGTAAAGCCCGCTGTTGCTACTCAAAGTACCAAGACTTTAAAAGGAAAACAGGTTGCTGAGAAGCAAACTGTAAAGAAAAGGGATCCTGTAAATCATTCCGCCAAACAAGTTGCTGAAAAGCAATTTGTTAAGTCAAAATGCAAGATTACTAAAAGTAATCAGAAGACCTTTGTTGGCAAACCTGAATCAAGTAAGGTTGCTGACACAAAAGCTCAGCATTCTCCGAAAAGTGGACTCAGTTTCAAAACCAAGCAAAGTCAACTTTTTCACGAGTATAAGCAAAGTCAGCAAAGATACTTCAAAGAGATGAACAAAATCAAGCCTAAGAGTTCTGAAAAGACTCTAAATGCTAGGGCTAGAAGGAACCTTGCTAGAAAAGAACTTACTGAAAAGTATGTTCAGCAAAAAGGTCAACCGAGCAAGACACCACAACAGAAAGTGGACTTGATCAGCACGAATCAAAAGTCTTTCAGCTCAAAACCTCCTAGTTCCTCAGCAAGTAGAAAACAAGTCAAAGTTGAAAAACTTAAGACTTGGGTTTCCACTGGACGCATTCTTGAACATGTTAATGGACATCCAATACTGGATAATTAACTTGTTTGCTCTTGATTGTGCAGACTTCAGCCACGGAGACAAACGATGCAATCTGGCACTTTGATAGTGGTTGTGGAAAGCACATGACGGGCAACAAGAATAACCTTATAAACTATAGACGGTGGTCTAAAGGTCCAACAATAAGGTTTGCTGGTGGAGGCTCTGGCTCTACAAAAGGCTATGGTGACGTGAAGTTAGGATGCATTACCATTACGGGAGTTCTTTATGTCAAAAATCTTAAGTTTAATCTTTTCAGCATGAGTCAGTTTGCTGACAAAGGATACTTCATCAAAATCAAAAGTGATGAATGTAAACTTATAGATTTCAAGACAAAGAAGGTTATTATGGTTGCAAGAAGATCAGGAGGCTTGTACACCGTAGATTGGTCTTCAGCAATCGTTGAAAAATGCCTTGTCTCAGATCACGATTGCCTTGCTGAAAAAGCATGGTTGTGGCATAAACGAACAAGTCATCTAAACTTCAAGACGCTGAATAAGCTGTCTAAAAAGGCACTTGTAGTTGGATTACCTAAGGATACTTTTAAGAAGGATGGTGTTTGCAATGCATGTCAGCAAGGAAAGCAGACCAAATCTTCTTTCAAGAACAAGGCAGTACCGTCAACTACAAACCTTTACAACTCTTGCACATGGACTTGTTTGAATCTTCTTCAACAAGCTATGTTGGTAAGAAGTATGTTCTGGTGGTGGTAGATGACTATTCAAGATTCACTTGTGTAGTATTTGTCAAGCACAAATCTGAAACAAGGACTGAAATACCTAACTTGCTGAATAAGCTTGAAGTCATGAAAAATGACAAGGTAAAAGTCATAAGGACAGACCATGGTACTGAGTTTGTAAACACGTACATAACTGAGTATTGCACTTCAAAAGGCATACAACATCAGTTATCCTCAGTAAGGACACCACAACAAAACGGTGTTGCTGAACGGAAGAATCGTACCCTAAAAGAAGCCGCAAGAATAATGCTTGCTGACACTGAAATAAGTGAGGCTTACTGGGTCAAAGCGATTAATACCGCCTGTTACACTCAAAACAGATGTTGTCTGTTTGATTACTAAGGAATACAACAAAACTCCATATGAGTTGTTTGTTGGAAGGCCTCCTAATATCACTCATCTAAGAGTATTTGGTTGTAAGTGTTTCGTTCTTAATAACGGTAGAGAATACCTAAGAACATTTCAACCAAAGGCAGATGAAGCGATATTTCTCGGTTACTCCTTGCATAGTAAAACTTATAGAGTTTACAACAAAAATGCACAAAAGATCGAAGAATCAGTGCATGTTGTATTCTACGAAAAGACACAAGGAGTGCCTGCTGAAGAAGAAATATGAGAATGTATGAAAAAGCTAATCATACATGAGCAAAGAACTGAATCTAATGCTAGGCAAATCAAGTCAATTGAACTAAATGATGATTTTGACAATGACTCCCCTCCCCCAAGTCATGACAAGATAAATATAGTTCACGACAAGGAATTTCCAGCAAAAGACGCAGTTGCTCTGGAAGTTGCTGAAACTACGCAACCTCCCGTGCCTGTGATGAGTTACCACAATCTAGCGATGCTGAACAAGTAGTTGCTGATGAACCAATCTCAGCTGAGACACAAAATCCCAGTAGTACTGAACAAGTACATGCTGAAGAGTCACATGCTGATGAGCAAACATATCCAGATCCAACGAGCAGAAAACCTGTTAATAAATGGATTAGAGATCATTCCTATACTGATATGATTGGTGATATTGATAAACGCCAAGTGACTAGATCCAAAATTTCTGCTACTCATGGACTTGCTGAAGAAGCAACTGTCGTAGAAGTAGAATCATTGTTCTCTTGCTTTGTTTCAGAAATGAACCTAGAACCATAGAAGAAGCTTTAAAGCATTCTGAATGGATCAAGGCAATGCAAGAAGAACTGGATCAATTTGAAAGGAACAAAGTCTGGAAACTTGTACCATTTGCTGAAGGCAAGAAAGCTATTGGTACAAAGTGGGTGTTCAGAAACAAGCTGAGTGAGTCTGGTGAAGTAACAAGAAACAAAGCACGTTTAGTTGCTCAAGGTTACTGTCAGACTGAAGGATTGGACTATGATGAGTCTTATGCACCAGTTGCAAGATTGGATGCAATTAGGCTTTTCTTGGCCTTTGCTGCTCACAATGACTTCATTGTTTACCAAATGGATGTTAAAAGTGCATTCTTGAATGGTGAACTTGCTGAAGAAGTCTACTTAGAACAACCCCCTGGCTTTGAACTTCCCTCAGAAATCAAGATGGTATACAAGCTTCAGAAAGCTGTATATGGTCTAAAGCAAGCACCAAGAGCTTGGTATGATACTTTAGCTAAGTTCTTGCTGGATAATGGTTTCAAGAAAGGTGAAGTTGATAAAACCTTGTTTACCATGAACCATGATGGTAAAATACTCTTAGTTCAAATTTATGTGGATGACATAATTTTTGGATCTAAGGACAAGCAACTTTGTGATGATTTTGCCAAACTCATGACAACAAATTTGAAATGTGTATGATGGGAAATTGAATTATTTCCTAGGATTGCAAGTCAAGCAACTCAAAGATGGAATATTCATAAATCAAGCAAAGTATGCGAAAGAAATGCTCATAAAGTTTAGGATCAAAGAGGAAGAGAAACCTGAAAAGATCCCTATGAGTGTTGGTACCAAATTGGGCTATACTAAAGAAGATAAAAGTGTTGAAGAACACAAGTATAGGAAGCTCATTGGTTCCTTGTTGTATTTAACAGCAAGTAGACCTGACATTCAGTATGTTGTTTGTGTGTGTGCAAGATTCCAATCTGATCCAAGAGAATCACACTAAAAAAAGGCAATTAAGATACTGAAATATGTCAAAGGTACAGTCAATGTTGGATTATGGTATCGTAAAGATTCTGGACTTGAATTGGTTGGTTATTCTGATGCTGATCATGGAGGATGAACTCTTGATAGAAAAAGTACCTCTGGAACTTGTCAGTTTTTGGGTACTAGATTAATATCATGTTTCATCAAGAAGCAAACCTGTGTTGCCAATTCATCTACAGAATCTGAATACATTGCGGCTGGTTGTTGCACAGCTCAAATCCTATGGATTCAGCAACAATTAAAAGATTATGGTATTTCTGCAAAGAAAACACCAATCTTTTGTGATAATACGAGTGCTATTGCTATCACGCAAAATCCTAAGTTTCACTCAAGGACTAAGAACATTGATATTAGACATCATTTCATTAGAGATCATGTGGAAAAGGAGATATTGAGGTTGTCAAAGTAGGTACTGATGATCAACTTGCTAACATCTTTACCAAGCCCCTACCAGATAATAGATTCGCAATGCTAAGGTATAACCTTGGATTGATTGAATTACCTCAATAAATGATATAGTTGGCAGAATGCTGAAATAGGTATTCAGCAAGCCAAAGTACTCTTACTTCATTAAAAGCTCCTTCCAATAATTTCTTCTAAGAAATGATAGGTCACTACATGATTGCTGAAACAAGCATTCAGCAAGTAATTCCTTCAAAACGGGTATTTGTTAGGAACTTGATCACTTGCTGAGACAGGCACTCAGTAAGAGAAAAATCTTTAAAGATTGCTGAAACGGGTATTCAGACAATCAAAGATACTGAAACAGATATTCAAGTATCAAGGGAATATTCTGAGACGGGAACTCAGAAAAAGAGCAAATCATTTCTCAGATTTTACCAAAGGATGTCTCAAGTATAAAAGAATTTACTGATACGGGAACTCAGAAATATCTTTTGAACTTAAGAAAATATGAGATATCTAAGTAAGGGGGAACTTTCAGCAAGTATCTAGGCTATATATGCAAACTCGCTGAAAAGATTCTTGTTTATTTCAGCAAGCAATCTAGTCCCATAAATCTCGGTAAAATCAATTTGTGACGTTAATCGGGCACAGATAAACTCGTAATAATCATGACATGAAATACAATCGTGGCCATTGATTAAAAGGAGTTATTAATCTAACGGTTAACATTTCAAAGAGAGAGAGTGCTCTGACGGTTTTAGTTAGTGGGCCACTACGCATTTAATGCAAAGGCTCCACTAACGCCTTTGTTTCTCTGTTTTACCCTTGCTGAAACTCAAATCGATTGAGTTTCTCACACACCAGAGACACTATATAAAGAAGGAGTTAGAGAAATGAAAAAATTCTTTAACTCACATTTCCTTTCTCTGCAAATTTTAGCCTGAATCTACTGTACCTCCGGTCAAAAAGCAAACTATCTTTTTCGTACACTTTTCTCTCTATATAAAGAAATGGCACCAAAAGACAGTCATCTAAGACCTCCAAGTCGTCTAAGGTTGACAGTGCTGAGAAACGCACTGCTCCGGTGACTACTCTGGCAAAAACACAGCGAAAGTTGTGTTGAAAAACGACAGAATCACAGAAAAACCTATGCCTCCTTCATATCTTGACACTGCAAAGTGTGAGATGATGATGCAATGGGGTGGTTTGCAAAAGAGAAGTATATTCGATACTTCTATGAACAAGAACTTGACGGTGACAATGAAGAGGCGCTTGACTTATCAAGCAGCAAGGCCTCATTCACTTTACAACTGCTCGCCCTAAGCAAGTGAGCATGTTGGATACAATGGAATTCTACAACAATGCAAATCCAGTCCCTAACTGATAGTCAAGGAGTCACTGAAAAAGTGATCTTTACTACAGTTCAGAACACGCAAATCGTCCTGAAATGGACTGATTTAGCGGAAATCTTTCAGATTCCAACCACTGGAACTGAAGATGACGTCACTGCCACTGATGAAGAGATAAAGCCTTCTACAGTGATGTCAGAAATGAGAAAATGAAGAAAGGAGAGATTGCTGGACTTGGACAAAGCACGTTAAAGGAAGCATCTCTGCCATTCACTTGGTCTAGTAGCTCTGCTACTAATCAAAGTCTTAGACTCCCAAGTTGGAGGAATAGACCAAGTAGGCTTGAGAAGGTGGCCGCTGCTGATGCATATCTATGAGAACAAAACGGAGCTCAACTGGGCTAAGTACATTTTCAACAGACTTGTTGATTGTGTTACTAAGTTCAAGGTTAAGGTGGAAGACAACAAGTCTCACCTACCTTCCCAGTCATGTATGGACTGAAGATATGCTTATCCTTGAACACTTCAGGATTCAGCTGAGAAACCCATTGCCAATCAAGAAATCTGTATGCAATGTGGGAAGAGCCTTCTACAAGCAGAATGTACCTAAGAATGCTGGTAAGAAACTTGAAAAATCTAAGAAGACAACAGTGCAAATGTTGTCAGCACAAGCCAGCAAGAAAGGTATACAACAGCTGCAAATGTCACCACTCAGCAACTTAGAGATGAAACTGCTGTAGATGGTGGTGACAGAGATGAAACTGCTCTAGATGGTGATCATGCTGACACTACTACACCCGTTGCTGAAAATGCAACTACCGACGCCTCTGCTGGGAAACTCGAAAAATCAAAGAAGAAAAAGAGGAAAGTTGATGATGACACTCAGACTGCAGCGTCATCAGCAAACCCCGTCCCCAAGAGAAAAAGGACAAATAATCCTAAAAAGAAAACACTGGCTCGCAAGTCAGTACCAACTGTCCATGATCTCTCGGACGATTCCCAAGCAGTTGCTGAAAAGCAAACTCCAGTAGATGTTGACAAGGTGGTTACTGAAACCTATGTCAGCAACGTTGAAGTGTTTGCGGAAGCCTTCAACAATCAACTTAATGTTGATTCATCTACTGTGAATAGACCACAAGGCAGTGGAAATGAAATTCCTGCCCAAGTCCCAGATATCTACATTGTAGATAATCTTCATGATCAAACTCTGGAACCGGTAACTGATATCGCGCTGATATAAGAACCGCGGCACTTGCTGAAGCTGCCGTTGCTGAAAAGATGGTTGTGAACAAGCAAATCATCAGGTTGCTGAAGAACCAGTTGTTGAGACCGCAATGGTCAAGTCCAGAGGTTGCTGAAACAACACAAGAAGCATTATTCAACGACGCATCTCGCGATGCTGAGAATACTGGCCCCAGTTCACCAAAGACATCAATTGACAAAGTCCAGCTTGTACTGTAAGAAATAAGCCATAAATGGAGTTGGATATGAAGAAACATCCAACAAATCAATCGATATTTTATGATAAGCAGTGAGCTTAAGGGTCAAGATGCTTCCGCTCAACTTGTCATTTCAGAGACAAGGGAGATAGCTGAAACGCACAGCTTTCTCAAATCGAGCTAGAGAAGCTTTCTGCGGAACACAGAAACAATGAAGAAATTGTGAGCTGAGAGGACTGTGTCACTGCCTGTCCTTCTCAGCAGGTAGTTAACTCAACCCATAAGCAAAACTTCACTTTCTG
>CM051456.1:50379525-50417023 GCA_028274465.1 Plantago ovata | reverse complement strand
TATGGGTTTTTCCTTACGATTTGCGAATAATACTTGTTATTTTTCATTAAATGACCAGTATTATGGAAAAGCTCGCTTAGTGAATGGTTTATATATTTTGCAAAGTAGTCTACCTTTATTTCAAATACATAACAAACAACCGTCTTCAAGTAGGAAGAATAATCCATCTTATCTATTGCATTGTCGACTAAGCCATATCAATGAAACACGGATTCAAAGACTAAGGAAGTTGGACTACTTAGAACCATTTGATTTTGAATCATATGGTACATGCGAATCATGTGTTAAGGGTAAGATGACGAATAAACCTTTTGTTGGACAAGGTGTTCGTGCCACTCGCTGCTTAGAGCTCATACATACCGATGTATGTGGACCTTTTAAAGTCCATGCGCGTGGGGGTTATCCTTATTTCGTTACCTTTACTGACGATTTCTCAAGGTATGGATATATTTATTTTATGAAGAATAAATCCGAGACCTTTGGGAAATTCAAGGAGTTTAGGAATGAGGTCGAGAATGAATTGAACCTAAGGATAGTCACTCTTCGATCAGATCGAGGAGGTGAATACCTTAGTGAAGAATTTAACGACTACTTGAAGGAAAATGGAATTCAATCGCAATGGACTCCTCCTGGAACACCACAGTTAAATGGTGTGTCTGAGAGAAGGAATCGAACCCTATTAGACATGGTGAGATCAATGATTGGATTCTCGACTCTTCCAAAATATCTGTGGGGATATGCACTACAAACTGCAATCTACATTCTGAACCGTGTACCATCTAAATCAGTGGAGAAAACTCCTTATGAGTTATGGAAAGGAAAGAAGCCCTCACTGGGCTATCTTAGACCTTGGGGCTGTCCTGCGATACTCAAACTGATGCTCATTGATAAGTTAGATGCCAAGGGTGTCAAAGTATATTTCATAGGCTATCCTCGTCAGACGAGAGGCTATGAATTCTATCATGCTGAAGATCACAAGGTGATAGTATCTAGAAACGTTAAGTTTTTAGAAGCAGAATACCTCGAAGAAGAGAGGTTAGATGACATGATAGAACTTGAAGAAATTCAAGACTTTGACACGCGCGAACATGAGTTCTCTAATTCTTCTGATTTTGGACTCCAGTTCAGTGGGAGCTTTCGAAGCAGACAAGGGTAATGATATGACACTTGCTAGGCAGTCATAGTCAGTGGGAGTCCTGTGATTAGATCAACAGTTGAAACCACACCAACAGAACCCGTTGTCAATCAAACTGTGCAACAAGTTGCACAAGAGCAGCCTCCCGCAAGGGAACAGGGTCACGGGGCGCGACCAGCTGCATCAGTGCCCACTGATAATGTTCGTGTTACTCAAAGCCAGAAAAGAAAAGCACCAGAACCAGTCGAGCTCCGTAGGTCGAAGAGGATCCTAAAAGGACCTCAGAAGCAAAGCCTTATGATAGAAGACATCAGTGAACTTGATGTCGGCTTATCAGATCGGGAAGATCCCGAGACCTACAAAGAGGCAATAATTGATATTGACTCAGACAAATGGCAAGAGGCCATGGAATTGGAAATGGACTCCATGTACCAGAACCAAGTTTGGAACTTGGTAGACTTGCCCCAAGGGGTTAGACCTATTGGGTGCAAATGGGTCTTTAAACGAAAGACAGATGCCGATGGCAAGGTACAAACGCACAAGGCTAGACTTGTGGCGAAAGGCTACACGCAAAGGTATGGCATCGATTACGATGAAACCTTTTCACCGGTAGCAAAATTGAAGTCCATTCGAATTCTACTTGCGATAGTTGCCTACTATGATTATGAGATCTGGCAGATGGATGTAAAGACTGCCTTCCTCAATGGCAACCTTGAGGAAGAGGTCTATATGGTACAGCCGGAAGGTTTTATTAGTAAAACCAGGCCAACTATTGTATGCAAATTACAAAGATCCATCTATGGGCTAAAGCAAGCGTCTAGGAGCTGGAATATCCGCTTTGATGAAGCTGTCAAATCGTTTGACTTCATCAGAAGCAAGGAAGATCCCTGTGTCTACGCTAGGCACAGCGACAAGGGAGTCGTTTTCATGATCATCTATGTTGATGACATTTTGATCATGGGAAACAATGTCTCTATGCTAGAAGAGACTAAAGTTTGGTTATCAAGTACCTTCTCAATGAAGGACTTGGGTGAAGCGAACTACATCCTAGCGATCAAGATCTATAGAGATAGATCCAAGAGGATGTTAGGATTGACACAGTCCACCTACATCGACAAAATACTGAAGCGTTATAAGATGGACGACTCAAAGAGAGGCTTTCTCCCAGCTAGGCATGGGATTGTCTTATCAGTTAAGGATGGTCCTAAAACTGATGAAGAAAGAAATGCAATGAGTCGTGTGCCCTATGCTTCGACAGTAGGGTCTATAATGTATGCAATAAATTGCACAAGGCCCGATGTGGCATATGCGCTTAGTGTCACTTGTTGACACCAACAGAATCCAGGAGTACCGCACTGGACTGCTGTAAAGAACATTCTTAAGTACCTTCGACGGACTAAAGACATGTTCTTGGTGTTTGGTGGAGAACCAGAATTAAAGATGTCTGGGTATGTCGACGCTGGATTTGAATCAGATCCTGATGACTTTAAGTCACAGACAGGATACGTATTCAAATTGAAGGAGGAGCTATCTGTTGGAAGAGTTCTAAGTAAGCCACGGTTGCTGACTCATCCACAGAAGCCGAGTACATTGCTGCATCAGAAGCATCGAAAGAAGCTGTCTGGATTTCAGAGTTCTTGAAGGAATTGACGGTTGTTCCTGCTCCTAGTCCAATAACAATTTATTGTGACAATACGGGCGCCGTCGCTCAAGCTAGGAGCCTAGATCTACAAACAAGAACAAACATGTACTTAGAAAATATCACGTTATACGTGAGATTATTGATAGAGGAGAAGTTAGTATAGAACGTGTCTCTACCACGGACATCGTGGCAGATCCTTTCACCAAGGTCTTATCGGTGGAAGTCCACTTAA
Organism: Plantago ovata; assembly: GCA_028274465.1. Classification (NCBI taxonomy): domain Eukaryota; kingdom Viridiplantae; phylum Streptophyta; class Magnoliopsida; order Lamiales; family Plantaginaceae; genus Plantago; species Plantago ovata. The sequence goes on along the minus strand of CM051456.1, from coordinate 50,414,014 downwards.
GACATTATGCTAATCTGGGTATTAAGCATAAAGGTGACTGGCTCTAGTCCAAGTGGGAGATTGATAGTGTATATGTCCTAGAGACAGTCCTTATTAACGGCATGCGACCCTTATAGAGGGCATATATGTACTATTACACAGGTCAACGTAATATAATATATGTTTGTTGTTTGACTATTGAGTATCGCTTTCATATTTATATTACACAGGCATGCAGCATGTCATATCTCTATTTCTGTCTGTATTGATATTAAACATGTCCCCTCGGATAGATGACCGATCACACAGATAGTGGGAGCTATGTGAGTTATCATCTATCCCAAACTCTCCCTAGTCGAGGTTCATCTTGGATGTGGGGGTCTGAATGAACCAGCTGAGACTAGTATGCGTGGAGGTTATACTTGTTGGAGCAAGTGTGAGCCGATCCCACGACCACGGAACGGATTGTTGGACAATCAAGAAACGTTCCCATAACTGCGCATAGTTGTTCGATGGAAGATTACCGAACAATGGAAGTACCCACCGGACACTCCCATCGATGTATACTCTACACCGAAGTGTCTATGGGAACCGGTAAGTTGTCGAAGTGATGCCAGTCGTCCTTTGGACTTACATGACTTTATCATCACATTTGTTGCCCCATATCCTTGGTGGACCCGTCGATGTCAGCTCTGAATAAGCAGTTGACCTAAGATACGATCCAGAATTATGGCTACATACAAATGGGGATGATAAGTGTTTCTGGGAAGGATTCATCTCTCATGTGTAGCACAGGAGAGTACTGCTCATAGTCGTCATAGTTGTGTTGGTAAAGTCACTGGCCAGTGCATCTATATATTATGATGGTCATAAGTATATCCTCGAAACCAAGCAACTCCCTGAGACGCCCGTGGATGTATTATTGGGATAGACACATCATCTATCCTAGATGCATTCGAGTCAGTCAGATGAAGGGACGTTACCATCGCCGCGTTGAGCGCAACAGACTTCGCAACGAAAGGGTTTGCTTTGAGAAACCTCTCAAACGTCCTCATGGATTAATATTGCAAATGGAACCGTCTAGGAATTTCATTTTGCCTAGTCTAGGACTTGCTTAATACAATGAGGCCCTATGGGTCACACTATGTGGTGATTCAGCTTATCAGAATATCCTTGAAGATGGAATCGCAATTGATTTGGAATTAATTGTGATTGATGGATTATAATTGATTTGGAATTAATTATAATATTTAGTGGCTCAAATAATGATTTGGAATTAATTGAATTGGCTAATTAATTGTATTTTATGTAAATACAATTAAAGATTATATGTTAGAAATATAATAGAGGTTTGATTTGAAAGGATATGTTAATTTAGAATTAACATATGCACATGGGCAAAATCTACTTGGAGTTTGAATTGCCTTAGAACTATAAGTGGGTCCCAAAATCGAGACCCACCTATCTCCCGTAGGACACGCGCGCGCGCGAGCTGATTAGGGGAAGGAGTTCGACTCCTTCCTCTATTAGAAGTCCAAGTGATAAGTTAGATTTTCCTGATTGAGTTTTAATTTGATTGGGAATGAATCTAGACTTGAAATTGGTTTCCTAGTGCGATAAGAATTAGATTCTTATTCCTTTACGAAGTCTAATTGCTTATGCTTTAGGCTTCTATTGACTACTATATATAGTAGACTATTAGAGAGCTTTTGACATAGACATTCACACAGCTGAATACCCAGTTTCCTTAGAGAAAATAAAAGCTCTCCCCTCTCCTCTATAAGCCACGCGCGCCACCCCTCTTACCGGAGGAAAATCGCCACCCCGTCTTCTTGGTCACACAAAGAATATCCTAGCATTCTTCCGATAGGCTGTTCATCCGTGGATACCAAGGTTGAGGTTCTAGGAGCTAGAAACTAACTCTTATTGTCTTGCAGATAATCAGAGTATTGCAGATATCTTCGACTTCGACGAAGGAGAAGATACACCGGATTATTACGAGGACTTGGAAGCTGTGCTTGCTTTGGAAGTAAGGTTAGTCTTCTAATTGACGTGTTTAAACATATACGACATATACATAATCAATTAACCTGTATGTTAAGAATTTTTTTTGAAATTCCGCTGCGTACCCTAGGGGTAACTTTGACTGTATTTTCTTACAGTTTGCTGTCCGGGTATGTGTATGATCTATTGGGGGGAGGATGAAGGTCTGTTGAACTGCAAATATTGTGGGAAGGAACAGTATAGTCGTTACAAGGAGGGCGCTGCAATGAAACGACAGAAGAAGAATCTCTCCCACAAGAAAATGTGGTACTTCCCTATAGGTCCTCGTCTAAAGAGGTTGTATGCACCAGATGCATGTGCAGATAAGATGCGTTGGCACAAGGAGAGAGAAGTGGCGGATGACAAAGAGGCTAAGATGGGTCACCCATCAGACTCGCCGGCGTGGAAAGAGTTTGATGTGAAATATCCACAGTTTGCAGCCTAGTCTAGAAATGTAAGGTTGGGACTTAGTACTGATGGTTTCAACCCGTTTGGGAGTGAACGGAAGTATTCGTGCTGGCCAATGATGCTTACACCTTACAACTTGCCTTCCGGTGACTGTTTGAAAGAACCATTCAAGTTCTTGACTGTGTTGGTGCCAGGGCCGAATGATCCAGGACAAAAGTTTGATGTCTTCTTGCAGCCACTGATGAAGGAGCTTATAGAGTTTTGGGAGGATGGTATCCCGTCATATGATATCTCCACAAAGACGAACTTTACTTTTTGAGCAGCACTACTCTTGACCATCAGTGATTTCCCTGCGTACTCCATGTTGTCTGGAAGGAAAACATCCGGATTCAAGGCATGTCCACATTGTTTGGATGATGTTGATTCACACTATCTGCCGAAGAGTCGAAAGGAATCTTGGTTTGATTGTCATCGCATGTTTCTAGACGATGATCACCCGTTCAGAAAGAACAAAACTCAATTTATTAAGAACAAAGTGGTGGTGAAGAAGGCCCCAAAAGAACTAACAAGTGCACAGTAATTTGCTATTATAGAATACTTGGGGTACAAGAAAGTAACAGAGGTTGGGTGGCAAGAGCATAACGAGAAGATCAAAAGCGAACATGGATGGAAAACGAGAAGCATCCTATGAGATTTGCCTTATTGGAGTAGTCTTCGCATACGTCATATCTTGGATGTCATGCATATTGAGAAGAACGTATTTGAGAACTGCTTCAACACCATCTGTGAAATTGCCAACAAAACAAAGGACACAGTTAAGTCCAGGGAAGAGTTGGAGATTCTATGCAGGAGGTCGGGGTTGTCCAAGAAGAATGCTGATGGCAAGTGGCCCAGGGCAGTTTACACTTTGACCAAAGAGGCTAGAGAGGCACTTTATGATTGGGTGAAGTTGTTGAAGTTCCCCGACAATTATGCATCTAAATTTTCTCTATGTGTGGACACGAATAAGACAAAGATGTATGGGATGAAGAGCCACGATTGTCATGTGTTCATGGAGAGGCTCATCCCGGTTGCATTTCGCATTTCACCCGTATGGAGTGCCTTGACGGAGTTGAGCTTTTTCTTCAAGAATCTATGCACACGGGTTGTTGAGGTTGAAGTGTTGAAGACTCTGAAGACTAACATACCCGTGATTCTGTGCAAGCTCGAGCGTATCTTTCCACCTAGCTTCTTTGATTCCATGGAACACTTACCCATTCACCTCCCAGATGAGGTGTTGCTAGCCGGACCTGTTCAGTATCGTTGGATGTATCCCTTTCAGAGGTAACTATTTTACTATCATATTTACAAATATATGCCACACATAATTGTATAGTATATCTAATTATGTCATACATATTATAACATATACTAAGGCAAACTGAAGCATTATGTGAAGAACAAAGCTCAACCTGAGGGTTCCATTGCCAATGCATACATTCGAGCAGAGACTGCAACTTTCTGCTCCTATTTCTTTGACACTGGAGTCCCTTCGAAGACATCTACGCCGGCTACAAATGCCGACACATTTCAGGTGCAAGAGGACCATAAAGTTGCACTATCAATCTTTAAGGTTTCGGGGAGGGCATATGGTGAAGAAAAAGTGGCATATCTGACGGATAAGGAGTACAATGCTGCACATTCGTATGTTCTTCAGAATTGTACAATGCTGCACATTCGTATGTCAAGTTTGCTAGGTTAACTTCCTTCCTACATTTTACGATTGAATTAAAACTTTAATTTAGAGAAACTGCAAGTGGTAGTATTAAACCAAATATGCGCATCATGTGCAGTTTCTTCAGCGACCGTTGTGTGGAGGCGAATCCTATATTGGCGGATGACACAATTGAGGACATGCTCAAGGAGACCCTAGTCTCCGAATTTCCAACATGGTTCAAGGAGCATGTACAAAACCCGGACAACAACGTAACATGTCCTTACTTAATAGCACTAGCAAGTGGACCTGGGAGAAGATACTCCTCCTTCCCATCTTACATTGTAAATGGACTTAGGTTCAACAACAGTGAGTGTGGATCGACAAATGCTACAGTTAATGGTGGGGTTCGTGTCTTGGGGACAGACATAGGTGATGATGTCTACGATTACTATGGGAAACTTAGGCGTATTGTTCGCCTTGAATATCTCGGAGTACCTTTGAAAATAACAATGTTGTTTGATGTTGATTGGTATGATCCCACTGATGTAGGCACCAGAATGATTGAGGAGTATGATATGGTGGAGATAAACTATAAGAAGAAGTACAAAGTGTACGAACCATTTATCTTGGCAAGTCAAGCACTTCAAGTTGTATTTCTTGAATTTCCTACCTTGAAAAAAGATAAGGGTGATTGGTTAGCTGGTGATTGGTTATCTGTTGTACCTATAAATGCTCGATCCGAAGTTGAGTATGTGAAGAAGGACGAGTCAATTAACAACTCGTACCAAGAATAAGATATGATGGTCAGGCTAGAAAACCTGTACAGGCTACGGTAGAAGAAATACAACTGCATGATGATGTTTTCATTGACTTAGAACCAGAGGAGGTCGTGGAGTGTACGTGAATTAGTACTATATAGTTTGTGGTAGTTAGATTAGACTTAGCTATTAGGTTGATAATAAATAGATGTCGTTCAGTACTATAGCTCTGTTTTACATGTTTTATATTCTATTGTGTATGTACTAACACTTATATTTTTTTTTCAGATGACACTACCCAGGCGACCACGGTATTTAGAGAATTTCGTAGTTCAATTCCCTTCTGCTTTTCTGTGAGAAAAGATTCTTCTTTAACGTAGCTCGGTGGATATGGATCTTTCGCTCTATGAGCTCGAAGGACCTCGATGGCAGCTTTTTCTGCTTTGAACCAGGTCCCGAGGGATGATACCGACAGAGAGGGCACCGAGCATGGTTCCCAACAGGGCTCCCCTACTGCTTTTGGGACTCACCTGAGTCGAGTAGGGGCTCGTCTGGTTGGTCCATGATCCATGACCCTTGGGCCCACATTCCAGACGATGATTGTCCCTTTCAGAGTCCTGAAGATGGCCTGTTGTGGAATGGTCACCGTGTCCTTTACCCAAATGGAGAGAAGTATGTATTATGCATCAACTGTTAACATATATATAACGAAGGTTTGCTTACTGATGTCGTCTATTATTCTTCACAGGTTTTATGGGGACCACGCTCCCAACGAACTCAGCAAGATAATAAGGAACAAGATGATCCCACCGCAAGTGGGTGGTAGCAAGTGGCATTGCATCCCGAACCAACTGAAGGGAGAGCTATTCGAGGAGTTGAGGGTGAGTTAATAATCGTACATTAGTTACCTAATTGTTTATGTGTCGTGAGTGGTATGTTAGCCAGTTTGTGTGAGTGGTATGTTAGCCACTGTACTTGGGTGATATGTTACTCACCATTGTTGTAGTGAAATATAGGACAATGTGAGTAGTATGTTAGCCACTATATTTGAGTGGTATGTTAGCCACTGAACTTGGGTGATATGTTAGTCACCGATATAATTGTTGTGCTGGTCCTCCCATTGTTATACTTGAATGTTATTAAGTATTCACACGTTGTATGTTTTTGAATGTTTATTTTTAATTGTGTATAAAGAATTTTTCCTTCCGAAAAAGTTGATGTGGGATCTCTGGTGGACCTTCAACTCTCATGGTAGTGTCATTTACAAGAACACGATTCATAATCTAAAGGAGAAGTGGCGGAAGAAGCAGCCAAAACCCGACTGGGTGAGAGATGGCATTTGGAGGGCGTGGACGTTATACTAGCATGACCCGAAAGTCCAGGCGCAGGCTGATCATAATAGTGAGAACAGGAGGGCGCAACCGACTGATGGGACCAAGACCCTGGTGACACACCGTTTTGGATCTGAGTCGATCGCTTGATGAACTGAGAATTGTCGGGTTCAAATTAATGAAATAAATTTGTATTTAGCCAAAGGCAATTCACAACTACAACGAAAACCGTAGTGTAGCAGTAGAATAACCTCGAGTGTCGATCTCTAAGGACTATAACTAGCTTTATCTAATCTAACTTAAGAATATAAAATCAACAGACGACTTAGCAGAGGTTTTTCTTAACAGATAATGGAGATTGGTGATAGTATGGTCCTTCAAAGCATAACAGGCTAATAATCATGCATAAATTCCTCGGTCTTGCATGGAGATCTTTGATCAATGAATTGTCCAATTGTGTTCCGTAATTATTCAACACTACGAAGATAGAGGTTTTAGATAGATCAAAGAAATAAAGCAATAACTCAGAGTATAATGCGCGATATAGCCGTTAACATAATTATTAACCCTTCGCTAAGAATTCACATACTATCACCAACGAGAAGTTTAGCTACTCATAGTTGTCATGCAATCAACATAAATCATACCACGAATGAATGAAAACATGATGAAAGATATATAAATATAAATAGAAAACCGTAAGATACAATGTTATCGAAGATTGTCATCTACGAAGAATCGCGTTCTTAAAAGCTCCAAACTGCTAAGAAAAAGTATCTCCTAAGCTAAGAACCCCAGAACAGGCTCTGGAGAATTCCTACCTAAAACTACTGAGAAAGGTGAGAGAAAAGGTCTGGAAAAGTATGAAAAACGGAGAAAACTGAGCAACTATATATAGGCATTCGAATTGTGTGGGGCGAAGGGCCCCACACACCGGGCGATTCTCCTGGTGTGGGGCGATCCGCCCCACGTCCCGGGCGAGTCGCCTGGGAGTGTTTTCGGCCCAAAACGCGTTTTCGACGCGTTTTTGGATTTCTTCCCCTTTTCGGACTCGGTTTCTGCCTTCTAGTGACCTTTTAGCCTCCAGACTCGACCCCTAGACTTCAAATCCTATCCGGAATCTTTCAGATACTCCAATTAGGCTTCTGGAACACCAATTCCTTGTCTACTTCAATATAATTGCCCGGAAAATCTCGTTTTTTCAACCAAAACCTGTAAAATATAAACTAAAGGGAAACGTGACACTATTCTAATCAAATGCACTAAAATAAAGCTAAATTAACATAGAAGATAGCTAAAATAGGCGAAAAAGACTCAAATGAAAGTGTAAAATACATATTCATCAAACTCCCCAAACCGAACATTTGCTTGTCCTCAAGCAACTAAGCTAGACTCTAATGCAAAAAACAATGCAACACAAAAAATGGAGTCTATGCCAAATGAAATGAACTAATCTACTGAATCTATCAAAAAACATATGAACAAGAACCATATAAGTCATAACATGAATATAGGTTGAAGAATGCCTCGATTGACTCATACACATCCACATAAGCACTTATGTTAAGACAAGATAGTCTCTCGTAACATCCTCTACCTGGACCTAGTCAGTGACGACGTAATGAAACATGTTAGAATACGAATGTTTGTCCCGTGCCTATGAAACTGAGGACTTACTGTTGTTCACCAAGTTAAGACTTTTCCTCAAAGAGGTCGAACCAATAATGGCTCTCATCAAACGAAGGAGGGTTCCCTAAAAAGATAACACTCCCCTATTCTACCCATCTCTCAAGCAAAGCCTTAAGCTATTCACCACTTCCTGAATGGCAGGACGAGAGTGGTGTAGAACAGATGACACTCAAACAAAAAGACAAAAATTACAACATGATTACGAAGATAGAGATTTTAGATAGATCAAAGAAATAAAGCAATAACTCAGAGTATAATGCGCGATATAGCCATTAGCATAATTATTAACCCTTCGCTAAGAAATGACATACTATCACCAACGAGAAGTTTAGCTACTCATAGATGTCATGCAATCAACAGAAATCATACCACGAATGAATGAAAACATGATGAAAGATATATAAATATAAATAGAAAAACTATAAGATACAATGTTACCGAAGGTTGTCAATCTCCGAAGAATCGCGGTCTTACAAGCTCCAAAACGCTAAGAAAAAGAATCTCCTACGCTAAGAACCCCCAGAACAGGCTCTGGAGAATTCCTACCTAAAACTACAGAGAAATGTGAGAGAAAAGGTCTGGAAAAGTATGAAAAACGGAGAAAACTGAGCTCATATATATAGGCATTCGAATTGTTTGGGGCGAACCCACACACCGGGCGATTCGCCTGGTGTGGGGCGATTCGCCCCACATCCCGGGCGACTCGCCCGGGAGTGTTTTTCGGCCCAAAACGCGTTTTCGACGCGTTTTTGGATTTTTTTTCCACTTTTCGGACTCGGTTTCTACCTTCTAGTGACCTTTTAGCCTTCAGACTCGACCCCTAGACTTCAAATCCTATCCGGAATTTTTCAGATACTCCAATTAGGCTTCTGGAACACCAATTCCTTGTCTACTTCAATATAATTGCCCGGAAAACCTCGTTTTTCAACCAAAACCTGTAAAATAAAAACTAAAGGGAAACGTGACACTATTCTAATAAAATGCACTAAAATATAGCTAAATTAACATAGAGGATAGCTAAAATAGGCGAAAAAGACTCAATGAAAGTGTAAAATACATATTCATCAAACTCCCCAAACCGAACCTTTGCTTGTCCTCAAGCAACTAAGCTAGACTCTAATGCAAAAAACAAAAAATGGAGTCTCATGCCAAATGAAATGAACTAATCTACGGAATCTATCAAAATACATATGAACAAGAACTATATAAGTCATAACATGAATATAGGTTGAAGAATGCCTCGATTGACTCATACACATCCACATAAGCACTTATGTTAAGACAAGATAGTCTCTCGTAACATCCTCTACCTGGACCTAGTCAGTGACGACGTAATGAAACATGTTAGAATACGAATGGTTGTCCCGTGCCTATGAAACTGAGGACTTACTGCTGTTCACCAAGTTAAGACTTTTCCTCAAAGAGGTCGAACCAATACTGGCTCTCATCAAACGAAGGAGGGTTCCCAAAAAAGATAACACTCCCCTATTCTACCCATCTCTCAAGCAAAGCCTTAAGCTATTCACCACTTCCTGAATGGCAGGACGAGGGTGGTCTAGAACAGATGACACTCAAACAAAAAGACAAAAATTACAACACGATTACGAACATTACAAGAATTGGAAAATGAGACACAACACTTTGCTAAACTGCTTTTTGGCTTTTTGGACACTTCCTTGCTTTTTTGGGGTCTTTTCTTTTTTCTTTTTTTTTCAAGTTCTTTTCTTCTTTTTTTCCTGGAATTTTTTCTTTTCTTCTTTTTTTCGATTTTTGTTTTTTAGCCAGCAGTAGCACAACGAAAAAGAAATAAGAATGACTCACAAACGACTTCCCCAAACCTATTCGAAAGAATAGGTTGGAGTATCAAATTTACGAAAAAGGAAAAATAAACTCACGACACAGGATTGAAAAACGAAAAACAAGTCTAACGATAGCGTAACCCCTTCCCCAAACCTATTCGAAAGAATAGGTTGCAAACAAAGGATCACACAATCTCACACTACCTCCTTCCTTGGCATTTAGCAATCTCAAAGCAAGGTGAATAGTTGTTGCCTCTTAGGTATATAATTACTCGGGAAAACAACCATAAGACCCTAACATGCATCATCCTATTATAAAGGCCTTCGTGAACCGCAGTAGAGAAAACACCACTAAGTGATGTCGAGAGTACCAAGCTTAACTAAGTGCAATACATAAATGTGACAAGTCAAGCGATAAAAACCTCAAACAAATTCATAGAGATGAAGCATATGATTAATGTCGTAGTTAGTTAATTTACACGATAAAAAGGTTCAAAAAATTTGGCAATAAACTCCATATAAAACATGCAAGACTATCCTAGGATGAATGTAGTGTATGCAACCTAAAAACTAAGAAAGCAGTAAACGTGCAAATGCATAAAATTTCACGAGTTTATCATAAGCAAGACAAGTATAGAGATAACCAGCGATAACCCCCCCCCCCAAACCTGAACGTCGTTGCTCGTCCCGAAAGTCGAAAGTAGATTCAAGGTGAGAGATAATACTTGTATAAGTGACCTATAATACTCAACCAAACTCGTGAGAAAACAAAACAACAAAACACACTAACCTTTAGTGGAGGCGGTAAGGGTAAGCTCAAGGTGATCAACCTCCCTTTGATCACTAGATATCTCGAAGTATGGCTTCACTCGCTGGCCATTCACCTTGAAGGTATTGCCCATCTTTGGATCAAAGAGTTTTACAGCTCCATGGGGGGCAACTTCGATAATTTTGTACGGTCCATCCCAACGAGTACGGAGCTTTCCAGGAAATAGTCGAAGGCGAGAATTAAATACCAAAGCTTTTTGTCCAGGAATCAATTCCTTACGTACTATACCACGATCATGATACTTCTTAGTACGTTCCTTGTAGATCTTGGCATTTTCATAAGCACCTAGTCGTAATTCATCAAGCTCATCTAGTTGCAACAATCGTTCCTCGCCAGCTTTTCCCATATCAAGATTGAGTGCTTTTATAGCCCAATATGCCTTGTGTTCTAGTTCTACGGGAAGATGACATGCTTTCCCATACACAAGTCTGTACGGAGTGGTTCCAATCACCGTCTTGTAGCTAGTCATGTATGCCCAAAGTGCATCGTTCAATTTTCCTGTCCAATCTTTCCTACTTGGCTTCACTACTCGCTCCAGGATCTTCTTAATTTGACGGTTGCTAACTTCGACTTGGCCCGATGTCTGTGGGTGATATGGCGTAGAGACGCTATGGTGGACACTGTATCTCTTAAGAAGGGAGGCAAAGGTTCTATTGACGAAGTGTGACCCTCCATCACTGATGATTGTCCTAGGGCACCCAAATCTAGGGAATATTACCTCCTTCAAGAACTTCATAACAAATGCGCCGTCATTTGTTTTTGTAGGAATTGCCTCCACCCATTTAGTCGCATGATCCACCGCAACAAGGATGTATACATAGCCTCCACTTGATGGAAATGGTCCCATGAAATCAATGCCCCATACATCGAAAGGTTCGACCACTAGATTCCCTTGAAGGGGCATTCGTCTTTCTTGCCAATATTACCACCTCGTTGACATGGGTCACAAATTCTTCACAAAATTTCGAGCATCTCGGTATATTGTTGGCCAGAAAAACCCTGCTTGCAGTACCTTGCGAGCTGTTTTCAAGCCACTATAGTGTCCTCCACAATTAAGCTCATGGCAATGACTCAACACACTTTGTTGCTCTTCTTGTGGCACGCATCTCCTTAGAATCCCATCAGCTCCTTCCTTGAATAGATGCGGATCATCCCATATGTAAGACCTGCAACGCTTGGCAAGAGCTCTCTTGTCGGAGGCTGAAAAGTTAGTGGGGCAGACATTCATAGCCAAATAGTTCACAATATCAGCATACCATGGCTCTTCATTAGCCTTCATTAAGTGCTCATCAGGGAGGTCCTCATTGATGGGTATCGAATCAACAGGGATATTAGGTATTCTAGACAAATGATCGGCTACTAAATTCTCCCTACCAACTCTATCCACTATGGTCAAATCAAAGTCTTGCAGCAAAAGGACCCAACGGATTAACCTAGGCTTAGAATCTTGCTTAGCTATCAAATGTCTCAAAGCATTATGATCAGTATGGACATTCACAGGATGGCCAATTAAATAAGACCTAAACTTTTGTAAAGCAAAGACAACAACTAAAAATTCGTTTTCAGTGGTTGTATAATTAACTTCCGCAGTGTCTAGAGTCTTACTAACATAATAAATCACACGATACTTCTTATCAACTTTTTGGCATAAAACATCACCCATGGCAAAATTCGAAGCATCACACATAATCTCAAAAGGAAGATTCCAATCAGGCGGCACAACAATGGGAGCAGAAACAAGCTTTTCCTTAAGGGTATTAAAAGCAACTAAGCACTCATTAGAGAAATGGAAAACCACATCTTTTGCAAGCAAGCTACTTAAAGGTTTAGCAATTTTTGAAAAATCTTTAATAAACCTCCTATGAAACCCTACATGGCCAACAAAAGATTGCAATTCTTTCACACAAGTAGGTGGGGGAAGTTTTTCAATGATTTCGATCTTAGCCTTGTCTACCTCAATACCTGATGAACGTTGGATTGTCGAGTTCCAATTAATCAAATAAATTTGTATTTAGCCAAAGGCAATTCACAACTACAGCGAAAACCGTAGTGTAGCAGTAGAATAACCTCGAGTGTCGATCTCTAAGGACTATAACTAGCTTTATCTAATCTAACTTAAGAATATAAAACAGCAAATGACTTAGCAAATTTTTTCTTAACAGATAATAGAGATTGGTGATAGTATGGTCATTCAAAGCATAACAGGTTAATAATCATGCGTAAATTCCTCGGTTTTGCATGGAGATCTTTGATCAATGAATTGTCCAGTTGTAATTATTCAACACTACGAAGATATAGATTTAGATAGATCAAAGATCAATGAATTGTCCAATTGTATTCCGTAATTATTCAACACTACGAAGATAGAGATTTTAGATAGATCAAAGAAATAAAGCAATAACTCAGAGTATAATGCGCGATATAGCCATTAGCATAATTATTAACCCTTCGCTAAAAAATCACATACTATCACCAACGAGAAGTTTAGCTACTCATAGATGTCATGCAATCAACAGAAATCATACCACGAATGAATGAAAACATGATGAAAGATATATAAATATAAATAGAAAAACTGTAAGATACAATCTTACCGAAGGTTGTCAATCTCCGAAGAATCGCGATCTTACAAGCTCCAAAACGCTAAGAAAAAGTATCTCCTAAGCTAAGAACCCCCAGAACAGGCTCTGGAGAATTCCTACCTAAAACTACAGAGAAAGGTGAGAGAAAAGGTCTGGAAAAGTATGAAAAACGGAGAAAACTGAGCTCATATATATAGGCATTCGAATTGTGTGGGGCGAACCCACACACCGGGCGATTCGCCTGGTGTGGGGCGATTCGCCCCACGTCCCGGGCGACTCGCCCGGGAGTGTTTTTCGGCCCAAAACGCGTTTTCGACGCGTTTTTTTGATTTTTTTTCCACTTTTCGGACTCGGTTTCTACCTTCTAGTGACCTTTTAGCCTTCAGACTCGACCCCTAGACTTCAAATCCTATCCGAAATCTTTCAGATACTCCAATTAGGCTTCTGGAACACCAATTCATTGTCTACTTCAATATAATTGCCCGGAAAACCTCGTTTTTCAACCAAAACCTGTAAAATAAAAACTAAAGGGAAACGTGACACTATTCTAATAAAATGCACTAAAATATAGCTAAATTAACATAGAGGATAGCTAAAATAGGCGAAAAAGACTCAATGAAAGTGTAAAATACATATTCATCAAACTCCCCAAACCGAACCTTTGCTTGTCCTCAAGCAACTAAGCTAGACTCTAATGCAAAAAACAAAAAATGGAGTCTCATGCCAAATGAAATGAACTAATCTACTGAATCTATCAAAATACATATGAACAAGAACTATATAAGTCATAACATGAATATAGGTTGAAGAATGCATCGATTGACTCATACACATCCACATAAGCACTTATGGTAAGACAAGATAGTCTCTCGTAACATCCTCTACCTGGACCTAGTCAGTGACGACGTAATGAAACATGTTTGAATACGAATGGTTGTCCCGTGCCTATGAAACTGAGGACTTACTACTGTTCACCAAGTTAAGACTTTTCCTCAAAGAGGTCGAACCAATACTGGCTCTCATCAAACGAAGGAGGGTTCCCTAAAAAGATAACACTCCCCTATTCTACCCATCTCTCAAGCAAAGCCTTAAGCTATTCACCACTTCCTGAATGGCAGGACGAGGGTGGTCTAGAACAGATGACACTCAAAGAAAAAGACAAAAATTACAACACGATTACGAACATTACAAGAATTGAAAAATGAGACACAACACTTTGCTAAACTGCTTTTTGGCTTTTTGGACACTTCCTTGCTTTTTTGGGGTCTTTTCTTTTTTCTTTTTTTTTCCAGTTTTTTTCTTCTTTTTTTCCTGGAATTTTTTCTTTTCTTCTTTTTTTCGATTTTTGTATTTTAGCCAGCAGTAGCACAACGAAAAAGAAATAAGAATGACTCACAAACGACTTCCCCAAACCTATTCGAAAGAATAGGTTGGAGTATCAAATTTACGAAAAAGGAAAAATAAACTCACGACACAGGACTGAAAAATGAAAAACAAGTCAAACGATAGCGTAACCCCTTCCCCAAACCTATTCGAAAGAATAGGTTGCAAACAAAGGATCACACAATCTCACACTACCTCCTTCCTTGGCATTTAGCAATCTCAAAGCAAAGTGAAGAGTTGTTGCCTCTTAGGTACATAATTACTCTGGAAAACAACCATAACACCCTAACATGCATCATCCTATTATAAAGGCCTTCGTGAACCGCAGTAGAGAAAACACCACTAAGTGATGTCGAGAGTACCAAGCTTAACTAAGTGCAATACATAAATGTGACAAGTCAAGCGATAAAAACCTCAAACAAATTCATAGAGATGAAGCATATGATTAATGTCATAGTTAGTTATTTTACCCGATAAAAAGGTTCAAAAAATTTGGCAATAAACTCCATATAAAACATGCAAGACTATCCTGGATGAATGTAGTGTATGCAACCTAAAAACTAAGAAAGCAGTAAACGTGCAAATGCAAAAAATTTCACGAGTTTATCATAAGCAAGACAAGTATAGAGATAACCAGCGATAACCCCCCCCCCCAAACCTGAACGTTGTCGCTCGTCCCGAACGTCGAAAGTGGATTCAAGGTGAGAGCTAATACTTGTATAAGTGACCTATAATACTCAATCAAACTCGTGAGAAAACAAAACAACAAAACACACTAACCTTTAGTGGAGGCGGTAAGGGTAAGCTCAAGTTGATCAACCTCCCTTTGATCACTAGATATCTCGAGGTATGGCTTCACTCGCTGGCCATTCACCTTGAAGGTATTGCCCGTCTTCGGATCAAAGAGTTTTACAGCTCCATGGGGGGCAACTTCGATAATTTCG
The DNA here is from genome assembly GCA_028274465.1 of Plantago ovata. Taxonomy (NCBI): domain Eukaryota; kingdom Viridiplantae; phylum Streptophyta; class Magnoliopsida; order Lamiales; family Plantaginaceae; genus Plantago; species Plantago ovata. The sequence goes on along the minus strand of CM051456.1, from coordinate 50,398,573 downwards.
TACGGTCCATCCCAACAAGTACGGAGCTTTCCAGGAAATAGTCGAAGGCGAGAATTAAATACCAAAGCTTTTTGTCCAGGAATCAATTCCTTACGTACTATACCACGATCATGATACTTCTTAGTACGTTCCTTGTAGATCTTGGCATTTTCATAAGCACCTAGTCGTAATTCATCAAGCTCATCTAGTTGCAACAATCGTTCCTCGCCAGCTTTTCCCATATCAAGATTGAGTGCTTTTATAGCCCAATATGCCTTGTGTTCTAGTTCTACGGGAAGATGACATGCTTTCCCATACACAAGTCTGTCCGGAGTGGTTCCAATCACCGTCTTGTAGCTAGTCATGTATGCCCAAAGTGCATCGTTCAATTTTCCTACCCAATCTTTCCTACTTGGCTTCACTACTCGCTCCAGGATCTTCTTAATTTGACGGTTGCTAACTTCGACTTGGCCCGATGTCTGTGGGTGATATGGCGTAGCGACGCTATGGTGGACACTGTATCTCTTAAGAAGGGAGGCAAAGGTTCTATTGACGAAGTGTGACCCTCCATCACTGATGATTGTCCTAGGGCACCCAAATCTAGGGAATATTACCTCCTTCAAGAACTTCATAACAACTGCGCCGTCATTTGTTTTAGTAGGAATTGCCTCCACCCATTTAGTCACATGATCCACCGCAACAAGGATGTATACATAGCCTCCACTTGATGGAAATGGTCCCATGAAATCAATGCCCCATACATCGAAAGGTTCGACCACTAGATTCCCTTGAAGGGGCATTTCGTCTTTCTTGCCAATATTACCACCTCGTTGACATGGGTCACAATTCTTCACAAAACTTCGAGCATCTCGGTATATTGTTGGCCAGAAAAACCCTGCTTACAGTACCTTGCGAGCTGTTTTCAAGCCACTATAGTGGCCTCCACAATTAAGCTCATGGCAATGACTCAACACACTTTGTTGCTCTTCTTGTGGCACGCATCTCCTTAGAATCCCATCAGCTCCTTCCTTGAATAGATGCGGATCACACCATATGTAAGACCTGCAACGCTTGGCAAGAGCTCTCTTGTCGGAGGCTGAAAAGTTAGTGGGGCAGACATTCATAGCCAAATAGTTCACAATATCAGCATACCATGGCTCTTCATTAGCCTTCATTAAGTGCTCATCAGGGAGGTCCTCATTGATGGGTATCGAATCAACAGGGATATTAGGTATTCTAGACAAATGATCGGCTACTAAATTCTCCCTACCAGCTCTATCCAGTATGGTCAAATCAAAGTCTTGCAGCAAAAGGACCCAACAGATTAACCTAGGCTTAGAATCTTGCTTAGCTATCAAATGTCTCAAAGCAGCATGATCAGTATGGACATTCATAGGATGGCCAATTAAATAAGACCTAAACTTTTGTCAAGCAAAGAAAACAACTAAAAATTCCTTTTCAGTGGTTGTATAATTAACTTTCGCAAAGTCTAGAGTCTTACTAACATAATAAATCACACGATACTGCTTATCAACTTTTTGGCATAAAACAGCACCCATGGCAAAATTCGAAGCATCACACATAATCTCAAAAGGAAAATTCCAATCAGGCGGCACAACAATGGGAGCAGAAACAAGCTTTTCCTTAAGGGTATTAAAAGCACCTAAGCACTCATTAGAGAAATCGAAAACCACATCTTTTGCAAGCAAGCTACTTAAAGGTTTAGCAATTTTCGAAAAATCTTTAATAAACCTCCTATGAAACCCTACATGGCCAAGAAAAGATTGCAATTCTTTCACACAAGTAGGTGGGGGAAGTTTTTCAATGATTTCGATCTTAGCCTTGTCTACCTCAATACCTGATGAACGTTGGATTGTCGAGTTCCAATTAATCAAATAAATTTGTATTTAGCAAAAGACAATTCACAACTACAACGAAAACCGTAGTGTAGCAGTAGAATAACCTCGAGTGTCGATCTCTAAGGACTATAACTAGATTTATCTAATCTAACTTAGGAATATAAAACAGCAGACGACTTAGCAAAGGTTTTTCTTAACAGATAATGGAGATTGGTGATAGTATGGTCATTCAAAGCATAACAGGTTAATAATCATGCGTAAATTCCTCGGTTTTGCATGGAGATCTTTGATCAATGAATTGTCCAGTTGTAATTATTCAACACTACGAAGATATAGAATTAGATAGATCAAAGATCAATGAATTGTCCAATTGTATTCCGTAATTATTCAACACTACGAAGATAGAGATTTTAGATAGATCAAAGAAATAAAGCAATAACTCAGAGTATAATGCGCGATATAGCCATTAGCATAATTATTAACCCTTCGCTAAGAAATCACATACTATCACCAACGAGAAGTTTAGCTACTCATAGATGTCATGCAATCAACAGAAATCATACCACGAATGAATGAAAACATGATGAAAGATATATAAATATAAATAGAAAAACTGTAAGATACAATGTTACCGAAGGTTGTCAATCTCCGAAGAATCACGATCTTACATGCTCAAAAACGCTAACAAAAGTATCTCCTAAGCTAAGAACCCCCATAACAGGCTCTGGAGAATTCCTACCTAAAACTACAGAGAAAGGTGAGAGAAAAGGTCTGGAAAAGTATGAAAAACGGAGAAAACTGAGCTCATATATATAGGCATTCGAATTGTGTGGGGCGAAGGGCCCCACACACCGGGCGATTTGCCTGGTGTGGGGCGATTCGCCCCACGTCCCGGGCGACTCACCCGGGAGTGTTTTTCGGCCCAAAACGCATTTTCGACGCATTTTTGGATTTCTTCCCCTTTTCGGACTCGGTTTCTGCCTTCTAGTGACCTTTTAGCCTTCAGACTCGACCCCTAGACTTCAAATCCTATCCGGAATCTTTCGAATACTCCAATTAGGCTTCTGGAACACCAATTCCTTGTCTACTTCAATATAACGGCCCGGAAAACCTTGTTTTTCAACCAAAACCTGTAAGATAAAAACTAAAGGGAAACGTGACACTATTCTAATAAAATGCACTAAAATATAGCTAAATTAACATAGAGGATAGCTAAAATAGGTGAAAAAGACTCAAATGAAAGTGTAAAATACACATTCATCAAACTCCCCAAACCGAACCTTTGCTTGTCCTCAAGCAACTAAGCTAGACTCTAATGCAAAAAACAATGCAACACAAAAAATGGAGTGTCATGCCAAATGAAATGAACTAAACTATCGAATGTATCAAAAAACATATGAACAAAAACCATACAAATCATAACATGAATATAGGTTGAAGAATGTCTCGATTGACCCATACACATCCACATAAGCACTTATGTCAAGACAAGATAGTCTCTCGTAACATTCTCTACCTGGACCTAGTCAGTGACGACGTAATGAAATATGTTAGAATACGAATGGTTGTCCCATGCCTATGAAACTGAGGACTTACTACTGTTCACCAAGTTAAGACTTTTCCTCAAAGAGGTCGAACCAATACTGGCTCTCATCAAACGAAGGAGGGTTCCCAAAAAAACATAATACTCCCCTATTCTACCCATCTCTTAAGTAAAGCCTTAAGCTATTCACCACTTCTGAATGGCAGGACGAGGGTGGTCTAGAACAGATGACATTCAAAAACAAAAGACAAAAAATTACAACACAATTACGAACATTTACAAGAATTAGAAAATGAGACACAACACTTTGCTAAACTGCTTTTTGGCTTTTTTGGACCCTTCTTTGCTTTTTTTTGGGTCTTTTCTTTTTCTCTTCTTTTTTTCTTTTTTTCTTTTCCAGTTTTTTTCCTTATTTTTTTCTGGAATTTTTCTTTTTCTTTTTTTTCGATTTTTTAGCCAGCAGTAGCACAACGAAAAAGAAACGAAAACGCACAAACGACCTCCCCAAACTATTCGAAAGAATAGGTTGGAGTACAAAATTTACGAAAAAGGAAAAATAAACTCACAACACAGGATTGAAAAACGAAAACCAAGTCTAACGATAGCGTAACCCCCTCCCCAAACCTATTCGGAAGAATAGGTTGTAAACAAAGGATCACACAATCTCACACTACCTCCTTCTTAGGCATTTAGCAATCTCAAAGCAAGGTGAAGACTTGTTGCCTCTTAGGTACATAATTACTCGGGAAACAACCATAAGACCCTAACATGCATCATCCTATTATAAAGGCCTTCGTGAACCGCAGTATAGAAAACACCACTAAGTGATGTCGAGACTACCGAGCTTAACTAAGTGCAAAACATAAATGTGAAAAGCCAAGCGAGAAAAACCTCAAACAAATTCATAGAGATGAAGCATATGATTAATGTCATAGTTAGTTAATCTACCCAATAAAAGAGTTCAAAAATTTGGCAATAAACTCCACACAAAACATGCAAGACTATGCAAGACTATCCTAGGATGAATGTAGTGAATGCAACCTAAAAAACTAAGAAAGCGGTAAACGTGCAAATGCAAACGAAAAAGCAAGATACCAATCAACACAAAGCCAAACAATACTTAACATCACGGTTCACATCCCATCCCCCTTACGAAACTTAAGATAGCCCCTAGCAAAAGAGAATGAGTAATAAGAAGTGATACTAGATGTTACCGAACGGTTTGGCCTCGGTTGGATGAGAGTGGACATGTCAAAATACTTTATCGGGATTGTAATCCCCATAATAGTCCCTCCACATGTCAGACAGGAGATCATTGGACTGCTGTAGAGCCTCCTGTTGCTGACGGATGAGCTGTTGTTGCTCCCACCTTGCTTGCCTACCCTCTCGGCGATGCTCCTCAAATATTTCCCAATCGCGGTTGAGCTGGGCAATGTGCCCGTCGAGGTCTTGTCGCAGTCCTTGGACAGAAGTGGTCAAGGCTGCAGCACTAGCATCAACTCTAAAGAAACGGTCGTCGAGGTAGGCCCGGAATTCAGAGAAGTCAATACCTCTAGACCCATGTGGTGCTCGAGGCGGTGCATGTGGTGCCCTATGGACAAAGGGAATATCCGGGATAGGGGCTCGGCCATCATCAGCTTCCATAGCATCCTCATAGTCATTTTCATTATCTGAATCGGACGGTCGGAAGGGTGCTTCCACATCAGCAGCGGCAGCCGTGGTGTAACGGTATCGGTTTTTGAAAACAAAATGATTTCTTGAAAAAGAAAATCCAAAATAACTTTAATAGCAACAGTCGGCAATTAATGCCAAAATAATCTTTGACGCGCACAGCGCTAACAGAAACAAGTAAATATCCAACGATAACTCAAAATTCAAATGAAACAACGAGTGAAGACAGTAAAAAGTTCATCTTCTTATTTTGAAATAAATTCCCAAGACACCCCAGACCCTTCTCTCAGTCGCTGGCACCCTATTCGCGAAAATCCTCAGCACTATCTGGAAGGAAGGAATTTTGAAAACAAGAGAGTGTGAGATAAAGGATTTCAGTGAGGTTCTAAATTAAAAACAGAAAGTAAACAGTTTTGAAATCAAATTCCTTTTCAGAAAAGCAAACAAACAGAACAGATCACATAACAGAATAACAGAACAGATAAGGTGAAGACCGTTGGTGCAGCCCGCCTTATTGCTCCTACTCCCAGAATGCCCTTATAACTCCCTCCAGAGGTTGCACAACTCCGGACAGAAACAGAAACCCCCGTGTACTTTGGGGAAACAGAACCTACGACCCTAATAGACCTCAGCGACTTCTGCCTCGCGCCTAAAAGGGAATAGACTAGGCAATAATCAAGCAAACCCGATAGTCCTCTACTACCCAAGCCTACCTAATTACAACCTAATCGACCGGTCACACAGAAACAGAACAGATACAGATAATCAAACACCGAGAGGTGTTCCTGCAGAAAAGTCAGTCCAGAACAGAGTAGCAATAAACACAGAAAGTAAATAGTCATACTTAGGACTTAGATACTTTTACGCGGAAGCATACAGTAAAACAGTATATGTAGTAGTAGGTACAAGTTGTCACATATCCTTCCAGTTTTTCGCAAATAAATAGGTTTAGGGGTGAACACTCACCTTAACTTGCGAGCAAAAGATCTCCAACGAGTAATGAGCTTACGGGTTATCGAACAACGGAGAACCTAAAAAGAAAGTAACTAAATACACTTTAGAAGTCGAACGAACGGAAGGAAAAAGATTTGGTAAAGAAGTGGTAAAGATGGGGTTCGAACTCAGGACCTCTAAGTTAGTCAAGCAAGGACCTAACCAATTAGGCTAGCAAGTCAAGTCATTACTAAATTACAAAAACAGAAACTAAGTTGAAACATTTTCAGAAATACTCTTTCGGTTTTCAGACTCTGGAAATTACCAAAATACCCTCGATGGTAAATTGCCAAAAAGATTCTTTTCGAAATCAGAAAGTACAAACAAGTCCAGAATTTTTCCAAACATACATATCAGTCCTCACAGAATAAAATGGTTTACGAAAAAGTCCTCTGTCAGTCAACTACGGTCAAAGTTAAATTGCAAAAAGGTCCCTTAGGTTTTCAAACTTCCCAAAACAGTCCACAAGGTTCAAATCAATATCATTAAAGTCCAATTCAGTCCTTTTCAAAGTCAACAGCAAACTACGGTCAACATACAAGGTCAACAACTAACACAAGTCCAACAACAGTAACAACAATCTAACAAATCCTAAGTCCCGGTTCTCAGTTCAAATCAAATAACAACATGGCCAGATTGAACAAGGGTAAAACGGTCCAGGGGTAAAAAGTCCAAAACAGAATACGAATTTCGAATCGAAAGAAACAGTAAAGGAATCGAGATTACCTTCGAATGGAACGGAAAGGAATCAAGTTCTGCGAATCAAATCGAAAACAAAGAATTAAAAACGAAATCTTAAACGAGATTCGATTTCAGCAACAAAACGAACCCAAGCCGCGCAAGCTTACCGGAATTGAGACCGAGGTCGGAGCGGATCGACCGAGCAGGGTCGACGGCGAACGGAATCGGAGGGACCGGAGGCGACGGCACGAGACGGACGGCTTGAAGGGACCCGGCACGGCAGATCGGTACAGAGATACGGCGCGAAACGGCACCCGAACGGAGCAGATGGCGGCGCGGCGGGACGATAACGGAGCAGCGAGCACGCGAATCGGTGCGGCCAGAACAAAACAGAGGCGACAGCGGACGGATCGGAACGACACGGCACAGAACGGCGCAGCGGCAGCGTGGCGAACACGGCGAAGGAGGACTGGAGTACGGCGGCGGTTTGATCGGAGAAGACGGAGCAATAGCAGTATCTTCCCTCTTCTCTCTCTTTTTCTCTTTCTCCCTTTCTTTCTTTCTTTTCTTTTCTTTTGTTTGACGGCAAGCAACTGAAGACTGAAGGTGGGAGTAATGGTTTAGGGTTAGGGTTAGTCTGATGGGCCGTCAATGGGCCTTGACTGGGCTAAAGAATGGGCCAAAAGAGGTCAGAAAGTCCAGTCTTCCAGCTCGATCCAAACGTAACGAAACGAACTAGTTTACGCGAAATTAATTATATAATTATCGAATACATAATTTACTCTGATAATTAATTAACTAAATTAAATAATTCAATAATAAAGTAATAAATAAATAATTAAAAAAAAAGGACGGGGGGTTACACTCTTCCCCCCTTAAAAGAATTTAGTCCCCAAATTCGCACCTGAAAAGTTGAAGAGCTCGGAATACTGCCGGCGCATGTCATCCTCGCTTTCCCAGGTTGCCTCCTCATACTGATGATTTCTCCACAGAACCTTTACTTGCTTGATTTGCCTATTACGGAGCTGTTGCACCTTTTGGTCTAGAATACGAACCGGTTGCTCCACATAAGACAAATCCTCCTCAATAGTCACTTCCTCGGGTTGAATCACGTGCGACGGATCCGGATAGTACTTCTGCAGTTGAGATACATGGAAGACATTGTGAATCCCAGTAATAGTAGTGGGTAGTTGCAACCGATAAGCCACAATTCCAACTCTCTCAATGATCTCGTATGGTCCTACATACCGAGGGTTCAGTTTAGCTCTACGACCCATACGGACAATTCCCTTTCTCGGAGACAGCTTGAGAAAGACAAAATCACTAACTTCAAACTCCAAATCTCGCCTACGATTATCGGCGTAACTGTTTTGTCGACTTTGAGCAGTTCTCAATCGGTCTCGGATAAGCCTAACCTTTTCCAAGGTTTCTTGTATCATCTCATTGAGAGTCCCCTCTCCAGCTACCGGTGTAGAAATTCGGTCCTCCAAATCCCAGTACAGTGGTGACCTACACTTCCGACCATACAGTGCCTCAAACGGTGCCATACCAATCGATGCTTGATAACTATTATTATAAGCATACTCAACCAATGGCAAATGCTGTGCCCAGCTTCCTTGGTGATCCAGCACACACAATCTCACTAGATCCTCTAGAGTTTGAATGGTCCTTTCGGATTGACCATCCGTCTGCGGATGTGCTGCGATACTAAAATTCAACTTAGTACCCAAGCCTTCGTGTACTTGCTTCCAAAATCTCGAGACAAACTTCGGATCTCTATCAGATACAATGCTCACCGGAGTGCCATGAAGCCTAATTATCTCATTGCGATAAACCTCGGCTAACTTCTCGGATGTGTAGGTGGTTTTTACAGGCAGAAAGTGTGCCGATTTTATCAATCTATCGACAATAACCCGAACACTATTAAAACCACCCCTATCTACCGGTAGACTAGTCACAAAATCCATAGTGATCATCTCCCATTTTCACTGTGGAATCTCGAGTGGTTGTAGTAAACCTCCCGGTTTCTGGTGCTCAGCCTTCACTTGCTGGCAGACCAACAACTTTGCACAAACTGTGCAACATCTCGCTTCATATGGGTCCACCAGTAAACTTTCTTCAAATCCTCATACATTTTGTTTCCTCCAGGATGCATCGAGTACTTAGACTTATGAGCTTCCTCCAAAATTAGACGCCTAAGCTCTTCATCAGAAGGCACACACAACCTACCTTGAAACCTTAGGGATCCATTCTCATCAACAGAGAATTTCGCATTGCGAGGTTCAGTGATATGTGCTTTGATATCTTGAAGCTCTTCATCATGCTCTTGAGCCTCAAGAATTTTACCTGCCAGCTCATACCTCAAAGCGATATTGGCGAACATACAAGACAATTTGGATACTTCAAGATTTGACACGTGTACCCTATGACTTAAGGCATCAACGACCACATTGGCCTTACCAGGGTGGTATCGAATGGTACAAGTGTAATCGCCCAGAAATTCCATCCATCGTCGTTGTCTCATGTTCAACTCCTTTTGTGTGAACACATACTTCAAGCTCTTATGATCAGTGAGGATGGTAAACTCCAGACCATAAAGGTAGTGTCTCCACTTTCCCAAAGAAAAGACTATAGCAGCTAGCTCAAGATCATGGGTTGGGTAATTCCTTTCATATGGCTTCAACTTTCTCGAAGCATATGCGATCAACTTTTCCCGTTGCATCAGAACACAACCCAAACCTTCCTTTGAAGCATCAGTGTAGACCACAAAGTCGTTGGTCCCCTCGGGAAGAGCTAGTATAGGGGCAGTGGTCAGCCTCTTCTTCAGCTCCTCGAAGCTTTCCTCACACTTGTCACTCCATACGAACTTAGGATTTTTCCCTGTTAAAGAGGACATGGGTCCAGCTATCTTCGAATAATCCTTCACAAAACGGCGATAGTAACCAGCCAAACCGAGAAAACTCCTCACCTCAGTGACAGATTCAGGTCTCTTCCAATTAACTATCGACTCAATCTTCGATGGGTCGACCTCCAAACCTTCTCCAGAGATAATGTGCCCTAAAAAGGCCACTTTATCTAGCCAAAATTCACATTTGCTGAATTTGGCATACAACTTGTTGTTCTGAAGAGTTTCCAAGACAATTCGGAGATGTTTCTCATGATCCTCTTCGGATTTCGAGTAAACTAGAATGTCATCGATGAAAACAACAACAAACTGATCCAAATACGGCTGAAAAACTCGGTGCATCAAATCCATGAACATAGTTGGGGCATTCGTAAGGCCAAACGGCATCACCACAAACTCATAATGACCATACCTCGAGTTCAGAGCAGTCTTAGGTATGTCTTCTTCCCTTACCCTGACTTGATAATAGCCTTGTCGTAGATCCAACTTCGAGTAAACCTTCGAACCTTCCAATTGATCAAAAAGAGTTCCTCAATACGGGGTAGGGGGTACTTGTTCTTGACAGTGACTTGGTTCAGGCCTCGATAGTCGATGCACATCCTCATACTACCATCCTTCTTCTTTACGAACAGAACCGGTGATCCCCAAGGCAAAGAACTAGGTCTCACAAAACCGTTATCCACCAGATCTTGCAGTTGAGTCTTAAGCTCCTTAAGCTCAGCAGGTGCCATCCTATAAGGTGACTTCGAAATGGGTGCAGTGCTAGGTACTAGATCAATACTAAAGTCCACTTCTCGTTCAGGGGGTACGGAATCCAGCTTCTCAGGGAAAACACCCTTGAACTCCTTAACCACCCTAACTTCCTCGATTTTTGGCTGATCTTTGGGTTTATTGATCAGATACGCCAAAAAGCAGGTAGCACCCTTCACGTACATCCTTCTAGCTTCCATAGCAGACAGCAGAACCTTCTCATCCTTTCTCTTATCTCCCTTCCACACGACTTTCTCCTCTCCAGGTTTTCCCAGGGATATAGCCTTGGTTCGACAATCCAGTTGTGCGTAGTGCTCGGACAGCCAATCCATACCCAGAATAACATCGTAGGTTGCTAGAGGTAGAAATATAAGGTCAGCAGGGAAAGTTCTTCCTAGGATGGAAATCTCGCATCGCTCGACGAACTTCTTAGTGATTAAACTAGCTCCCAAAGGCGTACATACTTCTAAAGCGTGGGGTAAAACTTTGTATGGTAAAACGAGTGACTCAGCAAATACTTCAGCAATAAATGAATGCATAGCACCAGGATCAAATAATGCTTTAGAAGAAGTTTGAGCGATCAGTAGCGTACTGATGATACGCGGGATTGTCAGTTCCGGATCAAGCAAATAAATTTGTTATTTAGCCAAAGGCAATTCACAACTACAACGAAAACCGTAGTTTAGCAGTAGAATGACCTCGAGTGTCGTTCTCTAAGGACTATAACTAGCTTTATCTATTTAACTAAAGAATATAAAAACAGCAGTCGGTATAGCAAAGGTTTTTCTAACAGATAATGGAGATTGGTGATAGTATGGTCCTTCAAACCATAACGGGTTAATAATCATGCGTAAATTCCTCGGTTTTGCATGGAGATCTTTGATCAATCAATTGTCCTGTTGTAATTATCAAACACTACGAAGATAAATAGATAGGTCAAAAGACTATTAAATTGTCCAATTGTGTTCCGTAATTATTCAACACTACGAAGATATAGATATGCTATTCTAATGAATGGTCCAATTGTGCATAATAATGAATCAACATACGAAGATATAGATTCCGCCTGATCAAAGAAATAAAGCAATAACACGGAGTATAATGCGCGATATAGCCATTAGCATTATTATCAACCCTTCGCTAAGAATTCACATACTACCACCAACGATAAGTTTAGCTATTCATAGTTGTCATGCAATCAACAGAAATCATAGAAGAAAACATGTTGAAAGATATATAAAAATAAGTAGAAAAACTGTAAGATACAATGTTACCGAAGGTTGTCAGTCTCCGAAGAATCGTGATCTTACAATCTCCAAACTGCTATGAAAAGTATCTCCTAAGCTACGAACCCCAGAACAGGCTCTGGGAAGTCCCTACCTAAAACTACAGAGAAAGGTGAGAGAATAGGTCTGGAAAAGTATGAATTTCGGAGAAAAACTGAGCAACTATATATAGGCTTCGAATTTGTGTGGGGCGAAGGGCCCCACACACCGGGCGATTCGCCTGGTGTGGGGCGATTCACCCCACGTCTCGGGCGATTCGCCCGGGAGTAAAATTCCGGAATTTCCGCGTTTTCGACGCGTTTTTGGATTTCTTCCCCTTTTCGGACTCGGTTTCTGACTTCTAGTGGCCTTCTAACCTCCAGATTCGACCCCTAGACTCCAAATCCTATCCGGAAACCTTCAGATACTCCAAATAGGCTTCTGGAACACCAATTCCTTGTCAACTTCAATATAATTGCTCTGAAATCCTCGTTTTTCAACCAAAACCTGTAAAATAAAAACTAAAGGGAAACGTGACACTATTCTAATAAAATGCACTAAAATATAGCTAAATTAACATAGAGGATAGCTAAAATAGGTGAAAAAGACTCAAATGAAAGTGTAAAATACACATTCATCAAACTCCCCAAACCGAACCTTTGCTTGTCCTCATGCAACTAAGCTAGACTCTAATGCAAAAAACAATGCAACACATAAAATGGAGTCTCATGCCAAATAAAATGAACTAATCTACTGAATCTATCAAAAAACATATGAACAAAAACCATATAAATCAAAGGGTAATGCTATGGTGACGTAACTGTTGTAAAGTCGTAACGTTACGACTTTACACTTGTAAACACTTGTAAACAGTTGTAAACACTTGTAAACACTTGTAATCATGATCTGGACGGTTGGAAATCATTTACAACCATCATCTACCATTTACAACTTGATTATCTTGGTTGTAAATGGGATTTTCCGTTTACAACTGAGTTATCTTGGTTGTAAATGATAAATTCCGTTCTTATTAAAAAAATATAACGACGGTGGGGATCGAACTCTGGTTGCTGAAGTAAAAGAATCCAAACATTACCACTCAGCCACGTTTTGATGTATGCACAATATCAAAAACAATACTAGTTTAACAATAAATGTAATTTACAATTTCAAAAACAATAGTACTACTTAACAATAAATGTAATTTACAATTTCAAAATTTCATAACCCTAGCCGTTCATTAGGACAGACGGAGTTCAAAAATATTGCTACTTGTAGATCAGTCGATTCTTCTTCAATCTTTGATCATTCGATTCATCCCGATACTGCAAACTTCTTTCTTGACACCGGAGAGTTCAATTCATAGGTAACATAACAATCATACTCATTGTTAGTAATTTGAATCTCGTTCAATTATGCGAATTGTAATTTTACGGTTGAAATTGGTGGTCGAGATGATATTGCAGTGCTTCTAGTTACTCATGATGCCTACTAGTTCGCCTTAATATTCAAATTTCTTGGTCTGTTCTGTTGTGCTGGTCTAGTTTTGTCCTATCAGGGTTGAAATTAGGGGTGGATATGATATTGCAATGCTTCTAGTTATTCATGATGCCTACTAGTTGGCCTTAATAGTCAAATTCCTTGTTCTGTTCAGTTGTTTTGGTCTAGTTTTGTCCTATCACGGTTGAAATTAGGGGTGGATAAGATATTGCAATGCTTCTAGTTACTCATGATGCCTACTAGTTGGCCTTAATATTCAAATTACTTGTTTTATTAAGTTGTGTTAGTCTAGTTGGGTTCATTTGGATTTTCCAATGGTATTGCAAATGGAGGATAGTCAAGGTGGGGTAGTATTGGTATTCCAGGTTGTTCTGATCCTCGATGTCGAGTACTACTCGTTATGGTTATAGATGCGAAATTGATATCGTAGTTTGGTTATGGTTATAGATGTGCATTGGCTATCGCCGTTTGGTTATGATTACAGTAATTTATGTGCACTAGTTATGTAGTAGTTTTATTAGGTATCCATTTTGTTGCGAGTACAAACTAAAACATCTTGCGTTTATTGTAGATATGGAAGCTCCATCTGCTCCTAGTACTCCTGCTACTCATAAGAAGAAGGGTAGAAATAGATATGTCACCCCGAAGAACGGATGGTCATTTCAAGCTTTTGCCTCTAAGGATGATGCTCAAATAGTTGATGAAATAACGGGCCATGTTTTTAGTGAAATGATAGAGGCTGAGTCATTTTATTTAACATATGCTAGACAGAGGGGGTTCGATATAAGAACTCGAGATCATAGACCAGATAAACATTGCATGTGGGTTTGCAACCGTGAGGGAGTCAAAAAGGAAATCGCGCTTCGTCAGCGAATAAGAAGACGAGATACAAGGTGTAGATGCAGGGCAATGTTTAGGGTGAGGAAGATTGGAGAAGAAGAATGGGAAGTGACAGACTTCATACCGGACCATAATCATGAGTTGGCCGGGCATGAAAAGGAGAGGTTCTTAAAATGTAACAGGTATATCGCCGCTGGTGAACGAGTAATACTGAATTTCATGATTAAAGGTGGGAAAACACCTGGTGAGTCTATGAATATGTTGGAGCAGCTTTCGGTAAATCAGGAATTACCTTTCTTGAGAAAAGATGCTTATAACCTTCTTCAAAAGGAGAAAAAGGAACGGGAAAAAAATGGAGATTTTAATACCGCATTTCAGGTCCTCTCGTCCTACACAGTGGAGGATGACGCATTTTTTATCGAGCACCGGGTCGACGAACATGGTGATGTATCGTCGGTTTTCTGGTGTGATTCGCATTCCAGAGAGGAATATGCAGCCTATGGTGATGTACTGCTCTTGGATTCTACGTACAAGACCAATAAATATCGATATCCGCTTATTATATTTTCAGGTGTAAGTAACGCTGGACGATGTGTGATTTTTGGTGCTGGGCTTCTGCGTAGAGAAACTAAGCAGTCTTACTGCTGGATTTTGGAAAAGTTCTTGGAAGCAATGAATGGAAAGAAGCCAATTTCCATTCTGACAGATCAAGATATATCCATCTGCCTTGCAGTTAAGGAAGAATTTGAGGGCGTTGTACACAGACTATGTCTTTGGCACATGGAACAGAACGCGGTAAAAATGGTGAAGAAGGGTGGTTTTCCGCAAAAGTTTTGCGAATTGGCAGCTACGAAGTGCAGCATTGCTGAATTCGAGAGGCGCTGGACAGAGTTGGTCAACGATTACAAATTACATGATAACACATGGGTAAAGGACACCTATGAAAAAAGGGAGCAGTGGGCCGAGCCCTATTTTGAAGGTGTTTTCTTTGCAGGACACAGGACAACGGGGCGTGCAGAGGCCGTAAATTCATTTGTAAAGCAGTTCCTGAAACCAAAATGTTCAGCTACTGACTTTGTAAATTTTTACCAGCTCGTTGTGAAACTTAATAGGAAAGGAGTATCCTTAAGCAAGTGGCAGAGGAGATCAATTGCCAGAGAGGTTTTAAAACAGAGACTGGGCTCCGTGATCTAGAAATTGATGCTGGGACTAAATGCACATCGACCGCATTCAAGTCTATTCTACAGAATATTAGAGATGAGCAGACACTCGAAAGAACAAACTTTGTTCAACTTAATGGCAACTGTGCAGAATTCTACTTTAGAGAATGTGGTAGCGAGGAGCAGGAGAACTTGTGGACTGCTACAGTTGATATCGAACACAAGCGGTTTGAATGTGATTGCAAGTTGCATGAATCCGAAGGCCTGCCATGCTCACACCTGATTTCTTGTTTTAAGTATATGGGCCTTAAGAAGTTCCCTGATGGAAGTATAAATAGTCAGTGGTTCATTGAGACAGGGAAGAAATTGCGGCTATTGTTTAAACAAATGTTTACCCCCAATGATGTTGATGGTGCTGATGCTAAAATGGTGAAAGCAGTGATCAACGTTCAACAACTCTTGGTCGGAGGGAAAGATAATTCCAATATATCCAAAGTTCTGAAGATTTTAGAAGACTGTGCGGAAATATTATCAAGGGGTAGTGCTGAACAGAATGCTCCTGGTAAAAAGAAAACATCCAGACCTCATAAGAGGTCTTTCAATGTTGGGGATCCGAAAAAAGTAGTACCCAAAGGCTGCCCACCGAAAACGCCGAAATGTTGTAGTTTTCTGCCGGTAAGTATTTAGTTATTTTTTATCACCAGCAAAAAGTTTATATATCAAACTTTGAACACTTGTGGATTCTTAGTTTGTTTTGCAATAACAATTCAGCCAGCCGGGACACAACATTAATGCTTGCGAAAAATTCAAGCAAGCTGAGGCCGAGGAAGCTGCAGCGAAAGCTGCTAATGAAGAAGAAGAGCACGAATATGATACTGAAGAAGAAGAACAAGAATATTATACTGAACAAGAAGAGGAAGAGGAAGAGGAAGAGGAAGAAGAAGAAGAAGAAGAAGAAGAAGAAGAAGAACCCAGAAGAAGGCGATGTTGTAGTCACTGCCAGTAAGTTCTTATTATTGTTTATTACCGGTAAAGCATAAAGTTTATATTCCAAACTTTAAACACTTGTGAATTGCTGAATTTGTTTTGCAATAATCTTTCAGCGCACCAGGACACAACATAAAGTCTTGCGAACAGTTAAAGAAAGCCAAACAGAAAGAGGAAGAAGCACGGAAAAAAGCTGCATCGAAAAGAAAAAGAAGAAGAACATAGATTCCAACTATTAGGGTTATCTATCTTGGTAAATTACAATGGCAAGATAATGTTGTACTGCTCTTCGATTTATATATTGCTGGAAGATACTTGGTCATGTACTTATTGGTGTGATTCTCTTATCGAACACAATTTTCTCACTATTGCTTTGCCTTCAAGGTTCCTTTTAATTTCATGTAATTCAGGTTTACTGTCTTTAATGTGTTTTTTTTTTCTGAATAAGCCGAACGTATATTAAATGAAAGAAAGTAAAGTACAAGAGTCATGAAAAACAATTGTCTATAATGTGTTTTGATTAGGAAGAAACCTGCAAAAAAATACTGAAAATGATAGTTGATACATTGATAGACTGAAAATGATAAACACATAGTAGAAGCCGAAACCCAATTATTCCTCCAACACAGTGGCCCTCCGTCTCTGTGATCAAATCTGAATACTGTATACGAATTTAAAAAACAACACTTAAATTAATTCTATCTTCACCTGTGCATATGGTTTTAATCCGGCGGAATGTTCTTCGATGTGCTTTTAATGATGGCACGAAATTCATCATCACTTCCAACCTCCACATAGTTATCCTCCCCTAATGGTTTCATAAACAACACCGGCACGTAATCGAACATCTCCCATTCAAGATAATTCTTAATGTTCATCATTAGGCTATATGCAGACATACCATCAGTATCGAAATCCAAAGCAATACTCATGTTGCCTTTTTCAACCAAGAACATTAACCTACAGTTAAGATCAAAATGCTTTCGACGTTAGCATGATATTGTTACTGACATTACTTATACTTACAAAATAAGAAGGTGCACACCTTTTATCAGTATCAGTCACTTTGCTTTCCGTGCCAGGCCGTCCTTCCTGAAGAAGCTCAGATATGGATGACTGCAAAGCAGATTCTACCGCTTCTCCAATCATTTCTGGCATACGCTCTATTAGTATCGAGATCTCATTTATCAGGTTAGTAATCCGGGCCGCCTGCCTGTCACTCAGAAAACTGGTTCCTTGCTGTAAGTGTGGATATATCAGTGTTGCAATCCTCTGCAAAGTTACCTGTGCTTCCTCGAGTCGACAACCTAATTCGGCTGGAAGAGGGTTGTCTGCTCTGTGAGTATCAGAGATCGAGAGATCCATGACAGGTTCAGAGGTCTGAGTTCCGTGATTCCCTTTGCCATGGTTGGTCTCATCAATGGTAGAGGCGTTGTCCTCAGCGTCCATAAAATCTGTGTATGTTTTGGTGAGCTTGAATGTGGTTCAGAGTTGTAAGTTTCAGCATTCCCTATGCCAGAATTGATCTTACCAATGGAAGTGTCCTCATCCTCCACACAATCTATTGGTGAGTTCCTAGTTGTTTGCAACGGTTGTTTCATACTGTGGCCTTCATGATATTCTAACAAGTGAGGTACCATGTTTGGTACCTGGAGCTCATCAGGGTAACTGTTGTATGAGTATGAATACGTGTGGGCGCTATTGGATCCTAACGTGACATCGTCTTTAAGAGGTGACCCGCATAACTTAGCAGATGGCTTTTTATGACCTTTAGACGTTTTAGCAGGTGGCAGAAAAACCAGTTCACTAGATGCTAGAAGTCGAGTATGAGATGGTTGAACTCGACATCGCATTGGCTTCGGATATATATTTCCATTAGTTCCCTGATTCCACTCAATTAGCTTTGTTGGCTCTGGCTGATCTTCAAGTGGATTCACACCTTCAAGTGGTTGATCTTCAAATTGATTCACACAGATGAGTGAATTCTCACATTCAAGTGGTTGTTCTCAAGTGAATTTGGGCATACAAGAGCCCGATCAGAATTTTGATGACCATGTACATTCTTTTCTTCATTTGATAATGACCTGTTTCTGCGCTGCATTATTTTACCTAAGGAAACATTACAAGTTTATCAACTAACACATCTGCCGTTTCAAATAAAAGAAAAAAAATCAACTAACACATCTGCATTAAACTGGTAAGCAATTTAATAAGTTTCTAAATAGTTTACATAATGCCATGCTGCATATAGAGTCACAATATATTAAAGATGGCCTCAGTGATTCCCCAAATAATTAGAGAAATCAAAATGACAAGAACATCGTGACATAGGATGCTGCAATCCAAAGCACATAGTAACACTGATGGATGAACCGATCCAAATATGAAAAGACATAAATCAGTCTCGTGGATCAAAATAAAACATCACATAACAAAAACGTCCATAATTTTGTAAACAATCAACTCGAACGATGAAGGAATAGTGAGAATATTGAGAAACCTAATTACTAAGGATCTATAGGATAAAGTTGCATCTCTGAGTATTAGTATGGAGGGGAAATTCTGTCACGTTCATAAATCCAATCAACATCGGCAATTATTAGGGAAACCTATATATCTACCAGAAAGGAACAAGTAAACCTTGCTAAATCTGAATTTTTGGAATGAACGATGCGCGCGGCAACCTCCAAGGCTTACGATCGAAGGATGAAAATGAGCTCAAGAGATATGAAAGAACGTCTTAACGCGAGATTTGACTCTCTGAAACCCTAAAACAAAAACAAGTAGAGCAAGACGGCTTTGATTGAACGGTTTCAACTATCATTTGGACAAACCAACGCTAAATAATAGGGGACTTCCCAAAATTGTTAATACAACTGAAAAACCTTAACGAGGGATTAAATCGATGACAGTAA
>CM051456.1:50343284-50379425 GCA_028274465.1 Plantago ovata | reverse complement strand
CACATCATCTACAAAATCATACAATATATATACCTATTACGTTATCACTTACCCTGGCTCTGAATTTTTTTTCTTGACCAATGTAAGAAAATATGGTCAGAGTTACCCCTAGGGTACGCAGCGGAATTTAAAAATTTTCTAACATACTGGTTAATTGATTATGGTATATGTTGTTATATATATAAACACGTCAATTAGAAGACTAACCTTACTTCAAAGCAGCTTTCCAAGTCTTCGTATAATCGGTTTATCTTCTCCTTCGTCGAAGTCGAAGATACTCTACATACTCTGATCTATCTGCAAGACAAAAGAGTTAGTTTCCAGCTCCTAGAACCTCAACCTTGGTATCCACGGATGAACAGCCTATCGGAAGATGCTAGGATATTCTTTGTGTGCAAAGAAGACGGGGCGGCAATTCCTCCGGTGTGGCGGTCTGGCGCAGCGCGTGAGGCTAAGGGAGGAGGGGAGAGCTTTATTTTCTCTAAGAAAACTGGGTAGAATAAATTGTGTGTCTATGTCAAAACTCTTTAATAGTCTTACTATATATAGTAGTCATAGAAGCCTAAAGCATAAGCAATTAGACTTCGTAAAGGAATAAGAATCTAATTCTTATCGCACAAGGAAACCAATATCAAATCTAGATTCATTCCCCATCAAATAAAACTCAATCAGGAAAATCTAACTTATTCCTTCGAATTCGGGACTTCTAATAGAGGAAGGAGTCGAACTCCTTCCCCATCAGCTACGCGCGCGTCGCGCGCTCTCCTAGGGACACTAGGTGGGTCCCGATTTTGGGACCCACTTATAGTTCTAAGGCAATTCAAACTCCAAGTAGATTTTGCCCAAGTGCATATGTAATTCTAAATTAACAATCTTTTTCAATCAAACCTCATATATATTCCAAAAATATAATCTTTAATTGTATTTACATAAAATATAATTAATTAGCCAAGTCAATTAATAATTCCAAATCATAAATGAGCCACCATATTATAATTAATCCAAATCAATTATAATCCATCAATCACAATTAATTCCAAATCAATTGCGATTCCATCTTCAAGGATATTCTGATAGCTGAATCACCACATAGTGTAACCCATAGGGCCTCATCGTATTAAGCAAGTCCTAGACTAGGCAATATGGAATTCCTAGACGGTTCCATTTGCAATATTAATACATGAGGACGTTTGAGAGGTTTCTCAAAGCTAACCCTTTCGTTGCGAAGTCTGTTGCGCTCAACGCGGCGATGGTCACGTCCCTTCATCTGACTTGCTCGAATGCATCTTGGATCGATGAAGTGTCTATCCCAATAATACATCCACGGGCGTCTCAGGGAGTTGCTTGGTTAAGATATACTTATGACCATCATAATATATCATTTGCACTGGCCAGTGACTTTACCAACACAAACTATGCAGACTATGAGCAGTACTCTCCTGTGCTACACTTGAGAGATGAATCCTTCACAGAATCACTTATCCCCCATTTGTATGTAGCCATAATCCTGGATCGTATCTTAGGTCAACCGCTTATTCAGAGCTGACATCGACGGGTCCACCAAGGATATGGGGCAACAATGTGATGATAAAGTCCTGTAAGTACAAAGGACGACTGGGATCACTTCGACAACTTACCGGTTCCCATAGACACTTCGGTGTAGAGTATACATCGATGGGAGTGTCCGGTGGGTATTTCCATTGTTCGATAATCCTTCTTCAAACAACTATGTGCAGTTATCGGAACGTTTCTCGATTGTCCAACAATCCGTTCCGTGGCCGTGGGATCGGCTCACACTTGCTCCAACAAGTATAACCTCCACGCATACTAGTCTCGTCTGGTTCATTCAGACCCCTACATCCGAGATGAACCTCGACTAGGGAGAGTTTGGGATAGATGATAACTCACATAGCTCCCACTATCTGTGTGATCGGTCATCTATCAGAGGGGACATGTTTAATATCAATACAGACAGTAATAGAGATATGACATGCTACATGCCTGGTGTAATATAAATATGAAAGCGATACTCAATAGTAAAAGCAACAAACATATATTATATTACGTTGACCTGTGTAATAGTACATATATGCCCTCTATAAGGGCTCTACTCCCTTAGTAAGGACTGTCTCTAGGACATATACACTATCACTAAGAAGTATCATGATCCTGGTATAGTACGTAAGGAATTGATTCCTGGACAAAAAGCTTTGGTATTTAATTCTCGCCTTCGACTATTTCCTGGAAAGCTCCGTACTCGTTGGGATGGACCGTACGAAATTATCGAAGTTACCCCCCATGGAGCTGTAAAACTCTTTGATCCAAAGACGGGCAATGCCTTCAAGGTGAATGGCCATCGAGTGAAGCCATACTTCGAGATATCTAGTGATCAAAGGGAGGTTGATCACCTTGAGCTTACCCTTACCGCCTCCACTAAAGGTTAGTGTGTTTTGTTGTTTTGTTTTCTCACGAGTTTGATTGAGTATTATAGGTCACTTATACAAGTATTAGCTCTCACCTTGAATCCACTTTCGACGTTCGGGACGAGCGACGACGTTCAGGTTTGGGGGGGTTATCGTTGGTTATCTCTATACTTGTCTTGCTTATGATAAACTCGTGAAATTTTTTGCATTTGCACGTTTACTGCTTTCTTAGTTTTTAGGTTGCATACACTACATTCATCCTAGGATAGTCTTGCATGTTTTATATGGAGTTTATTGCCAAATTTTGTGAACCTTTTTATCGGGTAAATTAACTAACTATGACATTAATCATATGCTTCATCTCTATGAATTTGTTTGAGGTTTTTATCGCTTGGCTTGTCACATTTATGTATTGCACTTAGTTAAGCTTGGTAGTCTCGACATCACTTAGTGGTGTTTTCTCTACTGCGGTTCACGAAGGCCTTTATAATAGGATGATGCATGTTAGGGTCTTATGGTTGTTTTCCCGAGTAATTATGTACCTAAGAGGCAACAACTCTTCACCTTGCTTTGAGATTGCTAAATGACTAGGAAGGAGGTAGTGTGAGATTGTGTGATCCTTTGTTTGCAACCTATTCTTTCGAATAGGTTTGGGGAGGGGGTTACGCTATCGTTAGACTTGTTTTTCGTTTTTTAATCCTGTGTTGTGAGTTTATTTTTCCTTTTTCGTAAATTTGATACTCCAACCTATTCTTTCGAATAGGTTTGAGGAATTCGTTTGTGAGTCATTCTTATTTCTTTTTCGTTGTGCTACTGCTGGCTAAAAAAAAATCGAAAAAAAGAAGAAAAGAAAAAATTCCAGGAAAAAAAGAAGAAAAAAAATGGAAAAGAAAAAAGAAAAAAGAAAAGACCCAAAAAAAGCAAGGAAGGGTCCAAAAAGCCAAAAAGCAGTTTAGCAAAGTGTTGTGTCTCATTTTCCAATTCTTGTAATGTTCGTAATCGTGTTATAATTTTTGTCTTTTTGTTTGAGTGTCATCTGTTCTAGACCACCCTCGTCCTGCCATTCAGGAAATGGTGAATAGCTTAAGGCTTTGCTTGAGAGATGGGTAGAATAGGGGAATGTTATCTTTTTAGGGAACCCTCCTTCGTTTGATGAGAGGCAGTATTCGTTCGACCTCTTTGAGGAAAAGTTTTAACTTGGTGAACAGCAGTAAGTCCTCAGTTTCATAGGAACGGGACAACCATTCGTATTCTAATATGTTTCATTACGTCGTCACTGACTAGGTCCAGGTACAGGATGTTACGAGAGACTATCTTGTCTTAACATAAGTGCTTATGTGGATGTGTATGAGTCAATCGAGACATTCTTCAACCTATATTCATGTTATGACTTATATGGTTCTTGTTCATATGTTTTTTGATAGATTCAATAGATTAGTTCATTTCATTTGGCATGAGACTCCATTTTTTGTGTTGCATTGTTTTTTGCATTAGAGTCTAGCTTAGTTGCTTGAGGACAAGCAAAGGTTCGGTTTGGGGAGTTTGATGAATATGTATTTTACACTTTCATTTGAGTCTTTTTCACCTATTTTAGCAATCCTCTATGTTAATTTAGATATATTTTAGTGCATTTTATTAGAATAGTGTCACGTTTCCCTTTAGTTTATATTTTACAGGTTTTGGTTGAAAAAACCAGGTTTTCCGGGCAATTATATTGAAGTAGACAAGGAATTGGTGTTCCAGAAGCCTAATTGGAGTATCTGAAAGATTCCGGATAGGATTTGAAGTCTAGGGGTCGAGTCTGAAGGCTAAAAGGTCACTAGAAGGCAGAAACCGAGTCCGAAAAGGGGAAGAAGTCCAAAAACACGTCGAAAACGCGTTTTGGGCCGAAAAACACTCCCGGGCGAGTCGCCCGGGACGTGGGGCGAATCGCCCCACACCAGGCGAATCGCCCGGTGTGTGGGGCCCTTCGCCCCACACAATTCGAATGCCTAAATATAGTTGCTCAGTTTTCTCCGTTTTTCATAATTTTCCAAACCTTTTCTCTCACCTTTCTCAGTAGTTTTAGGTAGGAATTCTCCAGAGCCTGTTCTGGGGGTTCTTAGCTTAGGAGATACTTTTTCTTAGCATTTTGGAGCTTGTAAGAACGCGATTCTTTGGAGATTGACAATCTTCGGTAACATTGTATCTTATAGTTTTTCTATTTATATTTATATATCTTTCATCATGTTTTCATTCATTCGTGGTATGATTTCTGTTGATTGCATGACAACTATGAGTAGCTAAACTTCTCGTTGGTGATAGTATGTGAATTCTTAGCGAAGGGTTAATAATTATGCTACTGGCTATATCGCGCATTATACTCTGAGTTATTGCTTTATTTCTTTGATCTATCTAAAACCTCTATCTTCGTAGTGTTGAATAATTACGGAACACAATTGGACAATTCATTGATAAAAATATCTCCATGCAAGACCGAGGAATTTATGCATGATTATTGGCCTGTTATGCTTTGAAGGACCATACTATCACCAATCTCCATTATCTGTTAAGAAAAACCTCTGCTAAGTCGTCTGTTGATTTTATATTCTTAAGTTAGATTAGATAAAGCTAGTTATAGTCCTTAGATATCGACACTCGAGGTTATTCTACTGCTACACTACGGTTTTCGTTGTAGTTGTGAATTGCCTTTGGCTAAATACAAATTTATTTGATTAATAAGAACCCGACAATTCTCAGTTCATCAAATTGGCGCCGTTGCCGGGGACTATACTCCTTTTTTCTGTTTAGCTTTTTTATATGTTCAGCATTCAATTCCTAGTTCTAGTAGTTTTAGTTTTCCTATTTAATCTGTCTCTGATACTCTTTTCCTAGTCTTAGTAGTATTCGATTTCTAGAAATTTTCTTGAACTTCGAGATTTCTAACGAGGCTAATTTTCAGTTTTGAGTTACTCCTGTTCCAGACTTCCAGGTATGACGACCTTAAAAGCTCGCTTGACACCTACGTTCTCGCAAGTCAAGAAAGGGTCAGCTATATACTTGGTAGAAGAGTTATCGGGGTATGAGGTAACAAGTTCTATAGTGAGAAGGATACCGAGGTTCGAAGATGGAGTGGGGACGAATCCGTTAAGCTTCATCAGGTCCTATGAAGAGGAAATAGCAAAAGTTCCAGCAAAAGGGTTCACCTAGGATCAATTATGCAGGAAATTATTTCCTTTTGCTTTGGGATATGAACCGAGGATTTGGATAGCAAGGTTAGCAACAGGATCACTGAGGACCTGGAGCCAAGTAGTAGAGGAGTTCTTGGCACGTTTCATGCTTTACCATGAGACGATTGCACTGCGGAATCGGATCGAACACTTCAAGCAAGGAGAATACGAGCGGTTTTGTGACACCGATGAACGTTTTGAGCTGTATAAACGTGAGTGCCCCCACCACCGTTTCGACGACGGAGAGCTGATTTGGTGTTTTGTTGGTGGACTACGTGATGATGTTAGTCTTCAAGTGGATGGGATGTGTGGAGGTTTAGAAGAATGTACAGTTGAATAGGCAGAGAAGGTCTTTCAAAAGTACGCCAATGGATCTGCACAATCCGAGAAGGTAATGACGAGTCAAGTCACCAACATATATTCAAATTGGGGCGAAACTGACGGCTTATACGAAGGAAATTCTGAAGACGAAGATATCAGTGAAGAGGAGGAACTTGCGTTTTACGCAGGGATTAAAGCCATTGAAAGTGTCTTCGAGATAGCACACGTAGGGCAAGATGAAAACAATCTTCGCATCGAAAAGGCTTTTGAAGCAGTCGAAGTAACTGAGCAACTTATCAAGGAGCTTAGCCTGCTAAAGTGTGAAAAGTGCGGAAAAGCAGTCGAAGACGCCCCCCTAGAAGTGGGGGGCAAACCGCCCAATGAGGGGGGCGAATTGCCCCCCAACTCCAGGGAATTGGACGACCCCATTTCCCCCGATGTGGCACCTGAAACTGATCCCGAGCCACTTCCAGCTGTTACTACCGAGGAGAATGAGTGCGAAGAGGTGAATCTACTACTCCGTGGAGGCAAGATGACCAAAATTCCTAACTTCGTGCGTCCTAAACGGGTTGAATCTACTGGGACTGAAGATGCAGGACCAAGCACAGAACAAGAGGCTAGCGGAAGTTCCAAAGAACCTCAAGAAATTCCATGAGAGAATGATGAACCAAGACCATCTGTGGAAGACATAGGTGATGATGAAATCGAGGTAGGAACTCCTACGCCAGGGGAACTTCACAAATCTTCTAATCCATATGTGCCTCCAAAGCCACATGTACCATTCCCAAGTCAGATCAAGCCAGCCAAGAAGGATATTCGAGAGTCACCCCTATTCCAACGCCTCTCAAAAGTGGAAGTCAATGTACCTCTCTTGGAGTTAATCCAAAACATTCCAGCTTATACGAAATTCTTTCGTGAAATCAAGAATAAAAGGGTTACTTCAGGAAAGGAAGTGAATGGGGTTGAAACGGTCAACTCAATTGCAGGATTGCCCGTGAAGAAAAAGGATCCTGTAAGTTTCATCATCGACATCGCCTTAGGGAATGGACGAACTACGAAGGCAATGCTTGACTTAGGTGCTAGCATTAACTTAATGCCCTATTCGGTATACAAGGCCCTGGATCTCGGAGAATTGACACCAACAGATATGGTCGTCCAAATGGCGGACCAAAGTGTGAAGAGGCCGGTCGGGATAATAGAGGACATCCTTGTGAAGGTGGACAAATTGATAATCCCAGCTGATTTTGTAGTAATGAAGTCTGCAGACGAGGGGAAGAGCCATATTCGGGAGCACGTAGTACTACTTGGGAGACCATTCATGGCGACTACCAACACATTGATAGTGTATATGTCCTAGAGACTGTCCTTACTAAGGGCATGGTGCCCTTATAGAGGACATATATGTACTATTACACAGGTCAACGTAATATAATATATGTTTGTTGCATTTTACTATTGAGTATCGCTTTCATATTTATATTACACCAGGCTGCAGCATGTCATATCTTTATTACTGTCTGTATTGATATTAAACATGTCCCCTCGGATAGATGACCGATCACACAGATAGTGGGAGCTATGTGAGTTATCATCTATCCCAAACTCTCCCTAGTCGAGGTTCATCTCGGATGTAGGGGTCTGAATGAACCAGACAAGACTAGTATGCGTGGAGGTTATACTTGTTGGAGCAAGTGTGAGCCGATCCCACGGCCACGGAACGGATTGTTGGACAATCGAGAAACGTTCCCATAACTGGGCATAGTTGTTCGAAGAAGCTTTATCGAACAATGGAAGTACCCACCGGACACTCCCATCGATGTATACTCTACACCGAAGTGTCTATGGGAAACGGTGAGTTGTCGAAGTGATGCCAGTCGTCCTTTGGACTTACAGGACTTTATCATCACATTTGTTGCCCCATATCCTTGGTGGACCCGTCGATGTCATCTCTGAATAAGCAGTTGACCTAAGACACGGTCCAGGATTATGGCTACATACAAATGGGGATGATAAGTGATTCTATGAAGGATTCATCTCTCAAGTGTAGCACAGGAGAGCACTGCTCATAGTCGTTCATAGTTGTGATGGTAAAATCGCTGGCCAGCGTATCAATATTATTATGATGGTCATAATAGATATTGGATTCACCATGCAACTCACTGAAGACGCCCGTGGATGTATTATTGGGATAGACACTTCATCGATCCTAGATAAATTCGAGCAAGTCAGATGAACGGACGTTACCATCGCCGCGTTGAGCGCAACAGACTTCGCAACGAAAGGGTTAGCTTTGAGAAACCTCTCAAACGTCCTCATGTATTAATATTGCAAATGGAACCGTCTAGGAATTCCATGTTGCCTAGTCTAGGACTTGCTTAATACGATGAGGCCCTATGGGTCACACTATGTGGTGATTCAGCCTATCAGAATATCCTTGAAGATGGAATCGCAATTAATTTGGAATTAATTGTGATTGATGGATTATAATTGATTTGGAATTAATTATAATATTTGGTGGCTCAATTAATGATTTGGAATTATTAATTGAATTGGCTAATTAATTGTATTTTATGTAAATACAATTAAAGATTATATTTTGGAAATATAATGGAGGTTTGATTTGAAAGGATATGTTAATTTAGAATTAACATATGCACTTGGGCAAAATTTACTTGTAGTTTGAATTGCCTTAGAACTATAAGTGGGTTCCAAAATTGGGACCCATCTATTTCCCCTAGGACTGGGCGCGCGCGCGCGTTAGCTAGATAGGGGAAGGAGTTCGACTCCTTCCTCTATTAGAAGTCCAAGGGATAAGTTAGATTTTCCTGATTGAGTTTTAATTTGATTGGGAATGAATCTAGACTTGATATTGGTTTCTTAGTGCGAGAAGAATTAGATTCTTATTCCTTTATGAAGTCTAATTGCTTATGCTGTAGGCTTCTATTGACTACTATATATAGTAGACTATTAGAGAGCTTTACATATAGATTTTCACACAGTTGAAGAATCAAATTGGAAGTAAGCTTTTCACACATACTATTAGAGAATTATTCTACCCAGTTTTCTTAGAAAAAATAAAAGCTCTCCCCTACTCTATAAGCCACACGCGCGCGCCACCTGCCGGAGGAATCGCCGCCCCATCTTCTTGGTCACACAAAGAATATCCTAGCATTCTTTCCGATAGGCTGTTCATCCGTGGATACCAAGGTTGAGGTTCTTGGAGCTGGAAACTAACTTTTATTGTCTTGCAGATAATCAAAGTATTGCAGATATCTTCAAATTCGACGAAGGAGAAGATACACCAGATTATTACGAAGACTTGGAAGCTGCTTTGGAAGTAAGGTTAGTCTTCTAATTGACGTTTTTATATATATACGGCATATACATAATCAATTAACCTGTATGTTAAGAAAATTTTTGAAATTCCGCTGCGTACCCTAGGGGTAACTCTGACTGTATTTTCTTACAGTGGTATCAGAGCCAGGTTAATTGATTACGTATATACGTATATATATTGTATGATTTTGTAGATATGTGGATGCAATTGATTCTATGATTAATTCGATTTTCAAAAGTTTTGTTTTTATATAAATTTAGAATTTATATTTAAAAAAAAAAAAATTTAAATATATATATTGACCGGGCCGCCTGCGTGACGCAGGCGGCGGGCGCCGGCGTGCCGCAGGCGCCCCGGGTGCCTGCGGGCGCAGGCGCCGGGCGCCCGCGGCCGCATGCACGGTAGGG
The DNA here is from genome assembly GCA_028274465.1 of Plantago ovata. Taxonomy (NCBI): domain Eukaryota; kingdom Viridiplantae; phylum Streptophyta; class Magnoliopsida; order Lamiales; family Plantaginaceae; genus Plantago; species Plantago ovata. Next base: position 50,369,728 of record CM051456.1, on the reverse strand, counting down.
GACGGGACCTAGTCCCGTCCCATATTTTAATATATATATATTTTTCGGGTTGGACCCAAAATCGAATTTTTGAAAATTTTGAGGATTGAATTTTATATTTGGAATATAAATATGATTTAATTGTAATTGTTTTTAACTAGAGGGGTTAAATTTAATTAGTATAAAGTTAAAGGCCTTATTTGTAATTTCTCAATTTATTGTTTATTGCAAATTAGTCCTTCTACTTTTGAATTTTAGATTTAACACCTCTAAGGTTTCAAAAATTACAATTAAGTCCTTCGGGTTTTCGAAAATTGCTACTTGGTCAATAGAATTTTCGATTTTTCAATCTAGTCCAAATTTTCAATTATTTCATAGAGATTATAAGTATGGGATTATAATTTTCATAATGAAATTATGAAGTCATTTGTCATCCACATAGGCTACTACTTGTTTCATATGCTCGATATGCTATTGTTTGACAATGCATGTTTAAATACCAAGTATTTTACTTTCCGTTCGACCACTATGCATGCGAGGGTAGGCGGCGCCCTCTTATATGTCGGACCGCATATTTTATGTATGGGTAGGCGGCACCCATTATGTGCTTGACCGCGTTTAGAACTAGAATGGATAGGCGGCATCCATTAAGAAATAGACCGCTCATGCATGATGGGTAGGCGGCGCCCTTATTTGTTTGTAGATGACTGATAACAACCCTCAAGCTACAAGCCCCAACCAATATAAGTACAGAAATATATATATGTATGTATTTCTGAGATGCTTTCCATAGGGTGCTTTAATTCTGAACTTTCATTGCGTTTTCTTGTATTGGCGACCTCGTCTTACAGACTCGCAGTAATCGTCAGATTAGAGTAAGCCTATGGTTATGACTTACTGCATATTGTATCTAGCGACCTCGATAGGTACAATATGTAGGGCATCGGGTTAAATTAGATTTAACAACCAAGAGTTGCGTGACGCAATTGGATAGTCTTACTAGTCCTACCGGTCATATTATGCTATGCGACTAGCCCCCGTTGGAGTATAGCATAGTATGAATTTGGATCTTGACCACTACGGTAACTTGTTGGACATTACCCGTATGTTTGTTGTGGGGGCAAGCATATGTGAAAATAGTGGGAGCTAAACAGCTAAAGGACCTTGTTGTTTAGTTATGTTGACTGTGTATTTAGAAATAATATTTCAATAGTTGATTTATTATTTTTCGTTCTATATTATTTCTCCGGGAAACCGAAATGGCGAGAATCTCGCTCCGTGCTGTCTTAGAGAAGCAAATTTTGACCGGACCAAACTTCCTAGATTGGATCAGGAATATATGTTTGGTGCTGAGGTACGAAAGGATTGAGTACGTCTTGGACGAGGCTAATCCCGTGTGTCCCGAGAATCAGACTGCCGATCAAGTTGCTGATTTGGAATCAAGCCAACAAGGCAAGGTCTGATAAGCATCATGAGGATGCTAGATCCGCACAGTGTATTATGCTGGCGGCAATGAGCAATGAGCTGCAGAGGCAACATGAAAGCATGTTGCCGCATGAGATGCTGAAGCATCTTGAGTCGGTCTTTAAGACGACAGCTAGAAGTGTTGAATTTGATTTGATCAAAGAGATACAGAGATGCAAGCTCAATGAAGGAGGGAACATGTCTGAACATGTTCTCAAGATGAGAATAAGATCATGGTGATCTTTGTCCTTCATTCATTGCCGAGTTCGTATTCGCACTGCCCGAACTCCATAATCTGCTGAAGACATATGATCAAACTCTTCCTAAGAAGAAAAACTCGATCATGTATGTTGGGCAACCGTCTGACCTAAACCCGAGAAACAAAGGTGCTAAGGGTAAGGGAAATTCGGGAGCCAAGGCTAACACTTCGAGTGATAAGCCTAAGCGTCTGAACCAGAAAAGGAAGTTCAAGAGGAGCGGAACGGTACACACAGATGAATGTCTTTTCTGTAAGCAGAAAAGGCATTGGAAGAATGATTGTCCTAAACTAAGGGCATATCAAGCTAAGAAGCCACCGGCTTCTAGCTCAGGTATGTTTGTTATTGAAATGAACATGACTACTTTTGACTCCAATGGTTGGGTATTAGATACAGCTTGGGGCTCGCACATTTGTAAAAATGTGCAGGGGATAATTGAATACAAGCTAGTCAAGCAAGGTGAAATCGAATTGCATGTTGGGAACGGCAATCCAGCTGAAGCCAAACGCGTTGGACGCTGCAAGATAGATTTACCTTCAGGACAATGTTTGGAACTTGATAACGTTTATTTTGTTCCATCCATTGTCAGAAATATTATTTCCATTCCATTGTTGGACAATTTGGGTTTTTCCTAATACTTGTTATTTTTCATTAAATGACCAGTATTATGGAAAAGCTCGCTTAGTGAATGGTTTATATATTTTGCAAAGTAGTCTACCTTTATTTCAAATACATAACAAACAACCGTCTTCAAGTAGGAAGAATAATCCATCTTATCTATGGCATTGTTGGCTAGGCCATATCAATGAAACACGGATTCAAAGACTAAGGAAGTTGGACTACTTAGAACCATTTGATTTTGAATCATATGGTACATGTGTATAATGTGACAAGGGTAAGATGACGAACAAACCTTTTGTTGGTGTTCGTGCCACTCGCTGCTTAGAGCTCATACATATCGATGTATGTGGACCTTTTAAAGTCCATGCGCGTGGGGGTTATCCTTACTTCGTTACCTTTACTAACGATTTCTCAAGGTATGGATATATTTATCTTATGAAGAATAAATCCGAGACCTTTGGGAAATTCAAGGAGTTTAGGAATAAGGTCGAGAATGAATTGAACCTAAGGATAGTCACTCTTCGATTAGATCGAGAAGGTGAATATCTTAGTGAAGAATTTATCGACTACTTGAAGGAAAATGGAATTCAATCGCAATGGAACACCACAGTTAAATGGTGTGTCTGAGAGAAGGAATCGAACCCTGTTAGACATGGTGAGATCAATGATTGGATTCTCGACTCTTCCAAAACATCTATGGGGATATGCACCACAAACTGCAATCTACATTCTGTCCCGTGTACCATCTAAATCAGTGGAGAAAACTCCTTATGAGTTATGGAAGGGAAAGAAGCCCTCACTGGGCTATCTTAGACCTTGGGGCTGTCTTGCGATAGTCAAACTGATGCTCACTGATAAGTTAGATGCCAAGGGTGTCAAAGTATATTTCATGGGCTATCCTCGTTAGACGAGAGGCTATGAATTCTATCATGCTGAAGATCACTAGGTGATAGTATCTAGAAACATTAAGTTTTTAGAAGCAGAATACCTCGAAGAAGAGAGGTTAGATGACATGATAGAACTTGAAGAAATTCAAGACTTTGACACGCGCGAACATGAGTTCTCTAAATCTTCTGATTTGGACTCAAGTTCAGTGGGAGCTTTCGAAGCAGACAAGGGTAATGATATGACACTTGCTAGGCATGTCATAGTCGGTGGGAGTCCTGTGATTAGATCAACAGTTGAAACCACACCGATAGAACCCGTTGTCAATCAAAATGTGCAACAAGTTGCACAAGAGCAGCCCTCCCGTTAGGGAACAGGGTCACGGGGCGCGACCATCTGCATCAGTGCCCACTGATAATGTTCGTGTTACACGAATCCAGAAAAGAAAAGCACCAGAACCAGTCGAGCTCCGTAGGTCGAAGAGGATCCTAAAAGGACCTCAGAAGCAAAGCCTTATGATAGAAGACATCAGTGAACTTGATGTCGGCTTATCAGATCCGGAAGATCCCGAGACCTATAAAGAGGCAATAATTGACATTGACTCAGACGAATGGCAAGAGGCCATGGAATTGGAGATGGACTCCATGTACCTGAACCAAATTTGGAACTTGGTAGACTTGCCCCAATTGGTTAGACCTATTGGGTGCAAATGGGTCTTTAAACGAAAGACAAATGCCGATGGCAAGGTACAAACGCACAAAGCTAGGCTTGTGGCGAAAGGCTACACGCAAAGGTATGGCATCGATTACGATGAAACCTTTTAACCGTTAGCAAAATTGAAGTCCATTCGAATTCTACTTGCGATAGCTGCGTACTATGATTATGAGATCTGGCAGATGGATGTAAAGAATGCCTTCCTCAATGGAAACCTTGAGGAAGAGGTCTATATGGTACAGCCGGAAGGTTTTATTAGTAAAACCAGGCCGACTGCTGTATGCAAATTACAAAGATCCATCTATAGGCTAAAGCAAGCGTCTAGGAGCTGGAATATCCGCTTTGATGAAGCTGTCAAATCGTTTGACTTCATCAGAAGCAAGGAAGATCCCTGTGTCTACACTAGGCACAGCGACAAGGGAGTCGTTTTCATGATCATCTATGTTGATGGCATTTTGATCATGGGAAACAATGTCTTTATGCTAAAAGAGACTAAAGTTTGGTTATCAAGTACCTTCTCTATGAAGGACTTGGGTGAACATCCTAGGGATCAAGATCTATAGAGATAGATCCAAGAGGATGTTAGGATTGACACAGTCCACCTACATCGACAAAATACTGAAGCGTTATAAGATGGACGACTCAAAGAGAGGCTTTCTCCCAGCTAGGCATGGGATTGTCTTATCAGTTAAGGATGGTCCTAAAACTGATGAAGAAAGAAATGCAATGAGTCGTGTGCCCTATGCTTCGGCAGTAGGGTCTATAATGTATGCAATGAATTGCACAAGGCCCGATGTGGCATATGCGCTTAGTGTCACTTGTCGACACCAACAGAATCCAGGAGTACCTCACTGGACTGATGTAAAGAACATTCTTAAGTACCTTCGACGGACTAAGGAAATATTCTTGGTGTTTGGTGGAAAACCAGAATTAAAGATGTCTGGTTATGTCAACGCTGGATTGGAATCAGATCCTGATAACTTTGAGTCACAGACAGGATACGTATTCAAATTGAACGGAGGAGCTATCTGTTGGAAGAGTTCTAAGCAAGCCACGATTGCTGACTCATCCACAGAAGCCGAGTACATTGCTGGATCAGAAGCTTCGTAAGAAGCTGTCTGGATTTCAGAGTTCTTGAAGGAATTGAGGGTTGTTCCGGCTCCTAGTCCAATAACGATTTATTGGGACAATACGGGCACCGTCGCTCAAGCTAAGGAGCCTAGATCTACAAACAAGAACGTACATGAACTTACAAAATATCACGTTATACGTGAGATTATAGATAGAGGAGAAGTTAGTATAGAACGTGTCTCTACCACGGACAACGTGGCAGATCCTTTCACCAAGGTCTTATCAGTGGAAGTCCACTTAAGACATTATGCTAATCTGGGCATTAGGCATAAAGGTGACTGGCTCTAGTCCAAGTGGGAGATTGATAGTGTATATGTCCTAGAGACAGTCCTTACTAAGGGCATGGTGCCCTTATAGAGGACATATATGTACTATTACACAGGTCAACGTAATATAATATATGTTTGTTGCATTTTACTATTGAGTATCGCTTTGATATTTATATTACACTAGGCTGCAGCATGTCATATCTTTATTACTGTCTGTATTGATATTAAACATGTCCCCTCGGATAGATGACCGATCACACAGATAGTGGGAGCTATGTGAGTTATCATCTATCCCAAACTCTCCCTAGTCGAGGTTCATCTCGGATGTAGGGGTCTGAATGAACCAGACAAGACTGGTATGCGTGTAGGTTATACTTGTTGGAGCAAGTGTGAGCCGATCCCACGGCCACGGAACGGATTGTTGGACAATCGAGAAACGTTCCCATAACTGCGCATAGTTGTTCGAAAACGCTTTATCGAACAATGGAAGTACCCACCGGACACTCCCATCGATGTATACTCTACACCGAAGTGTCTATGGGAACCGGTGAGTTGTCGAAGTGATGCCAGTCGTCCTTTGGACTTACAGGACTTTATCATCACATTTGTTGCCCCATATCCTTGGTGGACCCGTCGATGTCAGCTCTGAATAAGCAGTTGACCTAAGACACGATCCAGGATTATGGCTACATACAAATGGGGATGATAAGTGATTCTGTGAAGGATTCATCTCTCAAGTGTAGCACAGGAGAGCACTGCTCATAGTCGTTCATAGTTGTGATGGTAAAATCGCTGGCCAGCGTATCAATATTATTATGATGGTCATAATAGATATTGGATTCACCATGCAACTCACTGAAGACGCCCGTGGATGTATTATTGGGATAGACACTTCATCGATCCTAGATACATTCGAGCAAGTCAGATGAAGGGACGTTACCATCGCCGCGTTGAGCGCAACAGACTTCGCAACGAAAGGGTTAGCTTTGAGAAACCTCTCAAACGTCCTCATATATTAATATTGCAAATGGAACCGTCTAGGAATTCCATGTTGCCTAGTCTAGGACTTGCTTAATACGATGAGGCCCTATGCGTCACACTATGTGGTGATTCAGCCTATCAGAATATCCTTGAAGATGGAATCGCAATTAATTTGGAATTAATTGTGATTGATGGATTATAATTGATTTGGAATTAATTATAATATTTGGTGGCTCAATTAATGATTTGGAATTATTAATTGAATTGACTAATTAATTGTATTTTATGTAAATACAATTAAAGATTATATTTTAGAAATATAATGGAGGTTTGATTTCAAAGGATATGTTAATTTAGAATTAACATATGCACTTGGGCAAAATTTACTTGGAGTTTGAATTGCCTTAGAACTATAAGTGGGTCCAAAAATTGGGACCCACCTATTTCCCGTAGGACTGGGCGCGCGCGCGCGTTAGCTAGATAGGGGAAGGAGTTCGACTCCTTCCTCTATTAGAAGTCCAAGGGATAAGTTAGATTTTCCTAATTGAGTTTTAATTTGATTGGGAATGAATCTAGACTTGATATTGGTTTCCTAGTGCGATAAGAATTAGATTCTTATTCCTTTATGAAGTCTAATTGCTTATGCTTTAGGCTTCTATTGACTACTATATATAGTAGACTATTAGAGAGCTTTACATATAGATTTTCACACAGTTGAAGAATCAAATTCTTAGAGAATTATTCTACCCAGTTTTCTTAGAAAAAATAAAAGCTCTCCCCTCCTCTATAAGCCACACGCGCGCGCCACCTACCGGAGGAATCGCCGCCCCATCTTCTTGGTCACACAAAGAATATCCTAGCATTCTTTTCGATAGGCTGTTCATCCGTGGATACCAAGGTTGAGGTTCTTGGAGCTGGAAACTAACTTTTATTGTCTTGCAGATAATCAAAGTATTGCAGATATCTTCGACTTCGACGAAGGAGAAGATACACCGGATTATTACGAAGACTTGGAAGATGCTTTGGAAGTAAGGTTAGTCTTCTAATTGACGTGTTTATATATATATGGCATATACATAATCAATTAACCTGTATGTTAAGAAAATTTTTGAAATTCCGCTGCGTACCCTTGGGGTAACTCTGACCGTATTTTCTTACACACATGCCTTGAACTTAAGGGCAAGAAAATAACCATGGAGGTAATGGGCGAGAAGATTGAGTTGGTAGGATGTAGCATCGGAGATAAGGAAGTCACGGAAGAGTTAAATTTTTTCGATTGCTATGATTCCGTGATTTCCGAATTTCATCATTGCCATGATAATCGTGAACCACTTGAGGAGGCACTAACCGTGCAAACTGAGACGCGCTACATGACCGAGGAAGCAAGGAAGCTAGTTGAAATAATGGATAGCACCCCAGAAATTCCCGCAGGATAGGAGGTACTTGAACCTTTAGATGGAGAAGAGGAAGAAAGTAGATTTCCTGAAGAGCCTAGCTTAGAATTGAAACCACTTCCTTCGCACCTCAAGTATGTGTACTTAGGAGAAAATCAGAAGAAGCCCGTAATAGTCTCCTCACATCTCTCCAACGATGAAGAAAGTAGGCTGATTGAAGTATTGAAAGAAAATTCTGCAGCTATAGGATGGGGGATTAGTGATATCAAGGGAATTAGCCCTACACGGTGTGTGCACAACATCACTCTAGAACAAGATTCCAAACCCGTTAGGCAACCTCAGCGAAGGATAAATCCGGCCATGCAAGAGGTGGTAAAGAAAGAAGTGATCAAGTTGCTAGATGCCGATATGATTTACCCCATTCCTGATAGTCGATGGGTGAGCCCGGTACATGTAGTTCCTAAAAAATCAGGAGCCACAGTGGAAGAGAATGAGAAGGGAGAATTGGTGCCGGTTAGGAAGACCACTGGATGGAGGATGTGCATTGACTATAGAAGATTAAATTCCGCCACTAAGAAAGACCACTTCCCTTTACCATTTATAGATGACATGCTAAACCGCCTTCCGGGGCGGAAATTCTATTATTTTCTTGATGGTTTATCAGGTTTCTACCAGATTCCAATTGCACCGGAGGATCAGGAGAAGACGACATTCACTTGCCCATTCGGAACATTTGCCTATAGGAGGATGCCACTTGGACTATGCAACGCTCCCGCCACTTTTCAAAGGTGCATGCTTTCTGTTTTCTCTGACATGGTAACTAAGTTTGTTGAAGTTTGTTTTGAAAAGGTGCATTGAATGCAATTTGACCTTAAGCTGGGAGAAGAATCATTACATGGTCAGAGAAGGCATTGTTCTAGGGCATGTAGTTTCTGAAAGAGGTATTGATGAATGTGTATTTTACACTTTCATTTGAGGCTTTTTCACCTATTTTAGCTATCCTCTATGTTAATTTAGCTATATTTTAGTGCATTTTATTAGAATAGTGTCACGTTTCCCTTTAGTTTTTATTTTACAAGTTTTGGTTGAAAAACGAGGTTTTCCGGGCAACTATATTGAAGTAGACAAGGAATTGGTGTTCTAGAAGCCTAATTGGAGTATCTGAAAGATTCCGGATAGGATTTGAAGTCTAGGGGTCGAGTTTGAAGGCTAAAAGGTCAATAGAAGGCAGAAACCGAGTCCGAAAAGGGGAAGAAATCCAAAAACGCGTCGAAAACGCGTTTTGGGCCGAAAAACACTCCCGGGCGAGTCGCCCGGGACGTGGGGCGAATCGCCCCACACCAGGCGAATCGCCCGGTGTGTGGGGCCCTTCGCCCCACACAATTCGAATGCCTATATATATGAGCTCAGTTTTCTCCGTTTTTCATACTTTTCCAGACCTTTTCTCTCACCTTTCTCTGTAGTTTTAGGTAGGAATTCTCCAGAGCCTGTTCTGGGGGTTCTTAGATTAGGAGATACTTTTTCTTAGCGTTTTGGAGCTTGTAAGATCGCGATTCTTCGGAGATTGACAACCTTCGGTAACATTGTATCTTACTGTTTTTCTATTTATATTTATATATCTTTCATCATGTTTTCATTCATTCGTGGTATGATTTCTGTTGATTGTATGACATCTATGAGTAGCTAAACTTCTCGTTGGTGATAGTATGTGATTTCTTAGGGAAGGGTTAATAATTATGCTAATGGCTATATCGCGCATTATACTCTGAGTTATTGCTTTATTTCTTTGATCTATCTAAAATCTCTATCTTCGTAGTGTTGAATAATTACGGAACACAATTGGACAATTCATTGATCTTTGATCTATTTAATTCTATATCTTCGTAGTGTTGAATAATTACAACTGGACAATTCATTGATCAAAGATCTCCATGCAAAACCGAGGAATTTACGCATGATTATTAACCTGTTATGCTTTGAATGACCTACTATCACCAATCTCCATTATCTGTTAAGAAAAACCTTTGCTAAGTCGTCTGCTGTTTTATATTCTTAAGTTAGATTAGATAAAGCTAGTTATAGTCCTTAGAGATCGACACTCGAGGTCATTCTACTGCTACACTACGGTTTTCGTTGTAGTTGTGAATTGCCTTTGGCTAAATACAAATTTATTTGATTAATTGGAACTCGACAATCCAACGTTCATCAAATTGGCGCCGTTGCCGGGGACTATACTCCTTTTTTCTGTTTAACTTTTTTATATTTTCAGCATTCAATTCCTAGTTCTAGTAGTTTTTAGTTTTCCTTTTTAATCTCTCTCTGATACTGCTTTCCTAGTTTGTTACAGATAGTGTATGCCACATACACGTTCTAAAGGAACACCGCTTGCTGATTCAATTGCTGAGATCGACAGAGTCTGCCACCGAAGAAGGCGACTACTTTAAAGGCGTGAACTAGAGGAAATGGAGGATACCGATTTCTCTGAGTCTCTACACAGTCTTTTCAAGAAAATCGACGGAATGGCAGAAGCTAGACCACTGAAAGCATGGGTTCAACCCTCCAAGGATCGTATGAGGGGACCGGCGATTGTTCTCTTTCGTCTGCAACTCGTGATCTGGAAATCAAGAACCACGCGTTCCAACAACTTCCGAGGTTCTATGGCTTAGCAAGGGAAGATGTGATGGGGTACTTGCACGATATCGATGATTTCGTCAACCAACTCCCACGACCCGGAGCTGAAATAACAACGGATGAGTTGCGAATGAAGGTTTTTGCTATGGGGCTTGGCGACAGAGCCAAGTCATGGTTGAGTTCTCTACCAGCAGGCTCGCTGGACACTTGGGAGAAGGTTTTTTCAGCTTTCATGGAAAAATACTTCCCTCACACCTTGACTACCGCGCTAAAGGCGCAAATCACTGGATTCAAACAGGACTATGATGAGACCATCTACACCGCGTTTGAGAGGTTCCAAGACCTCATGAACAAGTGCCCTCACTATGGTTTTGAGCTTTCCGTCCTAGTCCAACACTTCTACACTGGACTAACCTTCGAGAACCAACAAGTGGTGGACTTCCAATGCCGAGGCAATATTTGGGAGGAAACCGCAGAAGCCGTCTGGGCAGTTTTCGAAAGGCTTGCTAAGGGTTCGCAGTTCAAGGACCCAAGAGCGATGGTTAGGAGACGTGGACCTGAAGCTCCGCCTACTCAAGAAGCCCCTATGTATAGGAGGAATGGGGATCAATTCGAGTGCTTTACCAATGAATTGAAACAAGTCCTCAAGAGCGCCACTGGAACAACTGTTTCGAACGAAGTTTGCCGAATATGGAAGAACTATGGGCATGGACCTCATATGTGTAGGTCGGAGCTCGCATATGATGATGGCAACTGGGTTCAAGGAGGCGAAGAGGAAGCCTTTGCTACGGAGTTTGGTACTCAAGAAGCTAGCTACGGACAAGATGGTAGGAATCCTCGAGGTGGATTTTGGAGAAGAGGGTTCTGAAGCAATCAAGGATATGCACCGGCTAGCCAAACTTATGGCCCTAACCAAGACCGTAGTAGGCTTAACTATGGTAATGACCACTGCGAAAACCCCGCTCCGAAAGAGCAACCGAAGTCGAAGTCGGCTCAACTGATGGAGAACTTGCAAAAGATGGTTGATCACACCCAAAGTTTTCTCAAACGTTATGAAGAATATTCTGAGAAGACTAGGGTGAGGCTTGATCGATTTGAAGAGAGCACTAGGCTTGCCCATCAAAAGATGCAAGAGTTGATCGACCGAGGAGCAAGTAGGGAACAAGGCAAGCTGCCTAGCAACATTGAGAAGTCGATGTCCATTACCTTGGTGGGTGATCTACCTGTCGAAAAATACCACCAAGAAGGTTTCTAAGTGCGAGTGTTGCAAGAATGAGGAGCCTCCACTGGCCAAGAAAGAAGAGAAGGACCTTGGTATTGAAGAGAGTGAAGAGGAGCAAGAGGATCCCGAGCCACTCCCTCAAAGTTTCAATTTTAAGGTCGGGATTGATGAACTCGAAGATGTCCGTGCTACACTAGACACGGGATCCTACTCTAATGTTCTCCCTATGAATGTGTTCGAGAAGAGTAGCCTTGGAAAACTATCTGAGCATAAGGCTATTGTGCAACTGGCGGATGGATCCTTTGTGAGACCCGAAGGCATTGTGAAGAATGTATTGGTCAAGATTGGTGAAGCTTCTATATACACCAATTTTGTAGTTATGCCGGCGTCTACACCTGGGATGGGTGATGTTGTTCTCTTGGGGCGAACATTCTTGACCAAGCTACGCTCCGTGATAGACATCTACCGAAGGACTTGCACCATTGAGGTGGATGGCAAGCGACATGTGTTGCGAGCCATATCTGATCCACCTGATCGCTTCAATGCTTCTCACACTGTTAACTACTGTGGTCTTGCTGTCTATGTTCATTCTTATTCACAGGTTTGTGGCATGAGGAGAAGATCCATGAAGGGGAAGTCTAGTACCATCAAGAAGAAGAGCTAGGCGCAAACAGGAGTCGAGTCAAAGACTTTAAACAATGGCGCTATCCCGGAGGCAACCCGGAGTTTTTATCGCTTTTTTACCGCTTTATTGCATGCATTCATACTTGAATAATTTGCTTTTCATATGTGAATTTGTTCGTATCTTTGTCGTATGTGCTTATGTTTTTGTTTGAGTGAACTTTTACGAGTGGTTTTATAAGTAAAATGGTTTCGGGGATTAAAAACCGCGTTTTCTTTCGAAAGTTTCGTCTCCCCGCCTCAGGAGGTGGGGGGCGAATCGCCCCACGAGTCCAGAGAGCTCCGCGCTCTCTGGACGCGCGGGGCGACTTGCCCCGCGTTTCTGCAGAGATAAAAAACGGGGGTCTCCCCCCATTTGTCTCATTTTTCTTCATCTCCTTCATCTTACTCCAAAAAATTCCCCAATTTTCAAAATATCTTCAATCCTTCATAACTTCTTCATTATTTCATCAAATTGTGTGTTCTTTAGCTTCAATCGAAGCCCGTTACGTGCTCTTTCTTTTCATCCGAACAAATTTCTTCCTAGTTCATTCAATCTTCGGATTTGAGGTAATCTCACATGAACCCTAATTTTTCAAATTTGGGGTTTCTTTGATTTATACTTCAATTAAGCTTGTATGATGTATGGGTTTATGATTTGTGTGATTAGAAACGTTATTCACTATCAATTGCATGTTCAATTAGGCTTGATTTGTTGGTTTGAGATTTTTCCTATTAGATGATATATCTTGTTAGGCAATGTATCTTTTACTTTCATTCCATGTTTAAACTTGTGTTTGTTGATATAATAATGATGGGTGTAATGGTAGAATGCATGATTGATGAAGTTGAGGATTTATGATGTTAGATTTTTGTTACTATGGTATGAATTGAGCCTTGTGATTCAAGGCATTTGTTGTCTAGCAAGAGCATAATGTGATATGTGCATGTAGTAGTTACATTGATATGTTGCATGATGAAGTAGCTAGACTAGACATTGGGTTTTGAGGAGTTCGATTGTTGTGGATATCGCTCGTTTGTTCGCTCGTACATTTGCATATGCATAAGTCTGTTTTGTGTCATACAAGATACTAATTGTTGTTTGTAGGAATCATGGCTCCAAGAGGATCAAGGAAAGCTGGCTCGAGCAAGAAGGGAAAGGGGGTAGCATCAAGCTCCCAACCTTCTCACGACATGTACGAGTTGTCTCTAGCTGCAATAGATGTCCGTCAAAGGCTCGAAGTGGAGCTAGCCCAAGGTGGGAGATCGATCATACCAGACAGGCGGATAGATATCCCGGAGGAGGTAGCTCAAATGGCAGCGTACAGGACGCACTCCCGATTGGCGACTAAAAGGAATTGGGGTTGGTATAGTTCAAAAAGATTCAAGGGGTACGACATGAGCCTCCTCCAAGAGTTCTACGCTGGATACACTGATCTCGAGGAGAAGGAGGGGGTACTAGTTCGAGGCCTAATTGTACCATGGACGCCAGAAACAATTTCTTCATTCATCCATTTTGGGCAACAGGAGTTCACAGGAAGCAACCATGCCTACGAGTATTCAAGGGCCTCTAGGGGGATAGGAAGATACATTACGGACGTGATCTGTAACAGGGAGTACAGGTATCCAGAAACCGGAGCAGAACCTGCACGGATCCGTCAGAGCGACCTTAGCATCGAGGCTAAGGTGATGATGAAATTTTGCATCTTCAACTTGATCCCTAGAAAGAATGACACTTGGATACAGCCAAATTACGTCGAGCTCCTCTACTGCTTGATAGACAAGCATCGAATCGACGTCGGTCACATCATGTATGAGGAGTATGAACGCCACTGGGAGAAGAAGAAGAAGCCCTTCATCTTTCCGAGCTTCATCACTACCTACTGCAAATATTACGGGGTCGAGGACATTGATGAGGGGGATTGCGAGGTCGCGGCCCTTTCACCCTCGACTATTGATGTACAGCTTGCTAGGTATCAAATGAAGAACCCCACGTGTAACCCCCCGTCCTTTTTTTTTTTAATTATTTATATATTATTTTATTATTTCATTATTTAATTTCGTTAATTAATTATCAGAGTAAATTATGTATTCGATAATTATTTAATTAATTTCGCATAAACTAGTTCGTTTCGTTACGTTTGGATCGAGCTGGAAGACTGGACTTTCTGACCTCTTTTGGCCCATTCTTTAGCCCAGTCAAGGCCCATTGACGGCCCATCAGACTAACCCTAACCCTAAACCATTACTCCCACCTTCAGTCTTCAGTTGCTTGCCGTCAAACAAAAGAAAATAAAAGAAAGAAAGAAAGGGAGAAAGAGAAAAAGAGAGAAGGAAGATACTGCTGTTGCTCCGTCTTCTCCGATCAAACCGCCGCCGTACTCCAGTCCGTCTTCGCCGTGTTCGCCGCGCCGTTCTGTGCCGTGTCATTCCGATCCGTCCGCCGTCGCCTCTGTTTCATTCTGGCCGCACCGATTCACGTGCTCGCTGCTCCGTTATCGTCTCGCCGCGCCACCATCTGCTCTTGTTCGCGCGCCGTTTCGCGCGCCGTTCAATCCCGATCCGCTCCCGCGCCGTATCTCTGTACCGATCTTCCGCGCCGGGTCCGTTCAAGCCGTCCGTCTCGTGCCGTCGCCTCCGGTCCCTCCGATTCCGTTCGCCGTCGACCCTGCTCGGTCGATCCGCTCCGACCTCGGTCTCAATTCCGGTAAGCTCGCAGGCTTGGGTTCGTTTTGTTGCTGAAATCGAATCTCGTTTAAGATCTCGTTTTTAATTCTTTGTTTTCGATTTTATTCGCAGCACTTGATTCCTTTCCGTTCGATTCGAAGGTAATCTCGATTCCTTTACTGTTTCTTTCGATTCGAAATTCGTATTCTGTTTTGGACTTTTTACCCCTGGACCGTTTTACCCTTGTTCTATCTGGCCATGTTGTTATTTGATTCGAACTGAGAACCGGGACTTAGGATTTGTTAGATTGTTGTTACTGTTGTTGGACTTGTGTTGGTTGTTGACCTCGTATGTTGACCGTAGTTTGTTGTTGACTTTAAAAAGGACTGAATTGGACTTTAATGATATTGATTTGAACCTTGTGGACTGTTTTGGGAAGTTTGAAAACCTAAGGGACCTTTTTGCAATCTAACTTTGATCGTAGTTGACTGACATAGGACTTTTTCGTAAACCATTTTATTCTGTGAGGACTGATATGTATGTTTGGAAAAGTTCTGGACTTGTTTGTACTTTCTGATTTCGAAACAGATCTTTTTGGCAATTTACCATTGAGGGTATTTTGGTAATTTCCAGAGTCTGAAAACCGAAAGAGTATTTCTGAAAATGTTTCAACTTAGTTTCTGTTTTTGTAATTTTGTAATGACTTGACTTGCTAGCCTAGTTGGTTAGGTCTTTGCTTGACTAACTTAGAGGTCCCGAGTTCGAACCCCATCTTTACCACTTCTTTACCAACTCTTTTTCCTTCCGTTCGTTCGACTTCTAAAGTGTATTTAGTTACTTTCTTTTTAGGTTCTCCGTTGTTCGATAACCCGTAAGCTCATTACTCGTTGGAGATCTTTTACTCGCAAGTTAAGGTGAGTGTTCACCCCTAAACCTATTTATTTGCGAAAAACTGGAAGGATATGTGACAACTTGTACCTACTACTACATATACTGTTTTACTGTATGCTTCCGCGTAAGAGTATCTAAGTCCTAAGTATGACTATTTACTTTCTGTGTTTATTGCTACTCTGTTCTGGACTGACTTTTCTGCAGGAACACCTCTCGGTGTTTGATTATATGTATCTGTTGTTCTGTATCTGTTTTGTTTCTGTCTGACCGGTCGATTAGGTTGTAATTAGGTAGGCTTGGGTAGTAGAGGACTATCGGGTTTGCTTGATTATTGCCTAGTCTATTCCCTTTTAGGCGCGAGGCAGAAGTCGCTGATGTCTATTAGGGTCGTAGGTTCTGTTTACCCAAAGTACACGGGGTTTTCTGTTTCTGTCCGGAGTTGTGCACCCTCTGGAGGGAGTTATAAGGGAATTCTGGGAGTAGGAGCAATAAAGCGGGCTGCACCAACGTTCTTCAACTTATCTGTTCTGTTATTCTGTTATGTGATCTGTTCTGTTTGTTTGCTTTTCTGAAAAGGAATTTGATTTCAAAACTGTTTACTTTCTGTTTTTAACTTAGAACCTCATTGAGATCCTTTATCTCACACTCTCTTGTTTTCAAAATTCCTTCCTTCTAGATACTGCTGAGAATGTTCGCGAATAGGGTGCCAGCGACTGAGAGAAGGGTCTGGGGTGTCTTGGGAATTTATTTCAAAATAAGAAGATGAACTTTTTACTATCTTCACTCGTTGTTTCATTTGAATTTTGAGTTATCGTTGGATATTTACTTGTTTCTGTTAGCGTTGTGCGCGTCAAAGATTATTTTGGCATTAATTGCCGACCGTTGCTATTAAAGTTATTTTGGATTTTATTTTTCAAGAAATTATTTTGTTTTCAAAAACCGATACCGTTACACTTGGTATCAGAGCTTGAGTTCAAACTCGAGCTTGCTAGGATAGGATCTTTTGACCTTTGGGGTGTGTGTGAGGGTCCGAGTCGCTGGTTAGGTCTTGTATTTTTTGTTGCTTTTCTAATTCGAGTCTTGCGTACTAACCTTAAACCGTTTCTTCATCTTCTATGTTCTGATTCTGACGACTTTTCTGACCCGTTTCTGAAACTGTTGACCTTCCGTGGTTGTTTTGATTTTGACGTAGTTATTAACTGGTTAAATACGCGTGTGCTTACAGATAGGTATGGGTTCTGAAAAGAAGGTCATTCGATACCGCCTAGTCGAAGGAGAGTTTAACCCTTATACCTCCGTTCCCGTCGTTGGCGTTTACCCTGGATGCGTGATGGACAGGGTCGTTCGTGAACGAGATCACTACTGGCTGGAAAACTTTAAGCTTCGAGATGAAATAGCAACGAAGGAAGCGGAAATCGGATTCCTTAAGATGGCTTTACGCGCCGCAAAGGAGCACTCTGGCTTTGTTTCGTTAACCACGTCCAACCTAGGCACCAGGATTTGCAGGAGGAAGGCCCGGAGGACGTTCCCCGAGGGTTGCGGACCATCACGTAGGGTGGAGAGTGAGGAAGAACCTGAAGAAGAACCCGAGGAGGACCACTTTGAGGAAGAAGGAGGAGATGCTCACGTGCCCGAACGACGTTCTGAAGATGATATCGAGGACGCTTATTAGGACAGATTCCTTTTCGAGCTCGTACCGAATTTCCTTTTTGCCAAGCGAGTTTTTTTTTAGTTCAGCCGACTGAGACTGTTTATGTTTTTCCGTTTACTTGACTCTGTGGTTTCTGTTTTCTCGCTAAGACGAGTAGAGACCGGTTTTCCTTTGTTTAAATGCATGCTTGGCTGTTTTGAGATTTCGTTGATTTCTTGTTTTTGTGTTTTGTTTTTCCGTTTATCAAGGCATGTTTTCTTCTTCACTGCTCAGTTTATACCTGTTGTAGAAGATTAAGTACTGGCCTTAGTTCTTGGTTTTTCTGTTCTTTTCTAAGTTAGAGATTCGAGGTTGTTAAATCAATTGCTAAGTAGTGCCCCTTTGTTAGAATGAATCGCAGAAACACTCGTGGTGCCAGCAGCAATGGAAGTGGAGATGATCAACATGCTGAAAATGGAGACCAAGTGGACCGTATCATCGCTGCTTTGGGAAATTTCAGCGAAACCATTCGCCACGTTGGAGCACCACCTGTTCAGCCAGCTCCTCCGCCACCACCACCGATCCAGACCATCGATCAAGCTGCGGAACGATTCACTCGATTCCATCCTGAAAGGTTCGAGGGAACGCCTGATGCCTGTAAGGCTGAGCTCTGGATCGAAAGCATGGAGAACTTATTCTCGATCCTGCACTATCCGGACGAGAGGAAAATTGAGCTTGCTGCTTTCCAGTTCGTGGGAGCCGCCAGTAACTGGTGGAGAACCGTGAATGCAAGATGGAGGCAAGAGGGAGTTCCTCGCACCTGGGAGAACTTCACCAAGGATTTCATGGAAAAGTACGTGCCTCGCCTGGTCCGCTAGAACAGGAGAGATGAATTTCAAGCTTTGGTGCAAGGGAACATGTATGTTGCCGATTATGACTCGGAATTTACCCGACTACTGAAGTACGTGCCGCATTTCCAGGACGATGAACGAGAGAAGGTTCGTCACTTTGTGAAGGGTCTGAGCTCTGAGATCCGGTACAGTTTGTTTGGGACCAATATGCCTACCTATCTCAAGGCTGTCGAACTCGCCTCCGAGGTTGAAAGTGGTCTCAAGGAGATCAAGATGGCTGATAAGCCATACTCTAGCAAGAGGAACTACTCTAGTTCTTCTGGGAGCCATGGAGGAAGAAGCCAATCTAGATACAAGAGGGAGAGTCGAGGTGGATACCAATCTGGATATAAAGCACCACCGGCGAAGTATCCCCGCAATCAGCATGACAACCGTTCCCGCAACACCACTGGAGGGTCTGGGCAGTCATCCCAGGCAAGGAAGAACTGCAACTACGGTGGGGGAGTCAACCACGATGAGCACAACTGCTGGAAAAGACAAGGCTTATGTTTGGCTTGTGGGAGCAAGGATCACAAGATCAGCCACTGCCCGAACCGTCATGCCATTGTCAAAGGAGGAAGACCAGGAGACTATGCTCCGAGAAATGATGGAAAGGGTACTATGGCAAAGCCTCGAGTTTACAGCATAGGTGGTCATGAAGTTCCTGACACCGCGAATGTGCTTGAAGGTACGTGATGAATGTGTATTTTACACTTTCATTCGAGTCTTTTTCACCTATTTTAGCTATCCTCTATGTTAATTTAGCTATATTTAGTGCATTTTATTAGAATAGTGTCACGTTTCCCTTTAGTTTTTATTTTACAGGTTTTGGTTGAAAAACGAGGATTCCAGAGCAATTATATTGAAGTTGACAAGGAATTGGTGTTCCAGAAGGCTATTTGGAGTATCTGAAGGTTTCCGGATAGGATTTGGAGTCTAGGGGTCGAATCTGGAGGTTAGAAGGCCACTAGAAGTCAGAAACCGAGTTCGAAAAGGGGAAGAAATCCAAAAACGCGTCGAAAACGCGGAAATTCCGGAATTTTACTCACGGGCGAATCGCCCGGGACGTGGGGCGAATCGCCCGGTGTGTGGGGCCCTTCGCCCCACACAAATTCGAAGCCTATATATAGTTGCTCAGTTTTTCTCCGAAATTCATACTTTTCCAGACCTTTTCTCTCACCTTTCTCTGTAGTTTTAGGTAGGAACTTCCCAGAGCCTGTTCTGGGGGTTCGTAGCTTAGGAGATACTTTTTCATAGCAGTTTGGAGCTTGTAAGATCACGATTCTTCGGAGACTGACAACCTTCGGTAACATTTTATCTTACAGTTTTTCTACTTATTTTTATATATCTTTCAACATGTTTTCTTCTATGATTTCTGTTGATTGCATGACAACTATGAGTAGCTAAACTTATCGTTGGTGGTAGTATGTGAATTCTTAGCGAAGGGTTGATAATCATGCTAATGGCTATATCGCACATTATACTCCGTGTTATTGCTTTATTTCTTTGATCAGGCGGAATCTATATCTTCGTATGTTGATTAATTATTATGCACAATTGGACCATTCATTAGACTAGCATATCTATATCTTCGTAGTGTTGAATAATTACGGAACACAATTGGACAATTTAATAGTCTTTTGACCTATCTATTTATCTTCGTAGTGTTTGATAATTACAACAAGACAATTGATTGATCAAAGATCTCCATGCAAAACCGAGGAATTTACGCATGATTATTAACCCGTTATGCTTTGAAGGACCATACTATCACCAATCTCCATTATCTGTTAGAAAAACCTTTGCTATACCGACTGATGTTTTTATATTCTTTAGTTAAATAGATAAAGCTAGTTATAGTCCTTAGAGAACGACACTCGAGGTCATTCTACTGCTACACTACGGTTTTCGTTGTAGTTGTGAATTGCCTTTGGCTAAATAACAAATTTATTTGCTTGATCCGGAACTCACAATCTCGCGTATCATCAAATTGGCGCCGTCGCCGGGGCCTATACTCCTATTTTCTGTTTAATTTGTTTATATTTTCAGCATTCAATTCCTAATTCTAGTAGTTTTAGTTTTCCTTTTTAATCTCTCTCTGATACTGCTTTCCTAGTCTGTTACAGATAGTGTATGCCATATACACGATCTAGGGGAACACCGCTTGCCGATTCAATTGCTGAGATCGACAAAGTCTACCACCAAAGAAGGCGACTACTTCAAAGGCGTGGACTAGAGGAAATAGAGGATACCGATTTCTCTGAATCTCTACAGAGTCTTTTCAAGGAAATCGACGGAATGGCAGAAGCTAGACCACTGAAAGCATGGGTTCAACCCTCCAAGGATCGTATGAGGGGACCGGAGATTGTTCTTTCGTCTGCAACTCGAGATCTGGAAATCAAGAACCACGCATTCCAACAACTTCCGAGGTTCTATGGCTTATCAAGGGAAGATGTGATGGGGTACTTGCACGATATCGATGATTTCGTCAACCAACTCCCACGACCCGGAGCTGAAATAACAACGGATGAGTTGAGGATGAAGGTTTTTGCTATGGGGCTTGGCAACAGAGCCAAGTCATGGTCGAGTTCTCTACCAGCAGGCTCGCTGGACACTTGGGAGAAGGTTTTTTCAGCTTTCATGGAAAAATACTTCCCTCACACCTTGACTACCGCGCTAAAGGCGTAAATCACTGGATTGAAGCAGGACTATGATGAGACCATCTACACCGCGTTTGAGAGGTTCCAAGATCTCACGAACAAGTGCCCTCACCATGGTTTTGAACTTTCTGACCTAGTCTAACACTTCTACAATGGACTAACCTTCGAGAACCAACAAGTGGTGGATTTCCAATGCCGAGGCAATATTTGGGAGGAAACCGCAGAAGCCGTCTGGGAAATTTTCGAAAGGCTAGCTAAGGGTTCTCAGTTCAAGGACCCAAGGGCAATGGTTAGGAGACGTGGACCTGAAGCTCCACCGACTCAAGAAGCCCCTATGTATAGGGGGAATGGGGATCAATTCGAGTGCTTTACCAACGAATTGAAGCAAGTCCTCAAGAGCGCCACTGGAACAACTGTTTCGAACGAAGTTTGCCGAATATGCAAGAACTATGGGCATGGGGCTCATATGTGTAGATCGGAGCTTGCGTATGATGATGGCAACTGGGCTCAAAGAGGCGAAGAGGAAGCCTTTGCTACGGAGTTTGGTACTCAAGTAGCTAGCTACGGACAAGATAGTAGGAATCCTCGAGGTGGATTTTGGAGAAGAGGATTCCGAAACAATCAAGGATACGCACCGGCTAGCCAAACTTATGGCCCTAACCAAGACCGTACTAGGCTAAACTATGGTAATGATCACTGCGAGAACCCCGCTCCGAAAGAGCCACCGAAGTCGAAGTCGGCTCAACTAATGGAGAACTTGCAAAAGATGGTTGATCACACACAAAGTTTTCTCAAACGTTATGAAGAAGATTCTTAGAAGACTAGAGCGAGACTTGGTAGGTTGGAAGAAAGCACTAGGCTTGCCCATAAAAAAATGCAAGAGTTGATCGACCAAGGAGCAAGTAGGGAGCAAGGCAAGCTGCCTAGCAACACTGAGAAGTCGATGTCCATTACCTTGGTGGGTGATCTACCTGTTGAAATCACCATCAAGAAGTGCGAGAGTTGCGAGGGGGAAGTGCCCCCACAGGCTGAGGAAGAAGAGAAGGACCTTGGTGCTAACGAGAGTGAAGAGGAGCAAGAGGATCCCGAGCCACTGCCTCAAAGTTTCGATGTTAAAGTCGGGATTGGGGAACTTGAAGATGTTTGTGCCACACTAGACACGGGATCCTACTCTAATGTGCTCCCTTTAAATGTGTTAAAGAAGAGTAACCTTGGAAAACTATTTGTGCATAAGGCTATTGTGCAACTGGCGGATGGATCTTTTGTGAAACCCGAAGGCGTTGTGAAGAATGTATTGGTCAAGATTGGTGAAGCTTCTGTATACACCGATTTTGTAGTTATGCCGACGTCTACACCTGGACGGGGGATGTCATTCTCTTGGGGCCAACGTTCTTGACTAAGCTACGCTCCGTAATGGACATCTACCGAAGGACTTGCTCTATTGAAGTGGATGGCAAGCAACATTTGTTGTGAGCCATATCTGATCCGCCTGATCCACCTGATACTTCTCACACTATTGACTACAGTGGTCTTAATGTCTATGTTCATTCTTATTCACAGGTTCGAGGCATGAGGAGGAGATCCGTGAAGGGGAAGTCTAGTACCCTCAAGAGGAAGAGCTAGGCGAAGATAGGAGTCGAGTCAAAGACTTTAAACAATGGCGCTATCCGGGAGGCAACCCGGGGTTTTTATCGCTTTCTTTACCGCTTTATTGCATGCATTCATACTTGAACAATTTGCTTTTCATATGTGATTTGTTCGTCTCTGTGTCGTATGTGCTTATGTTATGTCTGAGTGAGATTTTTCGACTGATTTTTTGAGAAAAATGGTTTTCAAGGACTAAAAACCGCATTTTATTTCGAAACGTTCGTCTCCCCACCTCAGGAGGTGGGGGGCGAATCGCCCTACGATCCAGAGCGCGCGCGCGCTCCGAACGCGCGGGGCGATTCGCCCCGCACGGGGCGATTCACCGCAGGCGTGGGGCGAATCGCCCCACGACCTGCAGAAACTAAAATCGGGATTCTCCCCCATTTTTCTTCATTTCACTTCATCTTCTTCCTTTAAACTCCAAAAATTCTTCCATTTTCAAAATACCTTCAAACCTTCATAACTTCTTCATATTTCCACCAAATTTTGTGTTCTTTAGCTTCAATCGAAGCCCGTTACGTGCTCTTTCTTTTCATCCGAACAAATCTCTTCCTAGTTCATTCAATCTTCGGATTTGAGGTAATCTCACATGAACCCTAATTTTTCAAATTTGGGTTTTTTTGATTTATGCTTCAATTAAGCTTGTATGATGTATGGGTTGATGATTTATGTGATTACAATCGTTATTCATTATCAATTGCATGTTCAATTAGGCTTGATTTTTTGATTTGAGATTTTTGCTATTAGATGATATATCTTGTTAGGAAATGTATCTCTTACTTTCATTCCATGCTTAAACATGTGTTTGTTGATATGATAAAGATGGATGTAATGGTAGAATGCATGATTGATGAAGTTGAGGATTTATGTTAGATTTTTGTTATTATGGTATGGATTGAACCTTGTGATTCAAGGCATTTGTTGTTTACCAAGAGCATAATGTGATATGTTATTGTAGTAGTTACATTGATATGTTGCGTGATGAAGTAGCTAGACTAGACATTGGGTTTTTGAGAGTTGGATTGTTGAAGATATTGCTCGTTTGTTCGCTCGTACATTTACATATGCATAGGTCTGTTTTGCGTCGTACAAGATACTAATTGCTGTTTGTAGGAATCATGGCACCAAGATCGAGGAGAGCCGGCTCGAGCAGAAAGGGGAAGGGAGTAGCATCAAGCTCCCAACCGTCTCACCATATGTACGAGATGTCTTTAGCTGCGGTAGAGGTGCGTCAAAGGCTAGAAGCGGAGCTGGACGACGGGGGAAGATCGATCATTCCAGACAGGAGGATTGATATTCCAGAGTCAGCAGCTGGAACGGCGGGGTATAGGACGCTGTCACGATTGGCATCAAGAAGGAATTGGGTTTGGTACAGTTCAAACAGGTTCAAGGGGTACGACGTGAGCCTCCTCCAAGAGTTCTACACGGGATTCACTGATCTCGAGGAGAAGAATGGGGTACTAGTTCGAGGCCTGATAATACCATGGACACTAGAGCACATTTCTTCATTCATCCATTTTGGGCAGCAGGAGTTCACAGGGAGCGACCATGCCTACCTGTATTCGAGGGCCTCTAGGGGGATAGGAAGACATATTACAGACGTGATCTGCAACAGGGAGTACAGATATCCAGAAATCGGGGGAGAACCTACACGGATCCGTCAGAGCGACCTTAGCATTGAAGCTAAGGTGATGATGAAATTTTGCATCTTCAACTTGATCCCTAGGAAGAATGACTCATGGATTCAGCCCTACTACGCCGAGATCCTCTACTGCTTGATAGACAGACATCGGATCAACATCAGGCACATCATGTATGAGGAGTATGAGCGCCACTGGGAAAAGAAGAAGAAGCCCTTCATCTTCCCGAGCTTCATCACTGCCTACTGCAAATATCATGGGGCCGAGGACATTGACGAGGGGGATTGCGAGGTTGCTTCCCTTTCACCCTCGACTATTGAGGTGCAGCTGGCTAGGTATCAGTTGAAGAACCCCACGGTTGCCGCTGCTGATGTGGAAGCACCGTTCCAGCCGAGCGATTCCGATCATGAGAATGATTATGAGGATGCTATGGAGGCTGATGATGGCCAAGCCCCTATCCCGGATATCCCATTTGTCCATAGAGCACCGCATGCACCGCCTCGAGCACCACATGGGTCTAGAGGATTTGACTTCTCTGAATTCCGTACCTACCTCGACGGCCGTTTCGATAGAATTGATGCCAGTAACGCGGCCTTGCGACAGGACAACGTGGCCTTGCGACAGGACCTCGACGGGCACATTGTCCAGCACAACCGCGATTGGGAGACATTCGAGGAGCATCGCCGAGAGGATAGGCAACAAAGGTGGGAGCAGCAACAGCTCATCCAACAGCAACAGGAGGCCCTACGGCAGTCCAATGAGCTCATGTCTGACATGTGGAGGGACTTTTATGGGGATTACCATCCCGATGATTAGTCCTTTCACATGTCCACTCTCAGCCAACCGAGGCCAAACCGTTCGGTAACATCTAGTATCACTTCTTATTACTCATTCTCTTTTGCTAGGGGCTAGCTTAAGAATCATAAGGGGGATGGGATGTGAACCGCGATGTTAAGTATTGTTTGGCTTTGCGTTGATTAGTATCTTGTTCTTTATTTGCATTTGCATTTGCACGTTTACCGCTTTCTTAGATTTTTTAGGTTGCATTCACTACATTCATCCTAGGATAGTCTTGCATGTTTTATATGGAGTTTATTGCCGAATTTTTTGAACTTTTTTATTGGGTAGATTATCTAACTATGCCATTAATCGTATGCTTCATCTCTATGAATTTGTTTGAGGTTTTTCTCGCTTGGCTTGTCACATTTATGAATTGCACTTAGTTAAGCTTTGTAGTCTCGACATCACTTAGTGGTGTTTTCTCTACTGCGGTTCACGAAGGCCTTTATAATAGGATGATGCATGTTAGGGTCTTATGGTTGTTTTCCCGAGTAATTATGTACCTAAGAGGCAACAAGTTTTCACCATGCTTTGAGATTGCTAAATGCCTAGGAAGGAGGTAGTGTGAGGTTGTGTGATCCTTTGTTTATAACCTATTTTTCCGAATAGGTTTGGGGAGGGGGTTACACCATCGTAGACTTGTTTTTCATTTTTCATTTCCGTATTGTGAGTTTATTTTTCCTTTTCCGTAAATTTTGTACTCCAACCTATTCTTTCGAATAGGTTTGGGGAAGTCGTTGTGAGTCATTTTGTTTCTCTTTTTGTTATGCTACTGCTGGCTAAAAAAAATCGAAAAAAAAAGAAAATTTCCAGGAAAAAAAAGAAAAAAGAAAAAAAAGAAACTGGAAAGAAAAAAAGAAAAAAAGAGAAAAGACCCCAAAAAAGCAAAGAAGGTTCCAAAAAAGAAAGCCAAATAGCAGTTTAGCAAAGTGTTGTGTCTCATTTTCCAATTCTTGTAATGTTCGTAATCGTGTTGTAATTTTCTATTTTTTGTCTTTTGTTTTGAGTGTCATCTGTTCTAGACCACCATCGTCCTGCCATTCAGGAAGTGGTGAATAGCTTAAGACTTTGCTTAAGAGATGGGTAAAATAGGGGAGTGTTATCTTTTATAGGGAACCCTCCTTCGTTTGATGAGAGCCAGTACTGGTTCGACCTCTTTGAGGAAAAGTCTTAACATGGTGGAACAGCAGTAAGTCCTCAGTTTCATAGGCACGGGACAACCATTCGTATCTTAGCATGCTTCATTACGTCGTCACTGACTAGGTCCAGGTAGAGAATGTTACGAGAGACTATCTTGTCTTGACATAAGTGCTTATGTGGATGTGTATAACTCAATCGAGGTATTCTTCAACCTATATTCATGTTTTGATT
>CM051456.1:50088668-50343184 GCA_028274465.1 Plantago ovata | reverse complement strand
TAAAGGCCTTCGTGAAATGCAGTTAGAGGAAAAACACCACTAAGTGATGTCGAGACTACCTAGCTCAACTAAGTGCAATACATAAATGTGACAAGCCAAGCGAGAAAACCTCAACAAATTCATAGAGATGAAGCATACGATTAAAGGCATAGTTAGTGATCTACCCAATAAAAAAGTTCACAAAATTCGGCAATAAACTCCATATAAACATGCCAAAACTATCCTAGGAAACAGTAAACGTGCAAATGCAAAAAAATTTCACGATTTTTCTAAGCAAGATAAGTATAGAGATAACCAGCGATAACCTCCTCCCCAAACCTGAACGTCGTCGCTCGTCCCGAACGTCGAAAGTGGATCCAAGGTGAGAGCTAATGCTTGTATAAGTTACCTATAATACTCAATCAAACTCGTGAGAAACAAAACACACTAACCTTCAGTGGAGGCGGTAAGGGTAAGCTCAAGGTGATCAACCTCCCTTTGATCACTAGATATCTCGAAGTACGGCTTCACTCGTTGGCCATTCACCTTGAAGGTATTTCCCGTCTTTGGATCGAAGAGTTTAACAGCTCCATGGGGAGCAACTTCGAGAATTTCGTACGGTCTATCCCAACGAGTACGGAGCTTTCCAGGAAATAGTCGAAGGCGAGAATTAAACACCAAAGCTTTTTGTCCAGGAATCAATTCCTTACGTACTATACCACGATCATGATACTTCTTAGTACGTTCCTTGTAGATCTTGGCATTTTCATAAGCACCTAGTCGTAATTCATCAAGCTCATCTAATTGCAACAATCGTTCCTCGCCAGCCTTTCCCATATCAAGATTGAGTGTTTTAATGGCCCAATATGCCTTGTGTTTCTAGTTCTACGGGAAGATGACATGCTTTTCCATACACAAGTCTGTACGGAGTTGTCCCGATCACCGTCTTGTAGCTAGTCCTGTATGCCCAAAGTGCATCATTCAATTTTCCTGCCCAATCCTTCCTACTAGGCTTCACTACTCGCTCCAGGATCTTCTTGATTTGACGGTTGCTGACTTCGACTTGCCCCGATGTCTGTGGGTGATAAGGTGTAGCGACGCTATGGTGGACACTGTATCTCTTAAGAAGGGAAGCAAACGTTCTATTGACGAAGTGGGACACTCCGTCCCTGATGATTGTCCTAGGGCACCCAAATCTCGAGAATATCACTTCCTTCAAGAACTTCATAACCACTGCACCGTCATTCGTTTTTGTAGGAATTGCCTCTACCCATTTAGTCACATAGTCCACTGCAACAAGAATGTATTCATAGCCTCCACTGTTTGGAAATGGTCCCATAAAATCAATGCCCCATACATCGAAAGGTTCTACCACTAAATTCCCTTGAAGGGGCATTTCATCTTTCTTGCCAATACCACCACCTCGTTGACATGGGTCACAATTCTTCACAAAAACTTCGAGCATCTTTGTATATTGTTGGCCAGAAAAATCCTGCCTGCAGTACCTTGCGCGCTGTCTTCAATCCACTGTAGTGCCCCCCACAGTTAAGCTCATGGCAATGGCTCAGTACACTTTGCTGCTCTTCTTGTGGTACGCATCTCCTTAGAATCCCATTGGCTCCTTCCTTGAATAGATGTGGATCATCCCATATGTAAGTCCTGCATTGCTTGGCAAGAGCCCTCTTGTCTGAAGCTGAAAAGTTAGTGGGGCAAATATTCATAGCCAAATAGTTTACAATATCCGCATACCATGGCTCCTCATTAGCCTTCATTAGATGCTCATCGGGGAGGTCTTCATTAATGGGTATCGGATCAGCAGGGATATTAGGTATTCTAGATAAATGATCTGCTACTAAATTCTCCCTACCAGCTCTATCTACTATGGTCAAATCAAAGTCTTGCAGCAAAAGGACCCAACGGATTAATCTAGGCTTAGAATCTTGCTTAGCTATCAAATGTCTCAAAGCAGCATGATCAGTATGGACATTCACAGGATGTCCAATTAAATAAGACCTAAACTTTTGTAAAGCAAAGACAACAGCTAAATATTCCTTTCAGTTGTTGTATAATTAACCTGCGCGGAGTCTAGAGTCTTACTAACATAATAAATCACACGATACTGCTTATCAACTTTTGGCATAAAACAGCACCCATAGCAAAATTCGAAGCATCACACATAATTTCGAAAGGAAGATTCCAGTCAGGCGGCACAACAATGGGGGCAGAAACAAGCTTTTCCTTAAGGGTATTAAAAGCAACTAGGCATTCATTAGAGAAATGGAAAACCACATCTTTAGCTAGCAAGCTACTTAAAGGTTTAGCAATTTTCGAAAAATCTTTAATAAACCTCCTATGAAAACCTACATGGCCAAGAAAAGATTGCAATTCTTTCACGCAAGTAGGCGGGGGAAGTTTTTCAATGATTTCTATCTTAGCCTTGTCTACCTCAATACCTCTTCAGAAACTACATGTCCTAGAACAATACCTTCTCTAACCATATAATGACTCTTCTCCAGCTTAAGGTCAAGTTGCATTCAATGCACCTTTTCAAAACTAGATCTAATCTTTGCAAGCATTCATCAAATGAATCACCAAAAAGGGAAAAATCATCCATGAAAACTTCAACAAATTTAGTTACCATGTCAGAGAAAACAGAAAGCATGCACCTTTGAAAAGTGGCGGGAGCATTGCATAGTCCAAATGGCATCCTCCTATTGGCAAACGTTCCGAATGGGCAAGTGAATGTCGTCTTCTCTTGATCCTCCGGTGCAATCGGAATCTAGTAGAAACCTGATAAACCATCAAGAAAACAATAGAACTTCCGCCCCGCAAGGCGGTTTAGCATGTCATCTATAAATGGTAAAGGGAAGTGGTCTTTTTTAGTGGCAGCATTTAATCTTCTGTAGTCAATGCACATCCGCCATCCAGTGGTCTTCCTAGCTGGTACCAATTCTCCCTTCTCATTCTCTTCCACCGTGACTCCTGATTTCTTAGCAACTACATGTACCGGGCTTACCCATCGACTATCTGGAATGGGGTAAATCATATCAACATCTAGCAACTTGATCACTTCCTTTTTTACCACCTCTTGCATTGCTGGATTTATCCTTCGCTGAGGTTGCCTAACAGGTTTGGCATCTTGTTCTAGAGTGATGTTGTGCACGCATCTTGTAGGGCTAATTCCTTTGATATCGCTGATCCCCCATCCTATAGCTGCGGAATTTTCCTTCAATACCTCAATCAACTTGCTTTCTTCATTGTCGGAGAGATGTGAGGAGACAATCACAGGCTTTTTATGATTTTCTCCCAAGTACACATACTTGAGGTGCGCAGGAAGTGGTTTCAATTCTAAACTAGGTTCTTCAGGAAACCCTCTTTCTTCTTCTTATTCATCTAAAGGTTCAAGTACCTCTTCTCCTACGGGAATTTCTGGGGTGCTATCCATTATTTCGACTAGTTCTCTTGCCTATTCGGTCATGTAGCACGTCTCAGCTTGCATTGTTAGTGCTTCCTCAAGTGGTTCGCGATTGCTATGGCTATGATGAAATTCGGGAATTACGGATTCGTAGCAATCGACAAATTTTAACTCCTCCGCAACTTCCTTATCTCTGATGCTACATCCTACCAACTCAATTTTTTCGCCCATTACCTCCATGGTTATCTTCTTGCCCTTAAGTTCAAGGAATGTGTTGGTAGTTGCCATGAATGGTCTCCCTTGTAGTACTACGTGCTCACGGATATGGCTCTTTCCCTCGTCTGCAGACTTCATTACCACAAAATCAGCTGGGATTATCAATTTGTCTACCTTCACAAGGATATCTTCTATTATCCCGACTGGCCTCTTCACACTTTGGTTTGCCATTTGGACCACCATATCAGTTGGTGTCAATTCTCCTAGTTCCAGGGCCTTGTATACTGAATACGGCATTAAGTTAATGCTAGCTCCTAAGTCAAGCATTGCCTGCGTAGTCCGTCCATTCCCTAAGGCGATGTCGATGATGAAGCTGCCATGATCCTTTTTCTTCATGGGCAATCCGGCAAGTGAGTTGACTGTTTCAACCCCATTCACTTCCCTTCCTGAAGTAATCCTTTGTTCTTGATCTCACGAAAGAATTTCGTATAAGCTGGAATGTTCTGGATTAACTCCAAGAGAGGTACATTGATTTCCACTTTTGACAGGCGTTGGAATAAGGGTGAATCTTGAATATCCTTCTTGGCTGGTTTGATCCGACTCGGGTATGGCACATGTGGCTTCGGAGGCACATATGGATTGGAAGATTTGTGAAGTTCTCCTGGTATACTAGTTCCAACTTCGACTTCGTCATCATCTATGTGTATTACAGATGGTCTTGGTTCATCATTCCTTTCTGGAACTTCTTGAGGTTCTTTGGATCTTCCGCCATCCTCTTGTTCTGTGCTTGACCCTCTATTATCGATCTCAGTAGGCTCCACCCTCTTAGGACGTATGAAGTTGGGAATTTTGGTCATCTTGCCTCCTCGGAGCAGTAGATTCACTTCTTCGCACTCATTCTCCTCAGTGGCAACAGTTGGTGATTGCTCGGGATCAGCTTCAGATGTCTCATCGGTAAGACTCGGACTGTTTGATTCCCTGGAGTTGGGGGGTGATTCGCTCCTCACCTCGGGTGGTTTGCTCACTACTTCCTGTGGGGTATCCTCGACTTCTTCACCGCATCTTCCACACTTCAGTAGGCTAAGTTCTTTGATAAGTTGCTCAGTTACTTCGATCGCTTCAAAAGCTTTCTCGATGCGAAGATTGTTCTCAGCTTGCCCTGCGTGTGCTACCTCGAAGACACTCTCAATGGCCTTAATCCCTGCGTAAAACGCAAGTTCCTCCTCCTCACTGCTGTCTTCGTCCTCAGAATAGTCTTCGTATAACCCGTTTCGTCTTGATTCGAGTATATGTTGGCGACTTCATTCGACATTATTTTCTCGGATTGTGCGGATCCATTGGCATATGTTTGAAAGACCTTCACTGCCTCTTCAACTGTACATTCTTCCAATCCTCCACATATCCCATCTATTTGAAGCCTAACTTCATCTCGTAGTCCTCCAACAAAAAACCAAATCAGCTCCCCATCGTCGAAACGGTGGTGAGCGCACTCATGTTTATACAGCTCAAAACGTTCATAGGTGTCACAGAACCGCTCGTATTCTCCTTGCTTGAAGAATTCGATCCGATTCCGTAGTGCCATCGTCTCATGGTAAGGCATGAAACGCGCCAAGAACTCCTCTACTACTTGGCTCCAGGTCTTCAGCGGTCCTGGTGATAACCTTGCTATCCATATCCTCGGTTCATATCCCAAAGCAAAGGGAAATAATTTCCTGCATAATTGATCCTCGGTGAACCCCTTTGCTGGAACTTTTGCTATCTCCTCTTCATAGGATCTGATGAAGCTTATTGGATTCATATCCTCGCCTTCTTCGAACCTTGGTATCCTTCTCACTATGGTGCTCGTTACCTCGTACCCCGATAGCTCTTCTTCCAAGTATATAGCTGACCCCCTCCTGACTTGCGAGAATGTCGGTGTCAAGCGGGCTTTTAAGGTCGTCATACCTGGAAATCTGTATCAGGAGTAACTCAAAACTAAAAATTAGCCTTGTTAGAAATTTCGAAAATCGAGAAAATTTCTAGATATCGAATACTACTACAGCTAGGAAAGGTGAATTAGAAACAGACTAGGAAAGCAGTATCAGAGAGATATTAAAAAGAAAAACTAAAACTAATAGAATTAGGAATCTAAAGCTGTAAATATAAACAAATCAAACAGAAAAAAGGAGTATAATCCCCGGCAACGGCGCCAATTTGATGAAACGTTGTCAAGGTCTATCAAATAAATTTGTAATTAGCCAAAGGCAATCCACAACTACAACGAAAACCGTAGTGTAGTAGTAGAATGACTCGAGTGTCGTTCTCTCAGGACTATAACTAGCTTTATCTATTTAACAAGAGAATATAAAACAACAGATAGATAGCAATAGGGGTTTCTAGCAGATAATGGAGATTGGTGATAGTATGGTCCTTCTTAGCATAATGGGTCGATAATCATGCATAAATTCCTCGGTCTTGCATAGAGATCTTTGAATCAATCTAGTGTCCTGTTGCAAGTATTAAGCACTACGAAGATAATCTGGTCTGACTAGTCAGTCACGGTTGTCCTAATGTGTTCCGTAATTATTCAACACTACGAAGATAATTGGTCTGATGGTCGACTAGTGTCCAATTGTGCATAATAATCAATACAACATACGAGAATTTTGGTTACAACTGATCAACGAAATAAAGCAATGACACGGAGTATAATGCGCGATATAGCCATTAGCATGATTATCTTCCCTCGCTAAGAATTCACATACTACCACCAATGATAAGTTTAGCTACTCATATTATGCATGCAATCAACAGAAATCATAGAAGAAAACATATTGAAAGATAAATAAAATAAGTAGAATAAAACTTGTAAGATACAAAGTTACCGAAGGTTGTCAATCTCCGGATGATTGCGGTCCTACGAGCTCCAAACTGCTATGAAAAAGTATCCCCTAAGCTACGGAACTCCCAGGACAGGCCCCGGGAAGCTCCTACCTAAAACTATAGAGAGAGGTGAGAAAGTAGGCTTGGAAAGATATGATTTTCGGAGAAAAACTGAGCTCTATATATAGGCCCCGAAATAACTCTGGGGCGGTTCGCCCGAGGCTGGGGCGGTTCGCCCCCCGTTATTTTCGCGGAATTCCGCGTTTTTCGACGCGGATTTGGATTTCTTCACCTTTTCGGACTCGGTTTCAGACTTCTAGTGGCCTTCTAACCTCCAGATTCGACCCCTAGACTCCAAATCCTATCCGGAAACCTTCAGATACTCCAAATAGGCTTCTGGAACACCAATCCTTGTCAACTTCAATATAATTGCCCGGAAATCCCCGAATTTCAACCAAAACCTGTAAAATAAAATCTAAAGGGAAACGTGACACTATTATAATAAAATGTACTAAAATATAGCTAAATTAACATAGAGGATAGCTAAAATAGGTGAAAAAGACTCGAATGAAAGTGTAAAATACACATTCATCACCTATCCTCTCGGCGATGCTCCTCAAATATCTCCCAATCGCGGTTGCGCTGGGCAATGTGCCCGTCGAGGTCTTGTCGCAGTCCTTGGAGAGAAGTGGTCAAGGCTGCAGCACTAGCATCAACTCTACTGAAACGGTCGTCGAGGTAGGCCTGAAATTCAGAGAAGTCAATACCTCTAGACCCATGTGGTGCTCGAGGCGGTGCATGTGGTGCCCTATGGACAAAGGGAATATCCCGGATAGGGGCTCGACCATCATCAGCTTCCATAGCATCCTCATAGTCATTTTCGTTATCCGAATCGGATGGTCGGAAGGGTGCTTCCACATCAGCAACGGCAGCCGTGGGGTTCTTCATTTGATACCTAGCAAGCTGTACATCAATAGTCGAGGGTGAAAGGGAAGCGACCTCGCAATCCCCCTCATCAATGTCCTCGACCCCGTAATATTTGCAGTAGGCAGTGATGAAGCTCGGAAAGATGAAGGGCTTCTTCTTCTTCTCCCAGTGGCGCACATACTCCTCATACATGATGTGACCGACGTCGATTCGATGCTTGTCTATCAAGCAGTAGAGGAGCTCGGCGTAATTTGGCTGTATCCAAGTGTCATTCTTTCTAGGGATCAAGTTGAAGATGCAGAATTTCATCATCACCTTAGCCTCGATGCTAAGGTCGCTCTGACGGATCCGTGCAGGTTCTGCTCCGGTTTCTGGATACCTGTACTCCCTGTTGCAGATCACGTCCGTAATGTATCTTCCTATCCCCCTAGAGGCCCTTGAATACTCGTAGGCATGGTTGCTTCCTGTGAACTCCCGTTGCCCAAAATGGATGAATGAAGAAATTGTTTCTGGCGTCCATGGTACAATTAAGCCTCGAACTAGTACCCCCTCCTTCTCCTCGAGATCAGTGTATCCAGCGTAGAACTCTTGGAGGAGGCTCATGTCGTACCCCTTGAATCTTTTTGAACTATACCAACCCCAATTCCTTTTTGTCGCCAATCGGGAGAGCGTCCTGTACCCTGCCATTTGAGCTACCTCCTCCTGGATATCTATCCGTCTGTCTGGTATGATCGATCTCCCACCTTGGGCTAGCTCCGCTTCGAGCCTTTGACGGACATCTATTGCAGCTAGAGACAACTCGTACATGTCGTGAGAAGGTTGGGAGCTTGATGCTACCCCCTTTCCCTTCTTGCTCGAGCCAGCTTTCCTTGATCCTCTTGGAGCCACGATTCCTACAAACAACAATTAGTATCTTGTATGACACAAAACAGACTTATGTATATGCAAATGTACGAGCGAACAAACGAGCGATATCCACAACAATCGAACTCCTAAAAAACACCCAATGTCTAGTCTAGCTACTTCATCATGCAACATATCAATGTAACTACTACATGCACATATCACATTATGCTCTTGCTAGACAACAAATGCCTTGAATCACAAGGCTCAATTCATACCATAGTAACAAAAATCTAACATCATAAATCCTCAACTTCATCAATCATGCATTCTACCATTACACCCATCATTATTATATCAACAAACACAAGTTTAAACATGGAATGAAAGTAAAAGATACATTGCCTAACAAGATATATCATCTAATAGCAAACATCTCAAACGAACAAATCAAGCCTAATTGAACATGCAATTGATAGTGAATAACGTTTCTAATCACACAAATCATCAACCCATACATCATACAAGCTTAATGACGATGCGCGGAATTGTCGGTTTCGAATCAATCAAATAAATTTGTTATTTAGCCAAAGGCAATTCACAACTACAACGAAAACCGTAGTGTAGAAGTAGAATAACCTCGAGTGTCGATCTCTAAGGACTATAACTATTTTATCTAATCTAATTTAGAATATAAAACAGCAGACGATTTAGCAAAGGTTTTTCTTAACAGATAATGGAGAGTGGTGATAGTATGGTCCTTCAAAGCATAACGGGTTAATAATCGTGCGTAAATTCCTCGGTTTTGCATGGAGATCTTTGATCAATGAATTGTCCTGTTGTAATTATCAAACACTACGAAGATAAAGATTTAGATAGGTCGAGGACCAATGAATTGTCCAATTGTTTGCAATAATTAATCAACAATACGAAGATAGAGATTTAGATAGAGGACCAATGAATTGTCCAATTGTTTGCCATTAGCATAATTATTAACCTTTCGCTAAGAATTCATATAGTATCACCAACAAGAAGT
Organism: Plantago ovata; assembly: GCA_028274465.1. Classification (NCBI taxonomy): domain Eukaryota; kingdom Viridiplantae; phylum Streptophyta; class Magnoliopsida; order Lamiales; family Plantaginaceae; genus Plantago; species Plantago ovata. The sequence continues at coordinate 50,333,906 of CM051456.1, read as the reverse complement.
TTAGCTACTCATAGTTGTCATGCAATCAACAGAAATCATAAAAGAAAACATGTTGAAAGATATATAAAAATAAGTAGAAAAACTGTAAGATACAATGTTACCGAAGGTTGTCAGTCTCCGAAGAATCGCGATCTTACAAGCTCCAAAGTGCTATGAAAAAGTATCTCCTAAGCTATGAACCCCCAGAACAGGCTCTGGGAAGTTCCTACCTAAAACTACAGAGAAAGGTGAGAGAAAAGGTCTGGAAAAGTATGAAAATCGGAGAAAAACTGAGCAACTATATATAGGCTTCGAATTAGTGTGGGGCGAAGGGCCCCACACACCGGGGCGAGTCGCCTGGTGTGGGGTGATTCGCCCCACATCCCGGGCGATTCGCCCGGGAGTAATATTCGGGATTTTACGCGTTTTCGACCCGTTTTTGGATTTCTTCCCCTTTTCGGACTCGGTTTCTGACTTCTAGTGGCCTTGTAACCTCCAGATTCGACCCCTAGACTTCAAATTCTATCCGGAAACCTTCAGATACTCCAATTAGGCTTCTGGAACCCCAATTCCTTGTCAACTTCAATATAATTGCCCGGAAAACCTCGTTTTTCAACCAAAACCTGTAAAATAAAAACTAAAGGGAAACGTGACACTATTCTAATAAAATGCACTAAAATATAGCTAAATTATCATAGAGGATAGCTAAAATAGGTGAAAAAGACTCGAATGAAAGTGTAAAATACACATTCATCAAACTCCCCAAACCGAAACTTTGCTCGTCCTCAAGCAACTAAGCTAGACTCTAATGCAAAAAACAATGCAACACACAAAATGGAGTCTCATGCCAAATAAAATGAACTAATCTAATCTACTGAATCTATCAAAAAACATATGAACAAGAACCATATAAATCAAAACATGAATATAGGTTGAAGAATGCCTCGATTGACTCATACACATCCACATAAGCACTTATGTCAAAACAGGATAGTCTCTCGTAACATTCTCTACCTGGACCTAGTCAGTGACGACGTAATGAAACATGTTAAGATACGAATGGTTGTCCCGTGCCTATGAAACTGAGGACTTACTGCTGTTCACCAAGTTAAGACTTTTCCTCAAAGAGGTACAACCAGTACTGGCTCTCATCAAACGAATGAGGGTTCCCTATAAAAGATAACACTCCCCTATTCTACCCATCTCTCAAGCAAAGTCTTAAGCTATTCACCACTTCCTGAATGGCAGGACGAGGGTGGTCTAGAACAGAGGACACTCAAAAACAAAAGACAAAAAAAAGAAAATTACAACACGATTACGAACATTACAAGAATTGGAAAATGAGACACACCACTTTGCTAAACTGCTATTTGGCTTCCTTTTTTTGGACCCTTCTTTGCTTTTTTGGGGTCTTTTCCTTTTTTTTCTTTTTTTTCTTTCCAATTTCTTTTTTTTTCTTTTTTTCCTGGAATTTTCTTTCTATTTTTTTTCGATTTTTTTTTTTTTTTTTTTAGCCAGCAGTAGCATAACAAAATGACTCACAACGACTTCCCCAAACCTATTCGAAAGAATAGGTTGGAGTACAAAATTTACGAGAAAGGAAAAATAAACTCACAATACGGAAATGAAAAACGGAAAACAATTCTAATGATAGTGTAACCCCCTCCCCAAACCTATTCGGAAGAATAGGTTATAAACAAAGGATCACACAACCTCACACTACCTCCTTCCTAGGCATTTAGCAATCTCAAAGCATGGTGAAGACTTGTTGCCTCTTAGGTACATAATTACTCGGGAAAACAACCATAAGACCCTAACATGCATCATCCTATTATAAAGGCTTTCATGAACCGCAGTAGAGAAAACACCACTAAGTGATGTCGAGACTACCAAGCTTAACTAAGAGCAATACATAAATGTGACAAGCCAAGCGAAAAAAACCTCAAACAAATTCATAGAGATGAAGCATATGATTAATGTCATAATTAGTTAATCTACCCAATAAAAAGTTCAAAAAATTTGGCAATAAACTCCACATAAAACATGCAAGACTATCCTAGGATGAATGTAGTGTATGCAACTAAATACTAAGAAAGCGGTAAACGTGCAAATGCAAATGAAAACAAAATGTTTCACGAGTAATCATAAGCAAAACAAGTATACGAATACCCAGCGATAATTCCCCCCCCCCAAACCTGAACGTCGTCGCTCGTCCCGAACGTCGAAAGTGGATTTAAGGTGAGAGCTAAACTTGTACCTGTACCCTATAGTACTCAAAGAAACTCATGAGAAACCAAAAACATACGAAAATATAAAATAAAACACAATGATATGCATGCAATAAAGCGGTAAAAAAGCGATAAAAACTTCGGGTTGCCTCCCGGATAGCGCCATTGTTTAAAGTCCTTGACTCGACTCCTGTCTGCCCCTAGCTCTTCTTCTTGAGGGTACTAGACTTCCCCTTCATGGATCGCAAACCTGCGAATAAGAATGAACATAGGCAGCAAGAGCACAGTAGTTAATAGTGTGAGAAGTATCAGTGGATCAGATATGGCTCGCAACACATGTCGCTTGTCATCCACCTCAATAGTGCAAGTCCTTCGGTAGATGTCCATCACGGAGCGTAGCTTAGTCAAGAACGTTCGCCCCAAGAGGATGACATCCCCCGTCCCAGGTGTAGACGCCGACATAACTACAAAATTGGTGTATACAGAAGCTTCACCAATCTTGACCAATACATTCTTCACAACGCCTTCGGGTCTCACAAAGGATCCATCTGCCAGTTGCACAATAGCCTTATGCTCGGATAGTTTTCCAAGGCTACTCTTCTCAAACACATTCAAAGGGAGCACATTAGAGTAGGATCCCGTGTCTAGTGTGGCACGGACATCTTCAAGCTCACCAATCCCGACCTTAATATCGAAACTTTGAGGGAGTGGCTCGGGATCCTCTTGCTCCTCTTCACTCTCGTCAGAACTAAGGTCCTTCTCTTCTTCCTTAGCCTGTGGAGGTTCTTCCTTCTTGCAACACTCGCACTTAGCAACCTTCTTGATAGTGATTTCGACAGGCAGATCACCAGCCAAGGTAATGGACATCGACTTCTCAGTGTTGCTAGGCAGCTTGCCTTGTTCCCTACTTGCTCCTCGCTCGATCAACTCTTGCATCTTTTGATGGGAAAGCCTAGTCCTCCCTTCCAACCTATCAAGCCTTGCCCTAGTCTTCTCAGAATCTTCTTCATAACGTTTGAGAAAACTTTGGGTGTGATCAACCATCTTCTGCAAGTTCTACATCATTTGAGCCGACCTCGACTTCGGTGGCTCTTTCGGAGCGGGGTTTTCGCAGTGGTCATTACCATAGTTAAGCCTACTACGGTCTTGGTTAGGGCCATAAGTTTGGCTAGCTGGTGCATATCCTTGATTGTTTCGGAACCCTCTTCTCAAAAATCCACCTCGAGGATTCCTACCATCTTGTCCGTAGCTAGCTTCTTGAGTACCAAACTCCGTAGCAAAGGCTTCCTCTTCGCCTCCTTGAACCCAGTTGCCATCATCATACGCAAGCTCCGATCTACACATATGAGCCCCATGCCTATAGTTCTTGCATATTCGGCAAACTTCGTTCGAAACAGTTGTTCCAACGGCGCTCTTGAGGACTTGCTTCAATTCGTTTGTAAAGCACTCGAATTGATCCCCATTCCCCCTATACATAGGGGCTTCTTGAGTCGGTGGAGCTTCAGGTCCACGTCTCCTAACCATAGCTCTTGGGTCCTTGAACTGCGAACCCTTAGCAAGCCTTTCGAAAACTGCCCAGACGGCTTCTGCGGTTTCCTCCCGAATATTGCTTCGGCATTGGAAATCCACCACTTGTTGGTTCTCGAAGGTTAGTCCATTGTAGAAGTGTTGGACTAGGTCAGAAAGCTCAAAACCATGGTGAGGGCACTTGTTCGTGAGGTCTTGGAACCTCTCAAACGCGGTGTAGATGGTCTCATCATAGTCCTGTTTAAATCCGATGATTTGCGCCTTTAGCGCGGTAGTCAAGGTGTGAGGGAAGTATTTTTCCATGAAAGCTGAAAAAACCTTCTCCCAAGTGTCCAGCGAGCCTGCTGGTAGAGAACTCAACCATGACTTGGCTCTGTCGCCAAGCCCCATAGCAAAAACCTTCATTCGCAACTCATCCGTTGTTATTTCAGCTACGGGTCGTGGGAGTTGGTTGACGAAATCATCGATATCGTGCAAGTAACCCATCACATCTTCCCTTGCTAAGCCGTAGAACCTCAGAAGTTGTTGGAACGCGTGGTTCTTGATTTCCAGATCTCGAGTTGTAGACGAAAGAACAATCGCAGGTCCCCTCATACGATACTTGGAGGGTTGAACCCATTCTTTCAGTGGTCTAGCTTCTGCCATTCCGTCGATTTCCTTGAAAAGACTGTGTAGAGACTCAGAGAAATCGGTATCCTCTATTTCCTCTAGTTCACGCCTTTGAAGTAGTCGCCTTCTTTGGTGGTAGACTCTATCGATCTCAGCAATTGAATCAGCAAGCGGTGTTCCTTTAGAACATGTATGTGACATACACTATCTGTAACAAACTAGGAAAGCAGTATCAGAGAGAGATTAAAAAGGAAAACTAAAAATTACTAGAACTAGGAATTGAATGCTGAAAATATAAAAAAGTTAAACAGAAAAAAGGAGTATAGTCCCCGGGAATGGCGCCAATTTGATGAACGTTGGATTGTCGAGTTCCAATTAATCAAATAAATTTGTATTTAGCCAAAGGCAATTCACAACTACAACGAAAACCGTAGTGTAGCAGTAGAATAACCTCGAGTGTCGATCTCTAAGGACTATAACTAGCTTTATCTAATCTAACTTAAGAATATAAAACAGCAGACGACTTAGCAAAAGTTTTTCTTAACAGATAATGGAGATTGATAGTATGGTCATTCAAAGCATAACAGGTTAATAATCATGCGTAAATTCTTCGGTTTTGCATGGAGATCTTTGATCTATGAATTGTCCAGTTGTAATTATTCAACACTACGAAGATATAGATTTAGATAGACCAAAGATCAATGAATTGTCCAATTGTGTTCCGTAATTATTCAACACTACGAATATAGAGATTTTAGATAGATCAAAGAAATAAAGCAATAACTCAGAGTATAATGCGCGATATAGCCATTAGCATAATTATTAACCCTTCGCTAAGAAATCACATACTATCACCAACGAGAAGTTTAGCTACTCATAGATGTCATGCAATCAACAGAAATCATACCACGAATGAATGAAAACATGATGAAAGATATATAAATATAAATAGAAAAACTGTAAGATACAATGTTACCGAAGGTTGTCAATCTCCGAAGAATCGCGATCTTACAAGCTCCAAAAAGCTAAGAAAAAGTATCTCCTAAGCTAAGAACCCCCAGAACAGGCTCTGGAGAATTCCTACCAAAAACTACAGAGAAAGGTGAGAGAAAAGGTCTGGAAAAGTATGAAAAACAGAGAAAACTGAGCTCATATATATAGGCATTCGAATTGTGTGGGGCGAAGGCTCCCACACAACGGGCGATTCGCCTGGTGTGGGGCGATTCGCCCCACATCCCGGGCGACTCGCCCGGGAGTGTTTTTCGGCCCAAAACGCGTTTTTGGATTTCTTCCCCTTTTCAGACTCGGTTTCTGCCTTCTTGTGACCTTTTAGCCTTCAGACTCGACCCCTAGACTTCAAATCCTATCTGAAATCTTTCAGATACTCCAATTAGGCTTCTGGAACACCAATTCCTTGTCTACTTCAATATAATTGCCCGGAAAACCTCGTTTTTCAACCAAAACCTGTAAAATAAAAACTAAAGGGAAACGTGACACTATTCTAATAAAATGCACTAAAATATAGCTAAATTAACATAGAGGATAGCTAAAATAGGTGAAAAAGACTCAAATGAAATTGTAAAATACACATTCATCAATACCTCTTTCAGAAACTACATGCCCTAGAACAATGCCTTCTCTAACCATGTAATGACTCTTCTCCCAGCTTAAGGTCAAATTGCATTCAATGCACCTTTTCAAAACAAGATCTAATCTTTGCAAGCATTCATCAAACGAATCACCAAAAAGGGAAAAACCATCCATGAAAACTTCAACAAACTTAGTTACCATGTCAGAGAAAACAGAAAGCATGCACCTTTGAAAAGTGGCGGGAGCGTTGCATAGTCCAAATGGCATCCTCCTATAGGCAAATGTTCCGAATGGGTAAGTGAATGTCGTCTTCTCCTGATCCTCCGGTGCAATTGGAATCTGGTAGAAACCTGATAAACCATTAAGAAAACAATAGAATTTCCGCCCCGCAACGCGGTTTAGCATGTCATCTATAAATGGTAAAGTGAAGTGGTCTTTCTTAGTGGCGGCATTTAATCTTCTATAGTCAATGCACATCCGCCATCCAGTGGTCTTCCTAACCGGTACCAATTCTCCCTTCTCATTCTCTTCCACTGTGACTCCTGATTTTTTAGGAACTACATGTACCGGGTTCACCCATCGACTAATAGGAATGGGGTAAATCATATCGGCATCTAGCAACTTGATCACTTCTTTCTTTACCACCTCTTGCATGGCCGGATTTATCCTTTGCTGAGGTTGCCTAACGGGTTTGGCATCTTGTTCTAGAGTGATGTTGTGCACACACCGTGTAGGGGTAATTCCCTTGATATCACTAATCCCCCATCCTATAGCTGCAGAATTTTCTTTCAATACTTCAATCAGCATACTTTCTTCATCGTTGGAGAGATGTGAGGAGACAATTACGGGCTTCTTCTGATTTTCTCCGAAGTACACATACTTGAGGTGCGCCGGAAGTGGTTTCAATTCTAAGCTAGGCTCTTCAGGAAATCTACTTTCTTCCTCTTTTTCATCTAAAGGTTCAAGTACCTCCTCTCCTGCGGGAATTTCTGGGGTGCTATCCATTATTTCAACTAGCTTCCTTGCTTCTCGGTCATGTAGCGCGTCTCAGTTTGCACGGTTAGTGCCTCCTCAAGTGGTTCACGATTATCATGGCAATGATGAAATTCGGAAATCACGGAATCATAGCAATCGACAAAATTTAACTCTTTCGTGACTTCCTTATCTCCAATGCTACATCCTACCAACTCTCCATTACCTCCATGGTTATTTTCTTGCCCTTAAGTTCAAGGCATGTGTTGGTCGTCGCCATGAATGGTCTCCCAAGTAGTACTACGTGCTCCCGAATATGGCTCTTCCCCTCGTCTGCAGACTTCATTACTACAAAATCAGCTGGGATTATCAATTTGTCCACCTTCACAAGGATGTACTCTATTATCCTGACCGGCCTCTTCACACTTTGGTCCGCCATTTGGACGACCATATCAGTTGGTGTCAATTCTCCGAGATCCAGGGCCTTGTATACCGAATAGGGCATTAAGTTAATGCTAGAACCTAAGTCAAGCATTGCCTTCGTAGTTCGTCCATTCCCTAAGGCGATGTCGATGATGAAACTTCAAGGATCCTTTTTCTTCACGGGCAATCCTGCAATTGAGTTGACCGTTTCAACCCCATTCACTTCCTTTCCTGAAGTAACCCTTTTATTCTTGATTTCACGAAAGAATTTCGTATAAGCTGGAATGTTTTGGATTAACTCCAAGAGAGGTACATTGACTTCCACTTTTGAGAGGCGTTGGAATAGGGGTGACTCTCGAATATCCTTCTTGGCTGGCTTCATCCGACTTGGGAATGGTACATGTGGCTTTGGAGGCACATATGGATTAGAAGATTTGTGAAGTTCCCCTGGCGTAGGAGTTCCTACCTCGACTTCATCATCACCTATGTCTTCCGCAGATGGTCTTGGTTCATCATTCTCTCCTAGAATTTCTTGAGGTTCTTTGGAACTTCCACTAGCCTCTTGTTCTGTGCTTGGTCCTGCATCTTCAGTCCCAGTAGATTCAACCCGTTTAGGACACACGAAGTTAGGAATTTTGGTCATCTTGCCTCCACGGAATAGTAGATTCACCTCTTCGCACTCATTTTCCTCGGTAGTAACAGCTGGAAGTGGCTCGGGATCAGTTTCAGGTGCCACATCGGGGGAACTAGGGTCGTCCAATTCCCTCGAGTTGGGGGGCAATTCGTCCCCCTCATTGGGCGGTTCGCCCCCCACTTCTAGGGGGGCGTCTTTGACTGCTTTTCCGCACTTTTCACACTTTAGCAGGCTAAGCTCCTTGATAAGTTGCTCAGTTACTTCGACTGCTTCAAAAGCCTTTTCGATGCGAAGATTGTTTTCAGCTTGCCCTGCGTGTGCTATCTCGAAGACACTCTCAATGGCTTTAATCCCTGTGTAAAACGCAAGTTCCTCCTCTTCACTGATATCTTCGTCTTCAGAATATCCTTCGTATAAGCCGTCAATTTCGCCCCAATTTGAATATATGTTGGTGACTTGACTCGTCATTACCTTCTCGGATTGTGCAGATCCATTGGCGTACTTTTGAAAGACCTTCTCTGCCTCTTCAACTGTACATTCTTCTAAACCTCCACACATCCCATCCACTTGAAGCCTAACATCATCACGTAGTCCACAAACAAAAAACCAAATCAGCTCCCCGTCGTTGAAACGGTGGTGGGGGCACTCACATTTATACAGCTCAAAAGGTTCATAGGTGTCACAGAACCGCTCGTATTCTCCTTGGTTGAAGTGTTCGATCCGATTCCGCAGTGCAATCGTCTCATGGTAAGGCATGAAACGTGCCAAGAACTCCTCTACTACTTGGCTCCAGGTCCTCAGTGATCCTGGTGCTAACCTTGCTATCCAAATCCTCGGTTCATATCCCAAAGCAAAAGGAAATAATTTCCTGCATAATTGATCCTCGGTGAACCCTTTTGCTGGAACTTTTGCTATTTCCTCTTCATTGGACCTGATGAAGCTTAACGGATTCATCCCCACTCCATCTTCGAACCTCGGTATCCTTCTCACTATAGAACTTGTTACCTCATACCCCGATAACTCTTCTTCCAAGTATATAGCTGACCCTTTCTTGACTTGCGAGAACGTAGGTGTCAAGCGAGCTTTTAAGGTCGTCATACCTGGAAGTCTGGAACAGGAGTAACTCAAAACTGAAAATTAGCCTCGTTAGAAATCTCGAAGTTCAAAAAAATTTCTAGAAATCGAATACTACTAAGACTAGGAAAGGCGTATCAGAGAGAGATTAAATAGGAAAACTAAAACTACTAGAACTAGGAATTGAATGCTGAAAATATAAAAAAGTTTAAACAGAAAAAAGGAGTATAGTCCCCGGGAATGGCGCCAATTTGATGAACGTTGGATTGTCGAGTTCCAATTAATCAAATAAATTTGTATTTAGCCAAAGGCAATTCACAACTACAACGAAAACCGTAGTGTAGCAGTAGAATAACCTCGAGTGTCGATCTATAAGGACTATAACTAGCTTTATCTAATCTAACTTAAGAATATAAAATCAACAGACGACTTAGCAGAGGTTTTTCTTAACAGATAATGGAGATTGGTGATAGTATGGTCCTTCAAAGCATAACAGGCTAATAATCATGCATAAATTTCTCGGTCTTGCATGGAGATCTAATTGTTCAATTGTGTTCCGTAATTATTCAACACTACGAAGATAGAGGTTTTAGATAGATCAAAGAAATAAAACAATAACTCAAAGTATAATGCGCGATATAGCCATTAGCATAATTATTAACCCTTCGCTAAGAATTCACATACTATCACCAACGAGAAGTTTAGCTACTCATAGTTGTCATGCAATCAACAGAAATCATACCACGAATGAATGAAAACATAATGAAAGATATATAAATATAAATAGAAAAACTATAAGATACAATGTTACCGAAGGTTGTCAATCTCCGAAGAATCGCGTTCTTACAAGCTCCAAACTGCTAAGAAAAAGTATCTCCTAAGCTAAGAACCCCCAGAACAGGCTCTGGAGAATTCCTACCTAAAACTACTGAGAAAGGTGAGAGAAAAGGTCTGGAAAAGTATGAAAAACGGAGAAAACTGAGCAACTATATATAGGCATTCGAATTGTGTGGGGCGAAGGGCCCCACACACCGGGCGATTCGCCTGGTGTGAGGCGATTCGCCCCACGTCCCGGGCGACTCGCCCGGGAGTGTTTTTCGGCCCAAAACGCGTTTTTGACGCGTTTTTGGATTTCTTCCCCTTTTCGGACTCGGTTTCTGCCTTCTAGTGACCTTTTAGCCTTCATACTCGACCTCTAGACTTCAAATCCTATCCGGAATCTTTCAGATACTCCAATTAGGCTTCTGGAACACCAATTCCTTGTCTACTTCAATATAATTGTCCGGAAACCTCGTTTTTTCAACCAAAACCTGTAAAATATAAACTAAAGGGAAACGGTACACTATTCTAATAAAATGCTCTACAATATAGCTAAATTAACATAGAGGATAGCTAAAATAGGTGAAAAAGACTCAAATGAAAGTGTAAAATACATATTCATCATCGCTACAACACATATGAGGTAGAAGGTAAGTGTATTAACTTTTCATTTTATCATCATTCTTATACTTGTTATGTACTTCGAACTTTGAAACTAAGTATATGATATTTTCATGTGTCATTCAGTTGAAGGAGAAGGATAATCTCCTCTTCACCTTGTCCTCAAGATCTCAGAAGGGCAAGTACGGAGGTTGTTTGTGTGATGAAGCCAGAACAGTTGCGGTGAGTTCAACAATACATGTGTTTATTAAATATTGATGATTTTGTAACTAACTAACAACATAACTAACACCTTACACTATTGATTTATCATTTCAGACGGCCTACGAGCATAGGATTCGTGATCAGGATCTCACTATTGAGGAAATGAATGTCATTTTCCTCGAGGTGAATCCTCCAAACGAGAAGGGCCGTCGCTTGGGAATGGGGAGTGCAGCATCCCTCCCTGATGTGGGCTCGAGGCCGGTGATGACAGTGTTTTTTACACTATCATTCGGGTCTTTTTCACCAATTTAGTTATCCTCTTGCATGCATTTTAGTGCATTTTGTTAGAATAGTGTCACGTTTCCATTTCTTTTGTTATTTTCAGGTTTTAGGTGAAAATCGCGCTTTTGGATATAAATCATGGCGAAACAATGATGTTTAGGTGCAACGAGATCACCAGTGGTGTGTCAAGGAGTACCGGGACGAGTTTCCCGGCCAAAAGACTAAGTTTCGGCGTTCAAACCAGTGCCAAGGGCAGAAATCGAAGATCCGAATGAAGAAAATGGCACGGGCAACTCTCTGCCCGTACCAGGCGCACCGCCGCGTACCGGGCGGTCCGTCGGGTGTCCGGCGGTCCGCCGGGGCCGGTCCGACACAACTATATATATTTTAAAAAGCTGCGAATTTTCATATCCTTCATCATAATTTTGCAGACATAAACCCTAGAGCTTGTTCTAGGTATATTTTCTCTTAGAACCATTGTTTCTTATCGATTTTGGAGCTAGAGTAGAGATTTGGACATCAATTGATCTCACCTTGCTAGATCTTTGTGAATTTAGCAATTCACCGGAGATTGACAACCTTTGGTGGTAACTTTGTATCTCACAATTTCTGCTATTTTATCTTTCATTCAACATGTTTTCATTCATTATTGCTTTGATTATGATTGTTGATTGCGTTATTGATATGAGTAGCTAAGCATCTAGTTGGTGATAGTATGTAAATTCGTAGCTAGGGTTCATATTATGCATGATTGAGTTTTTGAGTCTTTTACTTGTTTAATTATCTTAATTCGATTCTTTGATCCGACTAAGCCAATATCTTCGTATGAAAGTGTTAGAAACACTTGGACAATTCAAGATCATCGATTCAATAATTATAATTATCAAGTACTGCTTGAACTACGACTGACAACCTTAGCCAAGTATTAGTATCGATAGGAAGCTTTCAAAATACACGTCTACAAATCTGTCTTTGGTTTTTGTTAATTCAAATTACTTTTAAGGCAGTACGGGTTGCACTTTCATGCATAATTAGAACTTGATGCTTAGAATGAGCATACTATCACCAGCTCTCATCATATATTGTTAAGTTAAGCTAAGTTGAATTTGTGTTCTGAATTTATATAGTAGTTATTGTAGTTAAAGCTTGTTAAGTCCCTAGAACTCGACACTCGAGGTCATCTTACCTCTGCACTACGTGTTTTGTGTAGTTGTGAGTTGCCCTTTGGCTAAAACAAATTTATTTGATTGTTCGAGTCTGACAATCTCGTTCATCAAATTGGCGCCGCTGCCGGGGACTATTACTCCTTTTTACTCTTTAGCTTGTTTATATTTTCAGTTTCAATTTCCAGGATAAGTAATCTTAGTTGTCTAGTTTAGAAGTTGAGTTCCAAATTTTGGTCAGAGCTAACAGGACTGATTTTTGGTTGTGAGTTACTACTTTCCCAGATATCCAGGTATGACATCCATGAGGGCTCGCATGACCCCACAATTTTCGCAGGTTAAGAGAGGATCAGCTATATACTTGGAGGATGAGCTAACGGGGTATGAGGTGACAAGTTCCGTGGTAAGGAACATACCAAGGTTTGAGGAAGGAGCAAGGATGAATCCACTGCGTTTTATTCGGTCCTATGAGGAGGAAATAGCCCGAATTCCAGCTAAGGGGTTTACAGAGGACCAAGTATGCAGGAAATTATTTTCTTTCGCCTTGGGGTATGAACCGAGGCTTTGGATTACAAGGTTGGCACAGGGATCACTGAGGACTTGGGACCAAGTAGTGGAGGAGTTCTTGGTGCGATTTATGCCCTACCAAGAGAAAATGGCCTTGCGAGGAAGGATTGAACACTTCAAGCAAGGAGAAGATGAGCGGTTTTGTGACACCTAAGATCGGTTTGAGAAGTATAAACGAGAGTGCCCCCATCACCGTTTCGATGATGGGGAGTTGATTTGGCATTTTGTTGGTGGGTTACACGATGAGGTTAGTCTTAGATTGGATGGGTTGTGCGGAGGTTTGGAAGATTTCACGGTTGAAGAGGCAAAAAAAGTCTTTCGTAAGTACGCCAGAGGATCCGCGCAGTCTGAGAGACTAACACCAAGTCACATCGCCAGTGAGAGGCTAGACCGAGGTGGAACTGAAAGCTTATCTGAGGAGTTTCGAGAAGATGATATTAGTGAGGAGAATGAACTTGCAATTTATGCAGGAATTAAAGCCACTGAGAGTGTATTTGAAATCGCACATGCAAGACAAGTTGAACAGAACATCCGTATAACACATGTTTTTGAGGGGGTAGCAGTAACTGAGCGACTAATGGAGAAAGTCAGTTTGTTAAAGTGTGAAAAGTTAGAAGAAATCAATACACAAGAGTTCGGAGACCAAAATCCAGGGGACGCCCCACTAGACGTGAGGGGCGGTCCGCCTGGTGTGGGGGGCGGTGCGCCCCCCACAAGCAGTAGGCAGGCGTGCCCCCTGCCACTACCCGACGCACCGCCGGGCGTGGGGGGCGGTCCGCCGCACAGATGCAGTGCGGGAGGCCCCCCACTGGCCACCCCAGGCGGTCCGCCGGGCGTGGGGGGTGGTCCGCCACGTACTACCAGGGAGTTGGACGACCCCAGCTCCCTGATTTCACCCGTCGTCAATAATCTTCATGATGCAGAGCCCGTTCCGGCAGTTACCACCGAGGTCCCTGAGTTCGAGGAAGTAAACCTACTCCTCCGTAGTGGGAAGGTAACAAAAATCCCTAATTTTGTACATCTTAAACATGTTAAATCTACTGTGACTAACAATGCAGGGACAAGCAAGGAGAATGAAGTTGGTGCAGGTTCAACAGACCCTCAAGTGCAAGACAATGCACCCCGCACATCTGAAGACGGCGACAACGATGGGGAGAAGGGGGACACACCAAATATCGAGGAGGGACTTCATAAGTCTCCCAACCTTATGTCTCCCAACCTTATGTGCCCCCGAAACCTCACATGCCATTCTCTGGTAGGATCAAGCCAGCCAAGAAAGATATACAGGAGTCACCTCTATTCAAGCGCTTCTCTAAAGTCGAAGTTAATGTTCCTCTATTGGAGCTCATCCAGAATGTTCCAGCCTATACGAAGTTCTTTCGGGAGGTGAAGAGCAACAAAAGGATTGCACTAGGGGGAGACGCGACCGGTATGGAGACAGTGAATTCTATAGCGGGGCTTCCCGCGAAGCAAAGAGACCCAGGGAGCTTCATCATAGATATTACCATGGGGAATGGGCGGTCCACCAAAGTTATGCTCGACTTAGGAGCTAGCATCAACTTGATGCCCTACTCAGTATACAAAGCCCTAGACCTTGGGGAAATGCAACCAACCGAGATGGTTGTACAGATGGCAGACCAAAGCGTGAAACGTCCTTTGGGAATAATTGAGGATATCCTCGTGAAGGTAGACAAACTAATAATTCCTGCAGATTTCGTAGTGATGAAGTCAGCCGAGGAAGGAAAGAGCCATGTCCGTGAACACGTGGTGCTGCTTGGAAGACCATTCATGGCCACTACCAATACATGCCTTGAACTACAAGGCAAGAAAATCACCATGGAGGTAATGGGTGAGAAAATTGAATTGGTAGGATGTAGTATAGTCGATAAAGAAGTTATAGAAGAATTGAAGTTTATTGATTGCTATGATTGTGTGATTTCTGAATTTGACCATTGCCATGATAATATTGAACCTTTTGAAGAGGCACTAACCATGCAGGTGGAGTCGTGTTACATGTCTAAGGAAGCAAGGGAACTAGTCGAGATAATGGATAGCACACCCGCAATCCCATTCGGAGAAGAGGCACTTGAACCCATAGAGGAAGAAGAGGGGGATAACCGACTTCCAGAAGAGCCTAGCTTAGAACTAAAACCCCTTCCTGGGCACCTTAAGTATGTTTACTTAGGGGAAAATGAGAAAAAGCCTGTAATAATTTCTTCACACCTATCTAGCATAGAATAAGGTAGGCTAGTCCAAGTCCTGAAGGAAAATTCTGCAGCCATAGGATGGGGAATTAGTGACATTAAGGGGATAAGCCCTACACGGTGTGTGCACAATATCACTTTAAAAGAAGATGCCAAACCCGTTAGGCAACCTCAACGTAGGATAAACCCAGCCATGCAAGAAGTCGTGAAGAAGGAGGTGATTAAGTTGCTAGATGCCGATATGATCTATCCCATTCCTGATAGTAGGTGGGTAAGCCCCGTACACGTTGTGCCTAATAAATCGGGGATTACGGTAGAAGAGAATGAGAAGGAAGAGCTAGTGCCAGTTAGGAAAACCACAGGTTGTCGGATGTGCATTGACTATAGGAGATTAAATGCTGCCACAAAGAAAGACCACTTCCCTCTCCCATTTATCGATGACATGTTGAACTGCATCGCGGGGCGGAAATTTTATTGTTTCCTTAATGGCTTGTCAGGTTTCTATCAAATTCCGATTGTGCCAGAGGATCAGGAGAAGACGACATTGACTTGCCCTTTCGGAGCGTTTGATTACAGGAGAATGCCATTTGGGCTATGTAACGCCCCCGCCACTTTTCAATGGTGCATGCTTTCTGTTTTTTCTGATATGGTGACTAAGTTTGTTGAGGTTTTCATGGATGATTTTTCCCTTTTTGGTGATTCATTTGATGAATGCTTGCATAGATTAGATCTTGTTCTCAAAAGTTGTATCGAATGCAACTTAACTCTAAGTTGGGAGAAAAGTCATTACATGGTTAGGGAAGGCATTGTTCTAGGACATGTGGTATCCGAAAGGGGGATCGAAGTTGATAAGGCAAAGATAGAAATATTTGAGAAGCTCCCCCCACCCACTTGTGTCAAAGAACTTCAGTCTTTTCTTGGTCATGTAGGATTCCATAGGAGGTTTATCAAAGATTTTTCGAAAATTGCAAAACCATTAAGCAACTTGCTTGCAAAAGATGTGATTTTCCATTTTTCTAAAGATTGCTTAGAAGCCTTTAACACACTTAAGGCAAGATTAATCACTGCTCCTATAGTTTTGCCACCTAATTGGAAACTTCCTTTCGAGATAATGTGTGATGCCTCAAATTTTGCTATAGGGGCGGTGTTATGCCAAAAGGTAGACAAGCAGTATCGTGTGATTTACTATGTTAGTAAGACCCTAGACTCAGCTCAAGTTAACTATACAACTACTGAAAAAGAATTTTTAGTTGTTGTCTTTGCTTTACAAAAGTTTAGGTCTTATTTGTTAGGACACCTTGTGAATGTCCACACTGATCATGCTGCTTTAAGACATTTAATAGCTAAACAAGATTCTAAGCCAAGATTAATCTGTTGGGTCTTACTGTTACAAGACTTTGATTTGACCATAGTTTGGGGAGGTCGTTGTAGTGTCATTGTATTTCCTTTCATTGTACTTTCATTGTGCTACTGTTGGCTATAAAATAAAAGAGAAAAAAAAAAAGAAAAAGAAAAGAGAAAAATCAGAAATTCCAGAATCTGGAAAAACAAAACAAAAAGGAAAGAAAAAAAGAAAAATAGAATAAGACCCAAAAATAGCAAAAGAAGGGTCCAAGCAAGCCAAAAAGCAGTTTTAGCAAAGTATTGCATTATTTTTTCAGCTTTTATAGTAGTTCGTAATCGAGTTGTAAATTCTTCCTTGTGCTCTCGTGTCGCCTAGTCCAAGGCTTGTTCTAGACCACCCTCGTCCTTCCATTCAGGAAGTGGTGAAGAGTTTTTATTTAAGAGTCGGGTAGAATAGGGGAGTGTTGCCTTTTAGGGAACCCTCCTTCGTTTGATGAGAGCCAGTATTGGTTCGACCTCTCTTGAGGGAAAGTCTCACATGGTGAACAGAAGAAAGCTTTCGGTTTCATAGGCACGGGGCAACCATTTGAATTTTGATATGCATCATTACGTCGTCATTGACTAGGTCCAGGTAGAGAATGTTACGAGAGACTCCCTTGTTTAACAAAGTGCATATGTGAATGTGTATAGGTTCAATTGAGACATTCTTCAACCTACTTCCATGTTATGATTTGTATGATCTTTGTTCATAAGCATTTGGTAGATACAATCGATTAGTTCTTCTTGTTTGGGAAGAGACTCCTCTTTGTGTTCCATGTAGGTTGCATAGAGTCTAGCTAGTTGCTTGAGGACAAGCAAAGGTTCGGTTTGGGGAGTTTGATGACAGTGTTTTTTACACTATCATTCGTGTCTTTTTCACAAATTTAGCTATCCTCTTGCATGCATTTTAGTGCATTTTGTGAGAATAGTGTCACGTTTCCATTTCTTTTGTTATTTTCAGGGTTTAGGTGAAAATTCGCAGCTTTTTAAAATATATATAGTTGCTGTCGGACCGCCTCCGGCGGACCTCCCGGTACGCGGCGGACCACCGGACCGCACGGTACGCGGCGGACCGTCGGACACCCTGGGCGTTTCTACCGCTCCCAGGCGGACCGCCCCACACCCGGGGCGGTGCGCCCGGGAAGGGCAGGGGCCTGGGCGCCCCTGGGCACCCCAGGCGGACCGCCCCACACGGGGCGGTGCGCCTGAGGGCGCCAGTGATCCGGGTGCTCAGATTTGACCCCGGACACCACAAATCACCCCCGAATGCAACCATATCGACCCTTTTACCCTTTTTATCACCCGTTTTGGTTTATCACGAGTTTCCTTGAGTAATACAGGTTACAGGTATACATATAGCTCTCACCTCGTATCCACTTTCGACGTTCGGGACGAATGACGAAGTTCAGATTTGGGGGTTATCGCTGGGTATTTCTATAACTTATTTTTTTTATGACAACTCGTGAAAACCTTTGTTTGCACGTTTACCGCTTTCTTAGGATTTAGTTTGTTCGTATGCATTCATCCTTAGTCTAGTTTTGCATGATGTTGTGTGGAGTTCAATGCCAAATTTTTTGAAATTTATTATTGTATACACTAAGTGTTTGTGACCATTGCCCATACATTGCATCTCTATGGAATAGTTTGAGGTTTGTCTCCCTTGGCTTGTCATATTTGTATGTGCACTAGTTAAACTTGGTAGTCTCGACATCACTACGTGGTGTTTTCTCTACTGCGGTTCGCGAAGGCCTTATAAAATGTTGCATGTTAGAGTCTTTGGTTGTATTCTCGTGTAATTATGTACCTAAGAGGGAACAAGTCTTCACCTTGCTTTTTGAGATTGCTAAATGCCTAGGAAGGAGGTAGAGTGAGGTGTGTGATCCTTTGTTTGAAACCTATTCTAACGAATAGGTTTGGGGAGGGGGTTACTTGCATTTTGACTTGTTTTTCGTCTTGTTGAGTCATGTTGAGTTTGTTTTTATTTTTTCATGTGAGTTTGTGCTCCAACCTATTCTTTCGAATAGGTTTGGGGAGGTCGTTGTAGTTTCATTGTATTTCCTTTCATTGTACTTCCATTGTGCTACTGCTGGCTATAAAAAAAAAAAGAGAAAAAAGAGAAAAAGAAAAGAGAAAAATCGGAAATTCCAGAATCTAGAAAAAGAAAAAAAAAAGGAAAGAAAAAAAAGAAAAAAAGAATAAGACCCAAAAAAAGAAAAGGAAGGGTCCAAGCAAGCCAAAAAGTAGTTTTAGCAAAGTATTGCATTATTTTTTCAGCTTTTATAGTAGTTCGTAATCGAGTTGTAAATTCTTCCTTGTGTTCTCGTGTCACCTAGTCCAAGGCTTGTTCTAGACCACCCTCGTCCTGCCATTCAGGAAGTGGTGAAGAGTTTTTCTTTAAGAGTCGGGTAGAATAATTTGACCTGGGAAATGACTTAGCCTTACATTGGAAGCAAGTGTAGAAGTTCGGATGAAGGTCTTTGAGCCGTTCAAGTGTGCAAGATTGGAGCAGTCTAGCCATTTCGGCCATAAGTTCTTCATACTGCACTGGATTGACCTAAAACCAACGCCCACGCGTAGCTAACTCACATTGCTATCCAACGGTATGTCACACATATCAGTCAGAGATAAGATGAGCCCTACAGTTACATTTCATGTAGGGAGATTCGCCTGGCTCTGTAGGCGAATCGCCCCAGAGACCTTATTTTTCACACAGTTTCTGTTTTGTGGGGGAGAATCGCCCCAGAGCCAGGCGAATCGTCCGGAATGGGCTCCCAAATGAGATTTTGGGTTTAAAACTCATTTTTCAGTTACTTTTCTTGATACCTTTCACTTTGTAATTGCTTGGGAGAGCTCTTAGAGGCTCCATAGCTCAGATTCATATCATAGAAGCTTGATTAGCATCAAGGGATTGGTGATTACATCCAAATTCATCTTCATTGTATCTTGATCCATGAGATTTGGGCATTCTACCGTCTTGTGACAATCGGTGGTAACTTGTATCAATTCTCCGTATTTTGACTCTTAATATGAATGTTTGTTATTGTTATTCATATATGATGATGTTTTACTCTATTATTGTCATGAGTAGCTGAATCTCCATTGTTGGTGGTAGAATGTAGACTTGATAACTTGGGTTATGATTATGCTTGTTGTGCTTTGAATTGTTCTTTAAGATCTAAAGTAGCCAATACATATCTTCGAATTACAAGGTAGTGACAACCCTTGTGGTCACTTAATACTTCTAGATCCGTACAATTAGGAGTAGCCAACTCCGTATATTCGAATGCAAAGCATGTGACAGTTTTGTGGTCAAATAATAATTCTATATTGTATGTTTAATGTTCATAGCATGCTTGCAAGTTGTAACCCATGGTTTATCATTTCTACTAAGCTACCACCAACATCTTTCACTGTTTGTTTTATCTTGCTCTTGATAGTTTCCGATTTACATGAGTGTTCGGTTTATTCTTACAAACTTGTTTGTTGGTTGAAAATGATTGTTTTACACTAAACATAGCCACATTAAGTCCTTAGAGAACGACACTCGGGAACATCTTGCCATTGCACAAAACCATTTTGTATAGTGATAAGTGTTCTTTGGCTTATACAAATTTAATTATGATTCTAACGACATCATTCAAGGAAGACAAATCATCCTGAAATGGATTGATTTAGCTACCATCTTTCAGATTCCAACCACTGGAACTAAAGATGACATCACTGCTACAGAGGACGAAATTAAAGCCTTTTACAGTGCTGCTAGAAATAACTTCATGAAGAAAAACGAAATTGCTCTTGTAAATTGGGACAAATTTACAAAGAGAAAGCATCTCTCTTACTCTCTAGGACTAGTAGCCTTGCTGCTCATTAAAGTCCTAGATTCTCAAGTCGGAGGAATAGATCAAGTAGGCCTGAAAAGATGGCCCTTGCTGAAACATATCCATGAAAATGGATCAGGCATAAACTGGGCAAAATACCTCTTCAACAGACTTGTTGAATGTATTGTTAAGTTCAAGGTCAGGGTAGAAGACAACACTGTCTCACCTATGTACCCAGTTATGTATGGATTAAACATCTGCTACATCTTGACACAATTCAAGATTAAGCTTAGAAACCCACTGCCTATAAACAAGTTAGTATGTAACGTGGGTAGATCTTTCTACAATCAGCACAAGCCCTTGGATGCTGATGAGAAGAAATCGAAGAAAGCAACAGACTCAAATGTTGTTGATGCTGCTGTGGTTGCTGACACAAAAGCATCGAGCAAGAGAAGCAAGAAAAGAAAAGCTGATGATGATGATACTCAGACTGCAGCTTCATCAGCTGATCCTATCCCTAAGAAAACAAGGACAAAAACCTTCCCAAGGAAGAAGAAAACGGCTAGGAAGTCAGTTCGTATCGTTCATGATGTCCCCGACGATGATACTACAGTGGTTGCTGAAAAGCAACCTACTCAAGTAATTGATGTAGAAGCACCTGCTGACACTTCTACAAATCCAATCACTTTGGATACAATTACTGAAGAAAGACCACAAGGCAGTGGAAATGCAAATCCTGCCTTAGGAAGAATCGATGATGTCTACGTAGTAGATAATCTCGATGATACAACACTTGAACCAGCAAGTGACATCGCCGCAGACCTAAGAAAGGTTGCACTTGCTGAAGAAGTTGCTAACAAAGAAACAAGTGAAAAAGAAATAGTTGATGAACAAGCAACTAGTCCATAAAGAGAGATTGCTCAGACAGCACAAGTTGCTGAAGAAACAGTTGATGAGACAACAACTATTCAAAACGTTGAGTTTGCTAAAACTCACAACGAAGTATCATTCGACGACGCATCACTTGATGATGAGAATGCAAGACCAAGTTCACCGGCTACTTCAATAGACAAGATCCAACTGGTACTTACGGATCTAAGCCAGAAAATGGATATGGAGATTGATGATAACTCCAATAAATCGGTGGATCTCTTCATGACAAGTAGTGAACGAAGAGGTCAAGATACTTCTGCTTAACCTGTCCATACAAAGACAAGGGAGATTGCTGATACTACACAGCCTTCTCAACTAGAGCAAGAAAACAAGTCTGCTGAAAAAAAAGATCAACACATAGATGACGCCACTGAAGCTGAAAGACTACAGTCCTCTCCTGTTGTTCTTCAGCAGGTAGAAAACTCAAAAACAATTGGATTATCTTATGTTTTTGATAATTTATCTTTAGATAATATTATTATTTCTTTACAAACTTCTCAAGATACAAGCCAGAAGCTTGCTGAAACTTCTGCACCAGAATCTACAACTCCTGCTCAGTAGGTAGATGCAAATTTCAACAAATTTACTATGTTCAAAAACATAGTACTTGTATCTAACAAAGTGTTATTTCAGGATGAACAAAACAAGGAAGCTACCACAGCTCCTATTGAAATGGATGTAGATATTGCACAACCAAGTGTGCAACATGAGCTTGCTGAAAACCAACAGGTATTTCATGAATCAGTTTTAGACTACATTCCAAAAATTCCTGAAACTAACATTGTTCTTATTCAGGCTCAAAAGGAGAGTATGGAAGCAACGCTCATCACCGAAGTCCATGAAGTCAGCTCAGAAGAGCTCTACTCAAACTTCAAAAAGAACACTTTGACCAAGGTTGCAAAATCTGTCAGCAACTGGCAAAGATATAGAAGAATGGACTTCTCAGATCTCTTTCTACATCTCTCTTTTGAAAAGAAAAGAACTTCTTTGCTTAAGCTTGAGACTTTTGTCCACTTCATCCTCCCAGTTGATCTCTCATATTCTCAGCAAATGGGAACTGGTCTGGTTCACACAATTAGAGAGAATATGAAGAATCAATTTAAGAGTGTCTCTCCAGCTGAACAAGCTGAGATGCTCAAAGGTTCCTTTGTGCGTGTGGTTGTTGATCCCCACAAAATCAATAAGGAGGAAGAAGTCACAAGTCAAGCTAAGCATATGCATCTTCTATTGGTTATCCTTACTGATGATGAAGAAGAAAAAGAAGATGAGAATGTGATTGAAGATTCCAGTGATGATGATGAAGGAAAAGATTCTAAGGACTAAAAGGACAAAAAGGATGATGATGATGAATCCTAAGGTCCAAGTCCTGGTGCTGATGGAGTAGTTCAAGTTGCTGATCAAGCAACTGAACAAGCACAAGCTGTTGATCAACCACATCCCAGCAACCAACAAGAATCTACTGCTGCTCCTTCTGCTGAACATCCAGTAACTGAAGAAGTTGCTGAGATGAGTGAAGAACAATCCAGAAAATTTGTTGAAATTGCTAAAGGCAAGGCAAAGCTTTTTGATGCCGAGTTAGCTGAAAAAGCTATACTTGATGCCAAGGTCACTGATCCAAACTGTTAGGAAACTTGTAAATCTTGATGAGCAATTAACCATGCTAAATTAAGGAAAGTCCAGTAACTATTACTCTTAAGGTCCATAGGAATTTAGAATTTTAAGGAAATTGTAAAAGAGGAACGTTTGCTGAAGACTTAGTGTAGGTACTAGTTAGGTGCTTTAGTTTTGCTGATGATGTACTTTGTTTTTACAAATGAACTATTGAAGCACTAGAACCGCTCAGAAACTTGAAGATTCGAAGACTGAAGACTTAAGAAGAATTCTGAGAATGGTATCTACAAAGGCACATGTTGCTCAGAAAGTGGAAATTTCAGATACTGTAGATCGGTATCTATTTGAGCCTTCAAGAGGGCAGCTTCCCCCTTTGGAAATAAAATTAGCATTGCATAGACTAGACAATTGCAAGAGAACATCGGACATTATCCAGTTTTGTAGCCATCATCACTTTGTATTTTCTCCCCATCAGGTGTATACTCGTCAATGGATGTGATGCACTGAAATATGGCCAACAACCTTTCTAGTGGAATGTTCCTGGTCCTTTCATGAGAATATCCTGTTCTTTGATTTCCTTCTGCTGCATGGCTTTCTCGGAGCTCCTGAGTGACAAACATGACAACCAAATAACTCAGTCTCTAGTGTCATTCTACACACGATAGACAAGTGGAACTCTACACCAGAGCTTATGTATTTCACTGGTTCAGTATATGCAAACACTCGGAAAACAACAGGATGGAGAAATAATATCTCAAAGAACTTTAGGACAGCAAAAGACGATAGCATAATCCAATATCATTTAATAAAGATATCATTTCCAAAATATGAAAAGGGTAATGCCTTGTGGAAGCAAAAAAAATTATATTAACTCACTACAAACCATTATTAGATATGAGCGGCCTAATTACTTACTTTTTTCTTATTTTGCCACCGCCCTGTCCTCCCGTTGAATCGAAGAGTGATGCATCGTGTGTTGCTGGATTTCTTGAAGCAATAAATGCAGAAATGAGAAGATATTTTGCAGAAGTGGACATATGGAAGTCAATCTCATCAGAAGCGCCATTGATGCCCTGGTTCTTCATAGCACTTCTTCTCTTGTAAAGGTGAAAAGACAGTAGAGAGCTCATCAATCCTTCTTGTAATTTTAGAGAAACGCCTCAAGACTATGTTGTTCACAGTAAACAATGATAGTCAGAATATACCATACTAAGAAGAATAATACAAAAATCACTGATAACTAAAATACAAAACATACTCGAGAAACCAGGAATATAACTTGGGATTTGGTTGGTTTCTTAAAAATATTTGCTGCAAATCATCTTCTGCGTAATCAGGAAAGTACACAGGAAGGGGTTCAACATAGCCTGTGTCAGATGGAAATGTATTCGGGGATGTCTTACTTACAAAAATCACACCAACCTCAGGCATTTTCAGAATGTGATACAAATTGAACAAAAATGGTAATATAGTACAGCTCTTATCCCAATCTGTTAGGAAACTTGTAATTTTGATGAGCAATTAACCATGCTAAATTAAGGAAAATCCAGTAACTAGTACTCTTAAGGTCCATAGGAATTTAGAATTTTAAGGACATTGTAAAAGAGGAACGTTTGCTGAAAACTTAGAGTAGGTGCTAGATAGATGTTTTAACCGCTCATGATGTATCTTGTTTTCTGAAAAGAAAAACAACCTATTGAAGCATTTGCTGATGATGTACTTTGTTTACACAAACAAACTATTGAAGCATTTAGAACCGTTCAGAAACTTGAAGAATTTGAAGACTGAAAACTAAAGAAGATTTCTGAAGATGGTATCTACAAAGGCACATGTTGCTCAGAAAGTCTTGACACCAGAAATAACTTAACTTGTTTACTGCAAAGTATTCAAAGTTTTGTTTCTTAGATTACTTGTTGTAGCTGAATAAGTTATAATCAAGTTATCTCATCCCAAACCTCTCTAACTGAAAATACACCCTTTCAGGCGTGAAATTCAGGGGGAACTTAATCTAGCATAGTGTTGGTGATTATAAGTCCCAAGTTTGATGGAGAACAAGGTTTCGTTCTCTAGTTAGGTTGGAAACGAAGCAAGTGTGCTTTGGTTTCTGTTGAATCGCTCTAGATAGGTGTTGTAAGGAACCTCAAACTTGTCTTAGTGGATTCAGTCCTAGAAAGGACAAAGTGGATTAGTTGAGAGATTACGCCACTCTCAGATACCACTATAAAAGTGTTTGTGTGATTTACTTACTGCATTTAGCTTTCAGCAAAGCATATCTATCTGTACACTGTCACTCTGTTCACTTTCTGAAACTATCACTTACTGACAAAGCACTTATTGTACAAAGACTTCCGCTCTCTGATTTTAAGTATCAACAAAACTCGTTACTGAAAAGTAACTAGTGCTTGCTGAGAAAGTTAAGTATCAGCAAACTCATTACTGAAAAGTAATAAACCCTTGTTGAGAAAGTTTTAAACGACGAATGTTTGAGAAGACTATTCACCCCCCCCCCTCTTGTCTTTTCTTGTTGTTTAAAGGGACCAACAAGTGGTATCAGAGCTGGAGGTTCTTTAACCTTCAGCACTGAACCTAGATCCCCTTAGGTGCTTTCCGTAAATCACTCTCACTTGATCAGTTTGGTAGTCTTTTGCTGACAAGATGTCTTTAGGAGACGCTCCCTTGCTGAAGCTGGAAGACTATGAAAAATGGAGAAACAACATGATGCTACATCTTGAGGCCATTAGTGATGAGATGGTTACTGTCATTAATGATGGACCTATCAAGATCACAAAGGTTGAGAGAAGTTTTCCTCACAAAACCACAGACGCTGGAAAGGAAACTATCTCAGGCGAACCAGTTGATACTGTCATTCCAAAACCAAGAGAGGAATGGACTTCCAAGCAAAGTCTTAAGCTATTCACCACTTCCTGAATGGCAGGACGAGGGTGGTCTAGAACAGATGACACTCGAACAAACAAAAGACAAAGATTACAACTCGATTACGAACATTACAAGAATTGAAAAATGAGACAAACACTTTGCTAAACTGCTTTTGGCTCTTTTTTTTTTTACCCTTCTTTGCTTTTTTGGGGTCTTTTCTCTTTTTTTTTTTTTTCTTTTCCAGATTTTTTCTTTTTTTCTGGAATTTTTTCTTCTTTTTTTTTTCGATTTTTTTTTAGCCAGCAGTAGCACAACGAAAAAGAAACAATGTTACACAAACGACCTCCCCAAACCTATTCGAAAGAATAGGTTGGAGTACAAAATTTACGAAAAAGGAAAATAAACTCACAACACACACTAAAAATTGAAAAACAAGTCTAATGATAGCGTAACACCCTCCCCAAACCTATTCGAGAGAATAGGTTGCAAACAAAGGATCACACAATCTCACACTACCTCCTTCCTAGGAATTTAGCAATCTCAAAGCAAGGTGAAGACTTGTTGCCTCTTAGATACATAATTACTCGGGAAAACAACCATAAGATCCTAACATGCATCATCCTATTATAAAGGCCTTCGTGAACCGCAGTAGAGAAAACACCACTAAGTGATGTCGAGACTACCAAGCTTAACTAAGTGCAATACATAAATGTGACAAGCCAAGCGAGAAAAACCTCAAACAAATTCATAGAGATGAAGCATATGATTATTGTCATAATTAGTTAATCAACCCAATAAAAAAGTTCAAAAAATTTGGCAATAAACTCCACATAAAAACATGCAAAACTATACTAGGATGAATGTAGTGTATGCAACTAAATACTAAGAAAGCGATAAACGTGCAAATGCAAATGCAAACAAAAGTTTTCACGAGTAATGATAAGCAAAACAAGTATAGAGATAGCCAGCGATAACCCCCCCCCCCCAAACCTGAACGTCGTTGCTCGTCCCGAACGTCGAAAGTGGATTTATGGTGAGAGCTAACTTGTACCTGTAACCTATATGACTCAAGAAAACTCGTGAGAAACCAAAACGGGCGATAAAAGAAGTAAAAAGATCAATAATTTAGCATAATAGGAGGAAAATGGGACTCCGAACGAAAATTCGGACCTCCGGGTTTCTGGACATGCCAGGCGAATCACCCCACGTGGGGGGCGGTTCGCCCGGCACCTCCAGACTCTTGGAGGTGTCGGTTTCCCTCCCAAAATGCAAAATTATCATCTTAAAACCTATTTTATCACCAAAAACACACGAAAAATAAATATGCATGCAATGCAAGAAAGCGATAAAACTAAACTACATGCGACTATTACCACTAATGTTATTCATTATCAAATGGAAACGAATCTTGTGCATCCGTTCCATTACTCCTCGCATCTTGGGAACCATCCTTGGCTCCTCTCCGTATCTGCTCAAGCAAGTCCATGATTCCCTGAAAACTAAAATTAACAAAACCAAGAAAAAAAAATCTAAAAAATAACTAAGGGAATCAGATGGAAAATAAAAAGAGTAAAGAGGATCAAAACTCCTTTGGGACTCATAGGTGGGTGCATGGACCAGAACATAGGAGTCAAGATCAAGAGTATCTGCCGCAATTGATTCAAAGACACCAAAATCTTCAGAGATTGGCTCCTCGACCTCAACACAACTCACGCCATCACCTTCTGACTCAAGTGAAGCAATGGGTTCAGTTATCACTTCCTCCGCGACTTCCTCTTGACCAACAACCTCGACATCCGCAAGTAAGGACGTGGAATCCAAGCTAAGCACTTAGGAGACTTCATCAATGGATTCTTCTCCACATTCCTCTTCATCGGCAATGTCGATTTCTGGTGGCTGACTACTAAAGCGAGACGTCCATGCCCTTGACCCGGGAGGTGAGTCCCTATCCCAATGTTCCAGAAACTTGATGGTTACTTCACCCCAAGTGCGCAACGATTTTTTCGGCGGGATTCTGAGCCATCTTCGAGCGTACCCTTTCAAGGCACCCATAAATCCTCTCATACAAAGTTGCTCATGTGATAAAATAACCCCCTCCTCATTCTCACGAGGTATCCTCAACACTCCTTCCTCGTACGTGTCTAAGAACCCTCTTGGATCATCACCCATTGAAAACGTGGAGACAATGGAGTAGTACGAAGGATCAAAGTCATAATTTCTGCAATCGTCATCCAGTGTTATACAAGGCCCTCGAGGCCTCACATACCGGGGCAACGGAGGTTGACTCATCCTTTCGTATGACTAGTTTCTGCACACGAGGAAACAAGAAACCAAGGAGCAGAATCCACGAAAGAAAAACAAAAATTTGCAAAGAAAAACACAAAGAGTGCAAACAAACACAATGTAATCAAGAACTTCGAGAGCACAAGCACGCAAGGTAACCGAGATCAGATTAGACGAATTTTCTAAAAAAGATAGGGGGGAAGAAATAGGGTAAGAAAGTGAGATTTTCTGAGAGCAAACCCCCAGAGCCTGTTCTTCTGTAGGGAACTGAATGCTGAAAATATATAAAAGCTAAACAGAAAAAAAGGAGTATAGTCCCCGGCAACGGTGCCAATTTGATGAACCGAAATTTGTCAGATTCTAATTAATCAAATAAATTTGTTTTTAGCCAAAGGCAATTCACAACTACAACGAAAACCGTAGTGTAGCAGTAAAATAACCTCGAGTGTCAATCTCTAAGGACTATAACTAGCTTTATTTGATCTAACTTAAAATATAAAATCAACAGACGACTTAGCACAGATTTTTCTTATCAAGATAATGGAAGTTAGTGATAGTATGATCATTCAAAGCATAGTGGGTTAATAATCATGCATGAAGTACCCGATCGTTTTGCATAGAGATCTTTGATCATGAATTGTCCAATGTGTTCCGTTATTATTCAACACTACGAAGATAGAGGGCTTAGATAGATCAAAGAAATAAAGCAATAACTCAAAGTCTGATTCGCTTTACCGCCATCAGCATAATTAATAACCCTTCGCTAAGAAATCACATACTATCACCAACGATAGATTTAGCTACTCATAGATGTCATGCAATCAACAAAAATCATAGAAAGATTGAATGAAAACATGTTGAAAGATAAATAAATATAAATAGAAAAATCTGAGATACAATGTTACCGAAGGTTGTCAATCTCCGAAGAATCACGATCTCACAAGCTCCAAATCGATAAGAAAAAGTATCTCCTATGCTAAGAATTCCCAGAACAGGCTCTGGAGAATTCCTACCTAAAACTAATGAGAAAGGTGTGAAAAAAGGTCTGAGAAAGTATGAAAAACGGAGAAAACTGAGCAACTATATATAGGAGTTCGGAACGTGTGGGGCGAGTCGCCCCACACACCGGGCGAATCGCCTGGTGTGGGGCGAATCGCCCCACATCTCGGGCGAATCGCCCGGGAGTTCCAGTCGGCGAGAGACGCGTTTTCGACGCATTTTTGGATTTCTTTTCCTTTTCGGACTCGGTTTTTGTCTTCTAGTGACCTTTTAGCCTTCAGACTCGACCCCTAGACTTCAAATCCCATTCGGAATCTTCTAGATACTCCAAAAATGTCCTCGGAACACCGATTCTTCATTCTCTTCAATATAATTGCCCGGAAAACCACGTTTTTCACCTAAAACCTGTAAAATGCAAACTAAAGGGAAACGTGACACTATTCTAATAAAATGCACTAAAATATAGCTAAATTAACATAGAGGATAGATAAATTGGTGAAAAAAGACTCAAATGAAAGTGTAAAATACACGTTCATCAACTACAAAACCTTTACAACTCTTGCACATGGACTTGTTTGAATCTTCTTCAACAAGCTATGCTGGTAAGAAGTATGGTCTGGTGGTAGATGACTATTCAAGATTCACTTGGGTAGTATTTATCAAACACAAATCTGGAACAAGGACTGAAGTACCTAACTTGCTGAATAAGCTTGAAGTCATGAAAAATGACAAGGTAAAAGTCATAAGGACAGACCATGGTACTGAGTTTGTAAACCAGTACATAACTGAGTATTGCACTTCAAAAGGCATACAACATCAGGTATCCTCAGTAAGGACACCAAAGAACAATGCTTGCTGACACTGAAATAAGTGAGGCTTACTGGGTTGAAGCGATTAATACCGCCTGTACACTCAAAACAGATGTCTGATTACTAAGGAATACAACAAAACTCCTTATGAGTTATTTGTTGGAAGACCTCCTAATATCACCCATCTAAGAGTATTTGGTTGTAAGTGTTTCGTTCTTAACAACGGTAGAGAATACCTAAGAACATTTCAACCAAAGGCAGACGAAGCGATATTTCTTGGTTACTCCTTGCATAGTAAAGCTTATAGAGTTTACAACAAAAAGGCACAAAAGATCGAAGAATCAGTGTATGTTGTATTCTACGAAAAGTCACAAGGAGTGCCTGCTGAAGAAGAAATATCAGAATGTATGAAGAATCTAATCATACATGAGCAAAGAACTGAATCTGATGCTAGGCAAATCAAGTCAATAGAACTAAATGATGATTCTGACAATGACTCTCCTCCCCCAAGTCAGGACAAGATAAATATAGTTCATGACAAAGAATTTCCAGCAAAAGACGCAGTTGCTCCGGATGTTGCTGAAACTATGCAACTTCTTGTGCCTGCTGATGAGTTACCACAATATAGCAATGCTGAACAAGCAGTTGCTGATGAACCGATCTCAACAGAGACATAACAAAATACCAGTAGTACTGAACAAGTACATGCTGAAGAGTCACATGCTGATGAGCAAACTTATCCAGATCCAAAGATCCGAAAACCTGTTAACAAATGGATTAGAGATCATCCCTCTACGGATATGATTGGTGATATTGACAAATGCCAAGTGACTAGATCCAAAGTATCTGCTACTCATGGACTTGTTGAAGAAGCAAATGTCGTAGAAGTAGAAGCTTTGTTCTCTTACTTTGTTTAAAAAATTGAACCCAAGACCATAGAAGAAGCTCTAAAGCATTCTGAATGGATCAAGGCAATGCAAGAAGAACTGGATCAATTTGAAAGGAACAAAGTCTGGAAACTTGTACCTCTTGCTGAAGGCAAGAAAGCTATTGGTACAAAGTGGGTGTTCAGAAACAAGCTGAGTGAGTCTGGTGAAGTAACAAGGAACAAAGCACGTTTGGTTGCTCAAGGTTACTGTCAGACTGAAGGATTGGACTATGATGAGTCTTATGCACCAGTTGCAAGATTGGATGCAATTAGACTTTTCTTGGCCTTTTCTGCTCACAATGACTTTATTGTTTATCAAATGGATGTTAAAAGTGCATTCTTGAATGGTGAACTTGCTGAAGAAGTCTACTTGGAACAACCCCCTGGCTTTGAACTTCCCTCAGAAACCAAGATGGTATACAAGCTTCAGAAAGCTGTATATGGTCTAAAGCAAGCACCTAGAGCTTGGTATGATACCTTAGCTAAGTTCTTGCTGGACAATGGTTTCAAGAAAGATGAAGTTGACAAAACTTTGTTTACCATGAACCATGATGGTAAAATACTCTTAGTTCAGATTTATGTGGATGACATAATATTTGGATCTAAGGACAAACAACTTTGTGATGATTTTGCCAAACTCATGACAAACAAATTTGAAATGAGTATGATGGGAAAATTGAATTATTTCCTAGGATTGCAAGTCAAGCAACTCAAAGATGGAATATTCATAAATCAAGCAAAGTATGCGAAAGAAATGCTCATAAAGTTTAGGATCAAAGAGGAAGAAAAACCTGAAAAGATCCCTATGAGTGTTGGTACCAAATTGGGCTATACTAAAGAAGATAAAAGTGTTGAAGAACACAATTAAAGGAAGCTCATTGGTTCCTTGTTGTATTTAACAGCAAGTAGACCTGACATTTAGTATGTTGTTTGTGTGTGTGCAAGATTCCAATCTGATCCAAGAGAATCACACTACAAAAAGGCTCTTAAAATACCGAAATATGTCAAAGGTACAGTCAATGTTGGATTATGGCATCCTAAAGATTCTTGACTTGAATTGGTTGGTTATTCTGATGCTGATCATGGAGGATCAACTCTTGATAGAAAAAGTACCTCTGGAACTTGTCATGGTTCAGCAAGAAGCAAACCTGTGTTGCCAATTCACCTACTGAATCTGAGTACATTGCAGCTGGTTGTTGCACAGCTCAAATCCTATGGATTCAGCAACAATTAAGAGATTATGGTATTTCTGCAAAGAAAACACCAATCTTTTGCGATAATACAAGTGCTATTGCTATCACGCAAAATCCTAAGTTCCACTCAAGGACAAAGCAAATTGATATTAGACATCATTTCATTAGAGATCATGTGGAAAAATGAGACATTGAGGTTGTAAAAGTAGGTACTGATGATCAACTTGCTGACATCTTTACCAAGCCCCTACCAGATAACAGATTCGCAATGCTAAGGTATAACCTGATAGTGTATAAGTCCTAGAGACAGTCTTTATTAAGGGCATACAACCCTTAAGGGCATATATGTACTATTACACAGGTCAACGTAATATAATATATGTTTGTTTGTTTGACTATTGAGTATCGCTTTCATATTTATATTACACCAGGCATACAACATGTCATATCTCTATTCCTGTCTGTATTGATATCAAACATGTCCCCTCGGATAGATGACCGATCACACAGATAGTGGGAGCTATGTGAGTTATCATCTATCTCAAACTCTCCCTAGTCGAGGTTCATCTCGGATGTAGGGGTCTGAATGAACCAGGTGAGACTAGTATGCGTGGAGGTTATACTTGTTAGAGCAAGTGTGAGCCGATCCCACGGCCACGGAACGGATTGTTAGACAATTTAGAAACGTTCCCATAACTCCGCATAGTTGTTCGAAGGGTGATTACCGAACAATGGAAGTACCCACCGGAAACTCCCATCGCTGTATACTCTACACCGAAGTGTCTATGGGAACCGGAAAGTTGTCGAAGTGATGCCAGTTGTCCTTTGGACTTACAGGACTTTATCATCACATTTGTTGCCCCATATCCTTGGTGGACCCGTCGATGTCAGCTCTGAATAAGCAGTTGACCCAAGACACGATCCAGGATTATGGCTACATACAAATGGGGGTGATAAGTGATTCTGTGAAGGATTCATCTCTTACGTGTAGCACAGGAGAGCACTGCTCATAGTCGTTCATAGTTGTGATTGGTTAAACCGCTGGCCAGCGTATCAATATTATTATGATAGTCATAATAGATATTGGATTCACCAAGCAACTCACTGAAGACGCGCGTGGATGTATTATTGGAATAGACACATCATCGATCCTAGATGCATTCGAGTCAGTCAGATGAAGGGACGTTACCTTCGCCGCGTTGAGCGCAATAGACTACACAACGAAAGGGTTTGCTTTGAGAAACCTCTCAAACGTCCTCATGTATTAATATTACAAATGGAACCGTCTAGGAATTCCATATTGCCTAGTGTAGCATTTGCTTAATACAATGAGGCCCTATGGGTCACACTATGTGGTGATTCAGCTTATCCGAATATCCTTGAAGATGGAATCGCAATTAATTTAGAATTAATTGTGATTGATGAATTATAATTGATTTGGAATTAATTATAATTATTTGTGGCTCAATTAATAATTTGGAATTATTAATTGAATTGATTGATTAATTGTATTTTATGTAAATACAATTAAAGATTATATTTTAGAAATATAATAGAGGTTTGATTTGAAAGGATATATTAATTTAGAATTAATATATGCACATGGGCAAAATCTACTTAGAGTTTGAATTGTCTTCGATTATAAGTGGGTCCCAAAATTGGGACCCACATACTCCCCCTTGGCCGGCCGCGTGTAGTAGTAGTATGGGAGGGAGTTTCGACTCCTTCCCATATTAGAAGTCAAGGGTTAAGTTAGATTTTCCTAATTGAGTTCTAACTTAATTGGGAATGAATCTAGACTTAAAATTGGTTTCCTAGTGCAATAAAAATTAGAGTTCTTATTCCTTTATGAAGTCTAAAAGAATCTTCTTTAGGCTTCTATTGACTACTATATAAGTAGGTCATTAGAGAGCTTTTTCAAGGACGAATTCTTAGAGAATTATTCTACCTTTCTTAGAGAAAATAAAAAGCTCTCCCCTACCTCTATACCCTAGCCGCGCGCGCCACTCTCCACCGGAGGAAAATCGCCGCCCCATCTTCTTGGCCACATAAAGAATATCCTAGCATTCTTTCCGATAAGTTGTTCATCCGTGGATACCAAGGTTGAGGTTCAAAGAGCTGGAAACTAACCTTTATTGTCTTGCAGATAATTAAAGTATTGCAGATATCTTCGACTTCGACGAAGGAGAATATTCACCGGACTATTACGAAGACTTCATCGATTGGCATAGAGATTCAATACCTATTCTTGTTTTTTTTTAGTATTGTAAGTCTTCTGATTAATGTGTTTATTATATACGTTATATGCATGATCAATTAACCTGCATGTTAAGAAAATTTTTGAAATTCCGCTGCGTACCCTAGGGGTAACTCTGGCCATATTTTCTTACAGTGGTATCAGAGCCAGGTAATTGATTATGTATATACGTATATATGTTATGTGATTATGTAGTTTATGTGGATGCAATTGATTCTATGATTAATTCGATTTTCGAATGTTTTATTTTTATATAAATTTAGAATTTATATTTTTTTTTTTAAAAAAAAAGGAAATTTATATATATATATATATATATATATATATATATATATATATATATATATATATATATATAATATATATATATATATATATATATATATATATATATATATATATATATATATATATATATATATATATATATATCCCGCCTGCGTGACGCAGGCGCCCTTGGGGACGAGATTCGATCCCGTCCCCGTATATTATTATATATATTTATTTAATTTTTCCGGGTTGGACCCAAATTGAAATTTTGTAAATTTTGAGGATTGAATTTATATTTGGAATATAAATATGATTTAATTGTAATTATATTAACTAGAGGGGTTAAATTTAATTAGTATTCAGTTGAGGGGCTTATTTGTAATTTATCAATTTATTGTTTATTACAAATAAGTTTTTCTACTTTTGAATTTTGAATTTAACACCTCCAAGGTTTGGAAAATTACAATTGAGTCCTTCGGGTTTTCGAAAATTGCTACCTGGTCAATAGAATTTTCGATTTTTCAATCTAGTCCAAATTTTCAATTTTTCATAGAGATTATAAGTATGGGATTATAATTTTCATAATGAAATTATGAAGTCATTTGGCATCCACATAGGCTACTACTTCTTTGGTTGTTCGATATGCTATTGTTTAACAATGCATGTTTAAATACCACGTATTTTACTTTCCGTTCGACCGCTATGCATGCGAGGGTAGGCGGCGCCCTCTTATTTGTCGGACCGCATATTTTATGTATGCGTAGGCGGCGCCCATTATGTGCTTGACCGCGTTTAGAACTAGAATGGATAGGCGGCATCCATTACGTGTAGACCGCTCATGCATGATGGGTAGGCGGCGCCCTTATTTGTTTGTAGATGACTGATAACAACCCTCAAGCTACAAGCCCCAACCAATATAAGTGCAGAAATATGTATACGTATGTGTTTCTGAGATGCTTTCCATTGGGTGCTTTAATTCTGAACTTTCATTGAGTTTCCCTGTGATGGCGACCTCGTCTTGCAGACTCGCAGTGATCGTCAGATTAGAGTAAGCCTATGGTTATAACTTACTGCATATTGTATCTAGCGACCTCGATAGGTGCAATATGTAGAGGCGTCTGGTTAAATGAGATTTAACACCCAAGAGTTGCGCGACGCAATTGGATAGTCCTACCGGTCATATTATGTTATGCGACCAGCCCCCGTTGGAGTATAGCATAGTATGGATTTGGATCTTGGCCACTACGGTAACTTGTTGGACATTAACCGTATGTTTGTTTTGGGGCAATCATATGTGAAAATAGTGGAAGCTAAACAACTAAAGGACCTTGTTGCTTAGTTATGTTGACTGTGTATTTAGAAATAGTATTTCAATAGTTGATTTATTATTTTCGTTCTATATTATTTCTCCTTAGAAAAACCGAAATGGCGAGTATCTCGCTCCTTGCTATCTTAGAGAAGCAAGTTTTGACCGGACCAAACTTCCTAGATTGGATCAGGAATATTTGTTTGGTGCTGAGGTACGAAAAGATTGAGTACATATTGGACGAGGCTATTCCCGTGTGTCCCGAGAATCAGACTGCCGATCAAGTTGCTGCTTGGAATCAAGCCAACAAGGCAAAGGCTGATAAGCATCAAGAGGAGCTAAATCCGCGCAGTGTATTATGTTGGCGGCAATGAGCAATGAGCTGCAGAGACAACATGAAAGCATGTTGCCGTATGAGATGCTGAAGCATCTTGAGTCGCTCTTTAAGACGACAGCCAGAAGTGTTGAATTTGATTTGATCAAAGAGATACACATATGCAAGCTCAATGAAGGAGGGAACATGTCTGAACATGTTCTCAAGATGATTGGTCTCTTTGAGAAGCTTGCCGATGCCGGTGTCAAGCTGGAGAATAAGATCATGGTGATCTTTGTCCTTCAATCATTGTCGAGTTCGTATTCGCAGTTCATCATTAACTACACTATGAATGCGAAAGACGTTACACTGCCCGAGCTCCATAATCTGCTGAAGACATATGATCAAACTCTTCCTAAGAAGGAGAAATCGATCATGTATGTTGGGCAACCGTCTAACCCAAACCCGAGAAACAAAGGTGCTAAGGGTAAGGGAAAGTCGGGAGCCAAGGCTAACACTTCGAGTGATAGGCCTAAGCGTCTGAACCAGAGAAAGAAGTTCAAGAGGAGCGGAACGGTACGCACAGATGAATGTCTTTTCTGTAAGCAGAAAGGACATTGGAAGAAAGATTACCTAAGCTAAGGGCAGATCAAGCTAAGAAACGGTCGGCTTCTAGCTCAGGTATGTTTGTTATTAAAATGAACATGACTACTTTTGACTCCAATGGTTGGGTATCAGATACAGCTTGTGGCTCACACATTTGTAATAATGTGCAGGGGATAATTGAAAACAGGCTAGTCAAGCAAGGTGAAATCGACTTGCATGTTGGGAACGACAATCCAGTTGAAGCCAAATGCGTTGGACGCTGCAAGATAGATTTACCATCAGGACAATGTTTAGAACTTGATAACGTTTATTTTGTTCCATCCATTGTCAGAAATATTATTTACATTCCATTGTTGGACAATTTGGGTTTTTCCATTCGTTTTGTGATGAACACGCGGATGTCGTGTTCCAACGCGAATCAGTCAAATAAATTTGTTATTTAGCCAAAGGCAATTCACAACTACAACGAAAACCGTAGTGTAGCAGTAGAATGACCTCGAGTGTCGTTCTCTAAGGACTATAACTAGCTTTATCTAATTTAACTAAAGAATATAAAAACAGCAGACGGTATAGCAAAGGTTTTTCTAACAGATAATGGAGATTGGTGATAGTATGGTCCTTCAAAGCATAACGGGTTAATAATCATGCGTAAATTCCTCGGTTTTGCATGGAGATCTTTGATCAATTTATTGTCCTGTTGTAATTATCAAACACTACGAAGATAAATAGATAGGTCAAAAGTCTATTAAATTGTCTAATTGTGTTCCGTAATTATTCAACACTACGAAGATATAGATATGCTAAAGTCCAATGAATTGTCCAATTGTGTGCAATAATTAATCAACAATACGAAGATATAGGTTTCGCTAGATCAAAGAAATAAAGCAATAACACGGAGTATAATGCGCGATATAGCCATTAGCATAATTATCAACCCTTTGCTAAGAATTCACATAGTCGACATGCAATCAACAGAAATCATAGAAGAACCATGATGAAAGATATATAAAAATAAGTAGAAAAACTGTAAGATACAATGTTACCGAAGGTTGTCAGTCTCCGAAGAATCACGATCTTACAAGCTCCAAACTGCTATGAAAAAGTATCACTTAAGTTACGAACCCCCAGAACAGGCTCTGGGAAGTTCCTACCTAAAACTACAGATAAAGGTGAGAGAATAGGTCTGGAAAAGTATGAAATTCGGAGAAAAACTGAGCAACTATATATAGTGTTCGAATTTGTGGGGGGCGAAGGGCCCCACACACCGGGCGAGTCGCCTGGTGTGGGGCGATTCGCCCCACATCCCGGGCGATTCGCCCGGGAGTAAAATCCGGGATTTTGCGCGTTTTCGACGCGTTTTTGGATTTCTTCCCCTTTTCGGACTCGGTTTCTGACTTCTAGTGGCCTTCTAACCTCCAGATTCGAACCCTAGACTTCAAATCCTATCCGGAAACCTTCAGATACTCAAAATAGGCTTCTAGAACACCAATTCCTTGTCAACTTCAATATAATTGCCCTGAAATCCTCGTTTTTCAACCAAAACCTGTAAAATAAAAACTAAAGGGAAACGTGACACTATTCTAATAAAATGCACTAAAATATAGCTAAATTAACATAGAGAATAGCTAAAATAGGTGAAAGAGACTCAAATGAAATTGTAAAATACACATTCATCAAACTCCCCAAACCGAACCTTTGCTTGTCCTCAAGCAACTAAGCTAGACTCTAATGCAAAACACAATGCAACACATAAAATGGAGTCTCATGCCAAATAAAATGAACTAATCTACTGAATCTATCAAATAACATATGAACAAAAACCATATAAATCAAAACATGAACATAGGTTGAAGAATACCTCGATTGACTCATACACATCCACATAAGCACTTATGTCAAGACAAGATAGTCTCTCGTAACATTCTCTACCTGGACCTAGTCAGTGACGACGTAATGAAGCATGCTAAGATACGAATGGTTGTCCCGTGCCTATGAAACTGAGGACTTACTGTTGTTCACCAAGTTAAGACTTTTCCTCAAAGAGGTCGAACCAGTACTGGCTCTCATCAAACGAAGGAGGGTTCCCTATAAAAGATAACACTCCCCTATTCTACCCATCTCTCAAGCAAAGTCTTAAGCTATTCACGACTTCCTGAATGGCAGGACAATGGTGGTCTAGAACAAGTGACACTAAAAAACAAAAGACAAAAATAGAAAATTACAACACGATTACGAACATTACAAGAATTGGGAAATGAGACACAACACTTTGCTAAACTGCTATTCGGCTTTCTTTTTTGGACCCTTCTTTGCTTTTTTGGGGTCTTTTCTTTTTTTTTTCTTTCCAGTTTCTTTTTTTCCCTTTTTTTTCTTTTTTCCTCGAATTTTTCTTTCTTTTTTTCGATTTTTTTTAGCCAGCAGTAGCACAACGAAAAGAGAAACAAAATGACTCACAAACAACCTCCCCAAACCTATTCGAAAGAATAGGTTGGAGTACAAAATTTACGAGAAAGGAAAAATGAACTCACAACACGGAAATGAAAAACGAAAAACAAGTCTAATGATAGTGCAACCCCCTCCCCAAACCTATTCGAAAGAATAGGTTATAAACAAAGGATCACACAACCTCACACTACCTCCTTCCTAGGAATTTAGCAATCTCAAAGCATGGTGAAGACTTGTTGCCTCTTAGGTACATAATTACTCGGGAAAACAACCATAAGACCCTAACATGCATCATCCTATTATAAAGGCCTTCGTGAACCGCAGTAGAGAAAACACCACTAAGTGATGTCGAGACTACCAAGCTTAACTAAGTGCAATACATAAATGTGACAAGCCAAGTGAGAAAAACCTCAAACAAATTCATAGAGATGAAGCATATGATTAATGGCATAGTTAGATAATCTACCCAATAAAAAAGTTCAAAAAATTCAGCAATAAACTCCATATAAAACATGCAAGACTATCCTAGGATGAATGCAGTGAATGCAACCTAAAAAACTAATAAAGCAGTAAACGTGCAAATGCAAATGCAGACGGATAAAACATGCAAGGTACTATACTCATCCTACCAATACCAAGCTCTAAACCATCAATGGCAAGCTCCAAACTAACAACACTAGATCACTTAAATCC
The DNA here is from genome assembly GCA_028274465.1 of Plantago ovata. Taxonomy (NCBI): domain Eukaryota; kingdom Viridiplantae; phylum Streptophyta; class Magnoliopsida; order Lamiales; family Plantaginaceae; genus Plantago; species Plantago ovata. The sequence continues at coordinate 50,294,286 of CM051456.1, read as the reverse complement.
CATCCCCCCTCATGAAATTAACGCTAGTCCCTAGCAGTAAGAAAATGAGGAAATAAGATGTGATACTAGATGTTACCGCATGGTTTGGCCTCGGTCGGCTGAGTATGTTGCTTGTGAGTTATTGGGACTGCTCTGGGAGCCTTATAGGTGGTCATCAGGTCTTCTGGTAGGTGCGGTAGTTCCATTTATAGGCCGAATAGAAACAACTCCTCCATTAGTATCATAATTGCCCGTATGGCCTTCATTGTCACTACTGTCACGCACATCCTCACCAGTAGAGTTGCAGTGTCGAGTAGAATCCTCAAGATTAGCCGCCGCTGTTATGGAATCCTCCATCTAGCCCTCCAATAGGTTGTGAACTGTTGAAGGGGAAAGAGCAGTGGTATCAGGACCTCCCCCTCCAGCGTTTTACACCCCGAGGAGGTTACAGTAAGCTGCTCGGATACTCAGAAGTCTTCTACCATTTTTTCCAATGTCGACCATATTCTCTACGGTTGATGCGACTGATGTCTATATGATGCTCCCTTTAGAGGCAGGCAAGGGGCACCCCTAAGAGGGGCCGGGCACCCATGTCATTATGTTTTGGAACCAAGCTAGCGCTTCGGAACCTTCTAGCAACTGCGAACTCAAGATTGAATCCGTCGCGGCAAGATCGTCCTGGTGCCTTCCAGTTCACTCGAACTTTGCAGTCCTTGTGATGGATTGTTGACGTAATAATGGTTTCTGTCCCTTCGGTGGTGCATGAATAGGCATAGGAGTCCTTACTCCAGGTGTACTCTAGCTTCTCCTCTTGGATAATCCGCCACGTTGTTGCAAGAGCCCGTGGCTCGAACGCACCTCTAACGAGATCACTCTTCTTGACATGGTTGTAATCGATCCCCCTCCAATACTTTATAGTAATCATACGGGAATGCTCCTCTCCCTTTGCATGGTTCCTACAAACAACAGTTAGTACCTCGTATGACACAAAATTGACTCATGCATATGCTAGTGTAAGAATGAAACACACAAGTGACAAAATCAACAATCGAACTCCCCAAAACGTTATGTCTAGCCTAGCTTCTTCAACATGCAACATACCAATGTAGCTACTACATGCAATACATCACATTATTCTCTTGCTAGACAACCAATAACCTAAATAGCTAGGCTCAATTCATACCATAGTAGCGAAAAATTCTAGCATCATAAATCCTCATACTCACCAATTAAGCATTCTATCATCAAATCCATCATCATTACATCAATAAACACAATCATATGCAAGAAATCAAAGATAAAGATATATTGCATAACAAGATATATCATCTAGTAGAAAAATTCCCAAATCAACAATCCAAGCATAATTGAGCATGCAATTGATAGTAAATAACGCTTCTAATCACACAAACAACCTACCCATGCATCATATAAGCATAATTCAAGCTCAAATTAGAAAACCCCCAAATTTGAAAAATTAGGGTTCATAAGAAGATACCTCAGATCTGAAAAACTAATGCACTAGGGTGAAATCTGTTCGGATGAAAAGATAGATCACGTAATAGGATTCGATTGAAGCTATAGAACACTAAATTAGGTGAAGAAATGAAGAAGTTATGAGGTTTTGAAGGTAAAATCGCGATTTTCGGTTTTTGGGGAGGAAGAAGGATGAAGATATGAAGAAATGAGGAGAAGGGGAAGGATTTCGCGTTTTTCAACCTACTGGGACCGTGGGGCGAGTCGCCCCCGGTGCGGGGCGAGTCGCCCCATACGGGGCGATTCGCCCCCCGCTCCCCGATGTGGGGAGACGGTTATTTCGACAAAAAACGCGGTTTTTAATCCCCGAAACTATTTTTTCTCATAAAACCACTCGAAAAATCTCACTCAAACATAACATAAGCACATACGACACAGAGATGAACAAATTCACATATGAGAAGCAAATTGTTCAAGAATGAATGCATGCAAAAAAGCAGTAAAGAAAGCGATAAAAATTCCGGGTTGCCTCCCGGATAGCGTCACTGTTTAAAGTCTTTGACTCGACTTCTGTCTACGCCTAGCACTTCTTTTTGCGGGTACTAGACTTCCTCTTCATGGATCTACTCTTCATGCCACGAACCTGTGAATAAGAAAGAACATATGCTGCAGGACCACAGTAGTGCGTAGTTTGAGAAGTATCGGGAGGATCAGGTGGATCAGATATGGCTTGCAACACATGTTTCTTGCCATCCACTTCAATAGTGCAAGTTCTTTGGTAGATGTCCATCACGGAGCGTAGCTTAGTCAAGAACGTTCGCCCCAAGAGAATGACATCCCCCGTCCCAGGTGTAGACGCCGGCATAACTACAAAATTGGTATATACGGAAGCTTCACCAATCTTGACCAACACATTTTTCACAACGCCTTCGGGTCTCACAAAGGATCCATCCGCCAGTTGCACAATAGCCCTATGCTTAGATAGTTTTCCAAGGCTACTCTTCTCAGAATCTTCTTCATAACGTTTGAGAAAACTTTGGGTGTGATCAACCATCTTTTGCAAGTTCTCAATCAGTTGAGCCGACTTCGACTTCGGTGGCTCTTTCGGAGCGGGGTCTTTGTAACATCCCATTTTTTTCTACCTTTATTTTTTATTTTATTTAATTAATTACCTAAGTAATTTATTTTATTTGGTAATTTAATTAATTTCATACCCGCACAATCGAATTCGAGTTTAGAAAATTCGCGTAGTAGTATTTTGATGAATGTGTATTTTACACTTTCATTCGAGTCTTTTTCACCTATTTTAGCTATCCTCTATGTTAATTTAGCTATATTTTAGTACATTTTATTAGAATAGTGTCACGTTTCCCTTTAGATTTTATTTTACAGGTTTTGGTTGAAATTCGGGGATTTCTGGGCAATTATATTGAAGTTGACAAGGAATTGGTGTTCTAGAAGCCTATTTGGAGTATCTGAAGGTTTCCGGATAGGATTTGGAGTCTAGGGGTCGAATCTGGAGGTTAGAAGGCCACTAGAAGTCAGAAACCGAGTCCGAAAAGGTGAAGAAATCCAAAACCGCGTCGACAAACGCGGAATTCCGCAAAAAAGACGGGGGGCGAACCGCCCCAGAGTTTATTCGGGGCCTATATATAGTGCTCAGTTTTCTCTCCGAAAATCATATCTTTCCAGACCTACTTTCTCACCTCTCTCTATAGTTTTAGGTAGGAACTTCTCGGGGCCTGTCCTGGGAGTTCTGTAGCTTAGGGTATACTTTTTCATAGCAGTTTGGAGCTCGTAGGACCGCAATCATCCGGAGATTGACAACCTTCGGTAACTTTGTATCTTACAGTTTTATTCTACTTATTTTATTTATCTTTCAATATGTTTTCTTCTATGATTTCTGTTGATTGCATGCCTATTATGAGTAGCTAAACTTATCGTTGGTGGTAGTATGTGAATTCTTAGCGAGGGAAGATAATCATGCTAATGGCTATATCGCGCATTATGCTCCGTGTCATTGCTTTATTTCGTCGATCAGTTGTAACCAAAATTCTCGTATGTTGTATTGATTATTATGCACAATAGGACACTAGTCGACCATCAGACCAATTATCTTGTAGTGTTGAATAATTACGGAACACATTAGGACAATCGTGATTGACTAGTCAGACCAAATTATCTTCGTAGTGCTTAATACTTGCAACAGGACACTAGATTGATTCAAAGATCTCTATGCAAGACCGAGGAATTTATGCATGATTATCGACCCATTATGTTAAGAAGGACCATACTATCACCAATCTCCATTATCTGCTAGAAAACCCCCTATTGCTATCTGTTTGTTGTTTTTATATTCTAAATTAGATTTGATAAAGCTAGTTATAGTCCTGAGAGAATGACACTCGAGTCATTCTACTGCTACACTACGGTTTTCGTTGTAGTTGTGGATTGCCTTTGGCTTAATAACAAATTTATTTGACTGAACCGGGACCTGACAAATCTCGCGTCCATCAAATTGGCGCCGTTGCCGGGGACTATACTCCTTTTTTCTGTTTAATCTTTTTATATTTACAGCTTTAGATTCCTAATTCTATTAGTTTTAGTTTTCCTTTTTAATCTCTCTCTTATACTGCTTTCCTAGTCTGTTTCTAATCACCTCTCCTAGTCTGTTTCAGATTGTGTATGCCGCATACACGTTCTGCAGGTACACCGCTTGCTAATTCAATTGCTGAGATCGACAGAGTCTACTACCAAAGAAGGCGACTACTTGAAAGGCGCGCACTAGAGGAAATAGAGGAAACCGATTTCTCTGAATCTCTACTTAGTCTATTCAAGGAAATCGACGGAATGGCAGAAGCTAGACCACTGAAGGCATGGGTACAACCCACCAAGGATCGTATGAAGGGACCGGCAATTGTTCTTTCGTCTACAACCCGAGATCTGGAGATCAAGAACCACGCATTCCAACAACTTCCGAGGTTCTATGGCTTATCAAGGGAAGATGTGATGGGGTACTTGCACGATATCGATGATTTCATCAACCAACTCCCACGACCCGGAGCTGACATAACAACGGATGAGTTGAGGATGAAGGTTTTTGCTATGGGACTTGGCGACAGAGCCAAGTCATGGCTGAGTTCTCTTCCAGCAGGCTCGCTGGACACTTGGGAAAAGGTTTTTTCAGCTTTCATGGAGAAATACTTCCCTCACACCTTGACTACCGCGCTAAAGGCGCAGATCACTGGATTCAAACAGGACTATGATGAGACCATCTACACCGCGTTCGAGAGGTTCCAAGATCTCACGAACAAGTGCCCTCACCATGGTTTTGAACTTTCTGACCTAGTCCAACACTTCTACAATGGACTAACCTTCGAGAACCAACAAGTGGTGGATTTCCAATGCCGATGCAATATTTGGGAGGAAACCGCAGAAGCCGTCTGGGCAGTTTTCGAAAGGCTTGCTAAGGGTTCGCAGTTCAAGGACCCAAGAGCAATGGTTAGGAGACGTGGACCTGAAGCTCCACCGACTCAAGAAGCCCCTATGTACAGGGGGAATGGGGATCAATTCGAGTGCTTTACCAACGAATTGAAGCAAGTCCTCAAGAGCGCCACCGGAACAACTGTTTCGAACAAAGTATGCCGAATATGCAAGAACTATGGGCATGGGGCCCATATGTGTAGATCGGAGCTGGCATACGATGATGGCAACTGGGCTCGAGGAGGCGAAGAAGAAGCCTTTGCTATGGAGTTTGGCACTCAAGAAGTTAGCTACGGACAAGACGGTAGGAATCCTCGAGGAGGATTGGAGAAAAGGATACCGTAACAATCAAGGATATGCACCGGCTAACCAAACTTATGGACCTAACCAAGACCGCAGTAGGCTGAACTATGGTAATGATAACTGCGAAAACCCCGCTCCGAAAGAGCCACCGAAGTCGAAGTCGGCTCAACTGATGGAGAACTTGCAAAAGATGGTTGATCACACACAGAGTTTTCTCAAACGTTATGAAGAAGATTCCGAGAAGACTAGGGCAAGGCTTGATAAGTTGGAAAAGAGCACTAAGCTTGCCCATCAAAAGTTGCAAGAGTTGATCGACCGAGGAGCAAGTAGGGAGCAAGGCAAACTGCCTAGCAACACTGAGAAGTCGTTGTCCATTAACTTAGTGGGTGATCTACCTGTTGAAATCACCATCAAGAAGGTTGCTAAGTGCGAGAGTTGCAAGAGGGAACTGCCCCCACAGGCCGAAGAAGAAGACAAGGACCTCGGTACTAACAAGAGTGAATAGAAGCAAGAGGATCCCGAGCCACTTCCTCAAAGTTTCGATGTTAAGGTCGGGATTGGGGAGTTTGAAGATGTCCGAGCCACACTAGACACAGGATCCTACTCTAGTGTGCTACCTTTGAATGTTTTCGAGAAGAGTAACCTTGGAGAACTAACTGTGCATAAGGCTATTGTGCAACTGGCGGATGGATCCCTTGTGAAACCCGAAGGCGTTGTGAAGAATGTATTAGTCAAAATCGGTGAAACCTCTGTCCACACCGATTTTGTAATTATGCCAGCATTAGCACCAGGAACGGGGGATGTCATACTCTTAGGACGAACATTCTTGACTAAGCTACGCTCCGTGATGGACATCTACCAAAGGACTTGCACTATCGAAGTGGATGGCAAGCAGCATGTGTTGCAAGCCATATCCGATCCACCTGATCCACCCGATACTTCAAATACTATTGATTACAGTGGTCTTAACGTCTATGTTCACTCTTATTCACAGGATCAAAGCACGGGAAGGAGACTCATGAAGGGGAAGTCTAGTACCCTCAGAAGGAAAAGATAGGCGAAGACAGGAGTCGAGTCAGAGACTTTAAACAATGGCGCTATCCGGGAGGCAACTCGGGGTTTTTATCGCTTTCTTTACCGCTTTATTGCATGCATTCATACTTGAACAATTCGCTTTTCATATGTGAATTTGTTCGGTTCTGTGTCGTATGTGCTTATGTTGTGTTCGAGTGCGACTTTTCGAGTGATTTTTTGAGGAAAATGATTTTTCGGGGATTAAAAACTTTTTCGGGGACTAAAAACCGCATTTCTATTTCAAAAAAAACGTTCGTCTCCCACCTAAAAGTGGGGGGCGAATCGCCCCACGTGTGGGGCGGATCGCCCCACGACCAGAGCGCGCGCGCGCGCTCTGGGCGCGCGGGGCGGTTCGCCCCGCACGAGGCGGTCCGCCCCAGGTGTGGGGCGAACCGCCCCACACCTCCAGATTTCTAAAAACGGGGGTTTCTTCCCCAAACCCCCACTTTCCTCCATTTTCATCTTCAAAACTCCAAAATTTCGTCCATATTCAAAATAACTTCAAATCTTCATAACTTCTTCATCTCTCCATCATTTTGTGTGTTCTTTAGCTTCATTCGAAGCCCGTTACGTGCTCTATCATTCTATCCGAACAAATTTCTTCCTAGCTCATTCAATTTCCGGATTTGAGGTATTATCACATGAACCCTAATTTTTACAATTTGGGGATTTTTTTATTTATGCTTCAATTTAGCTTGTATGATGTATGGGTTTATGATTTATGTGATTAGATTCGTATTTCATTGTCAATTACATGTTCAATTAGGCTTGGTTTGATGATTTGAGATTTTTGCTAATTGGATGATATATGTCTTGTTAGGAAATGTCTCTCTTACTTTCATTCCATGTTTAAACATATGTTTATTGATATGAAATTGATGAATGTATTGGTAGAATGCATGATTGATGAGATTGAGGATTTATGCTAGATTTTGATTTTTATTGTATGGATTGGACCTTGTGATTCAAGGCATTTGTTGTTAGTAAGAGCATAATGTGATATGTTATTGTAGTAGTTACATTGATATGTTGCGTAATGAATTAGCTAGACTAGGATTTGGGTTTTTGAGGAGTTGGAATTTTGAGAATTTTACTCGTTTGTTCACTCGTATATTTACATATGCATAGGTCTGTTTTGCATCGTACAAGATACTAATTGCTGTTTGTAGGAATCATGGCACCAAGGACAAGGAGAGCCGGCTCTAGCAAAAAGGGGAAGGGAGTGGCATCAAGCTCCCAACCATCTCACGATTTGTACGAGTTGTCTGCCGCTGCGATAGAGGTGCGACAAAGGCTAGAGGTGGAGATAGCCAACGGAGGAAGGTCAATCATCCCAGATAGGAGGATTGACATTCCTGAGTCCGCGGCGGATAAAGCGGGATATAGGACGCTGTCACGTTTAGGGTCACAAAGGAATTGGGCATGGTACAGTTCCAACAGGTTCAAAGGGTACGACGAGAGCCTCCTCCGAGATTTCTACACTGGGTACACGGATCTCGACGAGAAGAATGGGGTGTTAGTCCGAGGCCTGATTATACCATGGGACCCAGAGCACATTTCTTCCTTCATCCATTTCGGGAACCTGGAATTCACAGAGAGCGACCACGCCTACACGTATTCGAGGATCACTAGGGGGATAGGGAGACACATCACGGACGTGATCTGCAACAGGGAGTACCGATATCCGGAAGTTGGGGCAGCACCTGGACGGATTAGTTATAGCGACCTTAGCATCGAAGCTAAGGTGATGATGAAATTTTGCATCTCCGACTTGATCCCGAGGAAGAATGACACATGGATTCAGCCCTACTACGCCGAGCTCCTCTACTGCCTCATAGATGGACATCAGATCGACATAGGACACATTATGTATGAGGAGTACGAGCGCCACTGGGAAAAGAAGAGGAAGCCTTTCATCTTCCCGAGCTTCATCACAACCTACTGCTTATATCATGGGATCGATGATATTGAGGAGGGGGATTGCGAGGTCGCTGCCCTTTCACCCTCGACCATTGAGGTACAGCTCAACAGGTATCAATTGAGGAACCCCTCAGCAGCAGCTGCTGATGTAGGAGCACCATTCCAGCCAAATGATTCCGATCATGAGGATGCTATGGAGGCCGATGTTGGCGAAGCCCCTATCCTAGATATTCCGTTTGTCCATCAAGCACATGCACCAGCTGGAGCACCACAGGGGTCTGGAGGATTTGACTTCTCCGAATTCCGTACCTACCTCGACAGTCGTTTCGACAGAATTGATGCCAACAACGCGGCCATGCGACAGGACATCGACAGGCACATTGTCCAGCACAACCGCGATTGGGAGATATTCGAGGAGCATCGCCGAGAGGATAGGCAGCACATGAGGGAGCAGCAACAGCTCATCCAGCAACAGCAGGAAGCTCTACGACAGTCCAATGAGCTCATGAATGACATGTGGAGTGACTTTTATGGGGACTACATCCCGATGATTAGTCCTTCCACATGTCCACTCTCAGCCGACCGAGGCCAAACCCTTCGGTGACATCTAGTATCACTTCTTATTACTCATTCTCTTTTGCTAGGGGCTAGCTTAAGAATCGTAAGGGGATGGGATGTGAACCATGATGTTAAGCATTGTTTGGCTTTGTGTCGATTAGTATCTTGTTCTTTGCTTGCATTTGCATTTGCACGTTTACTGCTTTCTTAGATTTTTTTAGGTTGCATTCATCCTAGGATAGTCTTGCATGTTTTATATGGAGTTTATTGCCGAATTTTTGACCTTTTTTACTGGGTAGATCAACTAGCTATGCTATTAATCGTATGCTTCATCTCTATGAATTTGTTTGAGGTTTTTCTCGCTTGGCTTGTCACATTTATGTATTGCACTTAGTTGAGCTTGGTAGTCTCGACATCACTTAGTGGTGTTTTCTCTAATGCGGTTCACGAAAGCCTTTATAATAGGATGATGCATGTTAGGTTCTTATGGTTGTTTTCCCGAGTAATTATGTACCTAAGAGGCAACAAGTCTTCACCATGCTTTGAGATTGCTAAATGCCTAGGAAGGAGGTAGTGTGAGGTTGTGTGATCCTTAGTTTATAACCTATTTTTCCGAATAGGTTTGGGGAGGGGGTTACACCATCATAGACTTGTTTCTGTTTTTCATTTTCGAATAGGTTTGGGAAAGTCGTGTGAGTCATTTTGTTTCTCTTTTTGTTATGCTACTGCTGGCTAAAAAAAATCGAGAAAAAAGAAAGAAAAAATTCCCGAAAAAAAAAGAGAAAAAGAAAAGAAAAGAAAAAAAAGAATCTGGAAAGAAAAAAAAGAAAAAAAAGAAAAGACCCCAAAAAAGCAAAGAAGGGTCCAGAAAAGAAGCCAAATAGTAGTTTAGCAAAGTTTGAGTCTTTTCCATTTTTCGTATTGTTCGTAATCGTGTTGTAATTTTCTATTTTTATTTTTTATCTTTTTTGTCTTGAGTGTCATCTGTTCTAGACCACCCTCGTCCTGCCATTCAGGAAGTGGTGAATAGCTTAAGTCTTTACTTGAGAGATGGGTAGAATAGGGGAGTGTTATCTTTTATAGGGAACCCTCCTTCGTTTGATGAGAGCTAGTACTGGTTCGACCTCTTTTGAGGAAAAGTCTTAACATGGTGGAACAGCAGTAAGTCCTCAGTTTCATAGGCACGGGGCAACCATTTGTATCTTAGCATGCATCATTACGTCGTCACTGACTAGGTCCAGGTAGGGAATGTTACGAGAGACTATCTTGTCTTGACATAAGTGCTTATGTGGATGTGTATAAGTCAATCAAGGTATTCTTCGACCTATATTCATGCTTTCATTCATATGGTTTTTGTTCATATGTTATTTGATAGATTCAGTAGATTAGTTCATTTTATTTGGCATGAAACTCCATTTTGTGTCTTGCATGTTTTTTGTATTAGAGTCTAGCTTAGTTGCTTGAGGACAAGCAAAGGTTCGGTTTGGGGAGTTTGATGAATGTGTATTTTACACTTTCATTCGAGTCTTTTTCACCTATTTTAGCTATCCTCTATGTTAATTTAGCTATATTTTAGTACATTTTATTAGAATAGTGTCACGTTTCCCTTTAGATTTTATTTTACAGGTTTTGGTTGAAATTCGGGGATTTCTGGGCAATTTTATTGAAGTTGACAAGGAATTGGTGTTCCAGAAGCCTATTTGGAGTATCTGAAGGTTCCCGGATAGGTTTTGGAGTCTAGGGGTCGAATCTGGAGGTTAGAAGGCCACTAGAAGTCAGAAACCGAGTCCGAAAAGGTGAAGAAATCCAAAACCGCGTCGAAAAACGCGGAATTCCGCGAAAAAGACGGGGGGCGAACCGCCCCATCCTGCGGCAAACCGCCCCAGAGTTTATTCGGGGCCTATATATAGTGCTCAGTTTTCTCTCCGAAAATCATATCTTTTCAGACCTACTTTCTCACCTCTCTCTATAGTTTTAGGTAGGAACTTCCCGGGGCCTGTCCTGGGAATTCTGTAGCTTAGGGGATACTTTTTCATAGCAGTTTGGAGCTCGTAGGACCGCAATCATCCGGAGATTGACAACCTTCGGTAACTTTGTATCTTACAGTTTTATTCTACTTATTTTATATTCTTTCAACATGTTTTCTTCTATGATTTCTGTTGATTGCATGCCTATTATGAGTAGCTAAACTTATCGTTGGTGGTAGTATGTGAATTCTTAGCGAGGGAAGATAATCATGCTAATGGCTATATCGCGCATTATACTCCGTGTCATTGCTTTATTTCGTTGATCAGTTGTAACCAAAATTCTCGTATGTTGTATTGATTATTATGCACAATAGGACACTAGTCGACCATCAGACCAATTATCTTCGTAGTGTTGAATAATTACGTAACACATTAGGACAATCGTGATTGACTAGTCAGACCAAATTATCTTCGTAGTGCTTAATACTTGCAACAGGACACTAGATTGATTCAAAGATCTGTATGCAAGACCGAGGAATTTATGCATGATTATCGACCCATTATGTTAAGAAGGACCATACTATCACCAATCTCCATTATCTGCTAGAAAACCCCCTATTGCTATCTGTTTGCTGTTTTTATTTTCTAAATTAGATTTGATAAAGCTAGTTATAGTCCTGAGGGAACGACACTCGAGTCACGCTACTGCTACACTATGATTTTCGTTGTAGTTGTGGATTTCCTTTGGCTTAATAACAAATTTATTTGACTGAACCGGGACCTGACAAATCTCGCGTCCATCCTATTTCGTCTCGTCCCGCTCGTGGGCTAGCTAGCAATCTGATTTTGCTCTTCCCTTGGCCCAAATCGTGTGGGTTTGATTGCTGGCCTTTTCTCTTGGCCCAATCTCGTGACCCATTTTCGCTCAAAAGCCCATTCAGCTGGCCCAATTCTAGTCTAAAACCCTAACCCTAAATTAGTCTTCATCCTTTCCTCATTCTCTTCCCACTTCACGCCACCACTATCTGAAAGAAAGAAGAAATTTCCCTGCCTTCCTCTCTCTCTCGCCGCCACCTCTACCCATCATCACCTCCACCGAACAACACCACCATGCCGGCTGGGTTTGGCTGCGCCGCCGCCGTCCAGCTCGATTTCGTCCGCGCCGCTTCAGTCCAGCTCGGCCGCCGCCCGGTTTTGGTACTCTACTATTCACGCGCCGCTGCCGATTTGATCCCCTCCGTCGTCAGCAACCCGAGCCTCCGACTGTTACGCAGCGCCGCCTCTGTACCGTTCATGCCGCCGTTTCACTCCGTCCAGTTCGCGATTTCACCGTCGGCTCCGTTCTCTCCTGTCACGCGCCGCCTTGCCCTGTCTTCTTGCGTTCAAGTACTGTACCGGCTCCGTTTGTTTCGTACAATCGCTGTCCAATTCTCCGGCTCCGTTCGCGCGTGCACTGCTCCGATCAGTTTCGTTCTTTCCCGTTCCAATTCGGTAAGTAGCGATTCTCCTTTGCGGTCGATTCTGGATTCGATTAGGACGAGATCTTGATTTTAATTCCTCCGTTTTTGTTTGATTTGCAGTTCACGCCCTTCCGGTTTTGACGTAGGTAACGGTTTTGCCCCTGATCTCGTTTTGTTTTCGGTTTTTTTATTATTCCCATTTTACCCCTGATGTACTTTGACCTCGAAACTGAACCGGGACTTAGGGTAGTTTTGGAGTGTGATTGTTGTTTGTAGACTGTTTGACCTTGACTCAACTCACGCATGTTGACTGAATTTGGACAGATTAACCTCGTGTATTGACTGACCTGGACCTTGGTGTTTTCATTTGAGAAACTTGGGGACTGATTGGAATTAACTAAAACCTGGGAGTACCTTTTTGAGATTTTTGGAAACATGAAGGACCTTTTTGCAATTTATGTTTGACCTTAGTTGACTGACATAGTGGATTATTTTGTTCAGACTCTGAAAGTTGGGGGTGCTTTTTATAATTGTTGAAACTTGTAGGACTTGCGTGTTGTCTGAAAACCTGATGGTCTTTTCTTCAATCGTTTTATGAAGGGCGAAATAGTAATTTCATTTCTGAACAGTATTTTAATCGAAGTAAGCTGGTTTTGGTTTCTCAAAAAGGGTTGTTCTGTTTTACTTTCACTACTGAGAGTTTTCTGTAACTTCAAACTAAAGTTAAAAGTCTTTGCTTAAACTATTCTTGTTTAAATAATTTTTGTTTTGAAAGTAAGTTACAAGTAGTCTTGCTAGCCTAGTTGGTTTGTGAGTTAGAATTTAACTTAGAGGTCCCGAGTTCGAACCCCACCTTTCCCACCATTTTCTCCTATTATCTTCTTTATCGTTTCGTCTTCCGTTCCTACTTAAGGTAGTAACTTGGATTTTCTGTTTAGGGTCTGTGCTGTCCGTTGTTCCGTAGATGCTTTTCTAATCCGTGCTAAGTCAATCTACTTCAAGGTGAGTGTTCACCCCTAAACCTATTTATCTGCGAAAAACTGGAAGGATATGTGACAACTTGTACCTATTACTATATATACTGTTTTACTGTATGCTTCCGCGTAAAAGTACTAAGTCCTAAGTGTGACTATCTACTTTCTTTGTTTATTGTTACTCTGTTCTGGATTGACATTTCTACAGGAACACTTCTCGGTGTTTGATTGTTCGTATCTGTTTGATCTGTATCTGTTCTGTCTGTTTCTGTGTGACCGGTCGATTAGGTCGTAACTAGGTAGACTTGGGTAGTAGAGGACTATCGGCTTTTCTTTGTTATTGCCTAGTCTAATCCCTTTTAGACGCGAGGTAGAAGTCGCTGAGGTCTATTGGGGTCGTAGGTTCTGTTTCCCCAAAGTACACGGGGGTTTCTGTTTCTGTCCGGAGTTGTATACCCTCTGGAGGGAGCTATAAGGGCTATTGGGAGTAGGAGCAATAAGGCGGGCTGCACCAACGGACTTCACTTATCTGTTTCTGTCTGTCTCTCTGTTCTGTTTATCTGCTTCAGTTACTATCTTACTTGCTACAAATGTTTTTGTTTTCAAAACTGTTTACTGTTATGTTTTTTTTTTTAAAATAGAACCTCACTGAGATCCTTTATCTCACACTCTTTTTGTTTTCAAAATTCCTTCCTTCCAGATACTGCTAAGGATGTTCGCGAATAGGATGCCAGCGACTGAGAGAAGGGTCTGGGTGTCTTGGGAATTTATTTCAAAATAAGAAGATGAACTTTTACTGTCTTCACTCGTTGTTTCATTTGAATTCTAAGTTATCGTTGAATATTTACTTGTTTCTGTTAACGCTGTGCGCGTCAAAGATTATTTTGGCATTGATTGCCGACCGTTGCTATTAAAGTTATTTTGGATTTTCTTTTTCAAGAAATGATTTTGTTTTCAAAAACCGGTACCGTTACAGTTTTCGCAGTGATCATTACCATAGTTTAGCCTACTACGGTCTTGGTTAGGGCCATAAGTTTGGCTAGCCGGTGCATATCCTTGATTGTTTCGGAACCCTCTTCTCCAAAATCCACCTCGAGGATTCCTCCCATCTTGTCCGTAGCTAGCTTCTTGAGTACCAAAATCCGTAGCAAAGTTATTCTTACTTCGTTACCTTTACTGACGATTTCTCAAGGTATGAATATATTTATCTTATGAAGAATAAATCTGAGACCTTTGGGAAATTCAAGGAGTTTAGGAATGAGGTCGAGAATGAATTGAACCTAAGGATAGTCACTCTTCGATCAGATCGAGGAGGTGAATACCTTAGTGAAGAATTTATCGACTACTTGAAGAAGAATGGAATTCAATCGCAATGGACCCCTCCTGGAACACCACAATTAAATGGTGTGTCTGACAGAAGGAATCGAACCCTGCTAGACATGGTGAGATCAATGATTGGATTCTCGACTCTTCCAAAATATCTATGGGGATATGCGCTACAAACTGCAATCTACATTCTGAACCGTGTACCATCTAAATCAGTGGTGAAAACTCCTTATGAGTTATGGAAAGGAAAGAAGCCCTCACTGGGCTATCTTAGACCTTGGGGCTGTCCTGCGATAGTTAAATTGTTGCTCACTGATACGTTAGATGCCAGGGTGTCAAAGTTTATTTCATAGGCTATCCTCGTCAGACGAGAGGCTATGAATTATATCATGCTGAAGATCACAAGGTGATAGTATCTAGAAACGTCAAGTTTTTAGAAGCATAATACCTCGAAGAAGAGAGGTTAGATGATATGATAGAACTTGAAGAAATTCAAGACTTTGACACGCGCGAACATGAGTTCTCTAAATCTTCTGATTTGGACTCAAGTTCAGTGGGAGCTTTCGAAGCAGACAAGGGTAATGATATGACACTTGTTAGGCATGTCATAGTCAGTGGGAGTCCTGTGATTAGATCAACAGTTGAAACCACACCAATAGAACATGTTGTCAATCGACCTGTGCAACAAGTTGCACAAGAGGAGTCTCCCACTAGGGAACAGGGTCGTAGCACGCGACCGGCTGCATCAGTGCCCACTGATAATGTTCGTGTTACACGAAGCCAGAAAAGAAAAGCACCAGAAACGCCGACAGAAGCACCAGTCGAGCTCCGTAGGTCGAAGAGGATCCCAAAACGACCTCAGAAGCAAAGCCTTATGATAGAAGACATCAGTGAACTTGATGTTGGCTTATCAGATCGGGAAGACCCAGAGACCTACAAAGAGGCAATAAATGATATTGACTCAGACAGCCGGCAAGAGGCCATGGAATTGGAAATAGACTCCATGTACCTGAACCAAGTTTGGAGCTTGGTAGACTAGCCCCAAGGGGTTAGACCTATTGGGTGCAAATGGGTCTTTAAACGAAAGACTGATGCCGATGGCAAGGTACAAACGCACAAGGCTAGACTTGTGGCGAAGGGCTACACACAAAGGTATGGCATCGATTACGATGAAACCTTTTCACCGGTAGCAAAGTTGAAGTCTATTAGAATTCTACTTGCGATAGCTGCCTACTATGATTATGAGATCTGGAAGATGGATGTAAAGACTGCCTTCCTCAATGGCAACCATGAGGAAGAGGTCTATATGGTACAGCCGGAAGGTTTTATTAGTAAAACCAGGCCAACTGCTGTATGCAAATTACAGAGATCCATCTATGGGCTAAAGCAAGCGTCTAGGAGCTGGAATATCCGCTTTGACGAAGCTGTCAAATCGTTTGACTTCGTCAGAAGCGTAGAAGATCCCTGTGTCTACACTAGGCACAGCGACAAGGGAGTCGTTTTCATGATCATTTATGTTGATGACATTTTGATCATGGGAAACAATATCTCTATGCTAGAAGAGACTAAAGTTTGGTTATCAAGTACTTTCTCAATGTAGGACTTGGGTGAAACGAACTACATCCTAGGGATAAAGATCTATAGAGATAGGTCCAAGAGGATGTTAGGATTGACACAGTCCACCTACATCGACAAATTACTGAAGCGTTATAAGATGGACGACTCAAAGAGAGGCTTTCTCCCATCTAGGCATGGGATCGTGCTATTAGTTAAGGATAGTCCTAAAACTGATGAAGAAAGAAAGGCAATGAGTCGTGTGCCCTATGCTTCGGCAGTAGGGTCTATTATGTATGGAATGAATTGCACAAGGCCAGATGTGGCATATGCGCTTAGTGTCACTTGTCGACACCAACAGAATCCAGGAGTACCTCACTGGACTGCTGTAAAGAACATTCTTAAGTACCTTCGACGGACTAAGGAAATGTTCTTGGTGTTTGGTGGAGAACCAGAATTAAAGATGTCTGGTTATGTCGACGCTGGATTTGAATTAGATCCGGATGACTTTAAGTCACAGACAGGATACGTATTCAAATTGAACGAATGAGCTATCTGTTGGAAGAGTTCTAAGCAAGCCACGATTGCTGACTCAGCCACAGAAGCCGAGTACATTGCTGCATCAGAAGCATCGAAAGAAGCTGTCTGGATTTCAGAGTTCTTGAAGGAATTGAGGGTTGTTCGTGCTCCTAGTCCAATAACGATTTATTGTGACAACACGGGCGCCGTCGCTCAAGCCAAGGAGCCTAGATCTACAAACAAGAACAAACATGTACTTAGAAAGTATCACGTTATACGTGAGATTATTGATAGAGGAGAAGTTAGTATAGAACGTGTCTCAACCACGGACAACGTGGCAGATCCTTTCACCAAGGTCTTATCAGTGGATGCCCACTTAAGACATTATGACTGGCTCTAGTCCAAGTGAGAGATTGATAGTGTATATGTCCTAGAGACAGTCTTTATTAAGGGCATACAACCCTTATTAAGGGCATATATGTACTATTTCACAGGTCAACGTAATATAATATATGTTTGTTTGTTTGACTATTGAGTATCGCTTTCATATTTTTATTACACCAGGCATACAACATGTCATATCTCTATTCCTGTCTGTATTGATATCAAACATGTCCCCTCGGATAGGTGACCGATCACACAGATAGTGGGAGCTATGTGAGTTATCATCTATCCCAAACTCTCCCTAGTCGAGGTTCATCTCGGATGTAGGGGTCTGAATGAACCAGGTGAGACTAGTATGCGTGGAGGTTATACTTGTTAGAGCAAGTGTGAGCCGATCCCACGGCCACGGAACGGATTGTTAGACAATTTAGAAACGTTCCCATAACTCCGCATAGTTGTTCGAAGGGTGATTACCGAACAATGGAAGTACCCACCGGAAACTCCCATCACTGTATACTCTACACCGAAGTGTCTATGGGAACCGGAAAGTTGTCGAAGTGATGCCAGTTGTCCTTTGGACTTACAGGACTTTATCATCACATTTGTTGCCCCATATCCTTGGTGGACCCGTCGATGTCAGCTCTGAATAAGCAGTTGACCCAAGACACGATCCAGGATTATGGCTACATACAAATGGGGGTGATAAGTGATTCTGTGAAGGATTCATCTCTCACGTGTAGCACAGGAGAGCACTGCTCATAGTCGTTCATAGTTGTGATTGGTTAAACCGCTGGCCAGCGTATCAATATTATTATGATAGTCATAATAGATATTGGATTCACCAAGCAACTCACTGAAGACGCGCGTGGATGTATTATTGGAATAGACACATCATCGATCCTAGATGCATTCGAGTCAGTCAGATGAAGGGACGTTACCTTCGCCGCGTTGAGCGCAATAGACTACACAACGAAAGGGTTTGCTTTGAAAAACCTCTCAAACGTCCTCATGTATTAATATTACAAATGGAACCGTCTAGGAATTCCATATTGCCTAGCGTAGCATTTGCTTAATACAATGAGGCCCTATGGGTCACACTATGTGGTGATTCAGCTTATCCGAATATCCTTGAAGATGGAATCGCAATTAATTTAGAATTAATTGTGATTGATGAATTATAATTGATTTGGAATTAATTATAATTATTTGTGGCTCAATTAATAATTTGGAATTATTAATTGAATTGATTGATTAATTATATTTTATGTAAATACAATTAAAGATTATATTTTAGAAATATAATAGAGGTTTGATTTGAAAGGATATATTAATTTAGAATTAATATATGCACATGGGCAAAATCTACTTAGAGTTTGAATTGTCTTCGAATTATAAGTGGGTCCCAAAATTGGGACCCACATACTCCCCCTTGGCCGGCCGCGTGTAGTAGTAGTATGGGAGGGAGTTTCGACTCCTTCCCATATTAGAAGTCAAGGGTTAAGTTAGATTTTCCTAATTGAGTTCTAACTTAATTGGGAATGAATCTAGACTTAAAATTGGTTTCCTTGTGCAATAAGAATTAGAGTTCTTGTTCCTTTATGAAGTCTAAAAGAATCTTCTTTAGGCTTCTATTGACTACTATATAAGTAGGTCATTAGAGAGCTTTTTCAAGGACGAATTCTTAGAGAATTATTCTACCTTTCTTAGAGAAAATAAAAAGCTCTCCCCTACCTCTATACCCTAGCCGCGCACGCCACTCTCTACCGGAGGAAAATCGCCGCCCCATCTTCTTGGCCACATAAAGAATATCCTAGCATTCTTTCCGATAAGTTGTTCATCCGTGGATACCAAGGTTGAGGTTCAAAGAGCTGGAAACTAACTTTTATTGTCTTGCAGATAATTAAAGTATTGCAGATATCTTCGACTTCGACGAAGGAGAATATTCACCGGACTATTACTAAGACTTCATCGATTGGCATATAGATTCAATACCTATTCTTGTTTTTTTTTAGTATTGTAAGTCTTCTGATTAATGTGTTTATTATATACATTATATGCATGATCAATTAACCTGCATGTTAAGAAAATTTTTGAAATTCCGTTGCGTACCCTAGGGGTAACTCTGGCCATATTTTCTTACAGTGGTATCAGAGCCAGGTTAATTGATTATGTATATACGTATATATGTTATGTGATTATGTAGTTTATGTGGATGCAATTGATTCTATGATTAATTCGATTTTCGAAAGTTTTATTTTTATATAAATTTAGAATTTATATTTTTTTTTTAAAAAAAAGGAAATTTATATATATATATATATATATATATATATATATATATATATATATATATATATATATATATATATATATATATATATATATCCCGCCTGCGTGACGCAGGCGCCCTAGGGGACGAGATTCGATCCCGTCCCCGTATATTATTATATATATTTATTTAATTTTTCCGGGTTGGACCCAAAATTGAATTTTTGTAAATTTTGAGGATTGAATTTTATATTTGGAATATAAATATGATTTAATTGTAATTATTATTAACTAGAGGGGTTAAATTTAATTAGTATTAAGTTGAGGGGCTTATTTGTAATTTATCAATTTATTGTTTATTACAAATAAGTTTTTCTACTTTTGAATTTTGAATTTAACACCTCCAAGGTTTGGAAAATTACAATTGAGTCCTTCGGGTTTTCAAAAATTGCTACCTGGTCAATAGAATTTTCGATTTTTCAATCTAGTCCAAATTTTCAATTTTTCATAGAGATTATAAGTATGGGATTATAATTTTCATAATGAAATTATGAAGTCATTTGGCATCCACATAGGCTACTACTTGTTTGTTTGTTCGATATGCTATTGTTTAACAATGCATGTTTAAATACCACGTATTTTACTTTCCGTTCGACCGCTATGCATGCGAGGGTAGGCGGCGCCTTGTTATTTGTCGGACCGCATATTTTTATGTATGCGTAGGCGGCGCCCATTATGTGCTTGACCGCGTTTAGAACTAGAATGGATAGGCGGCATCCATTACATGTAGACCGCTCATGCATGATGGGTAGGCGGCGCCCTTATTTGTTTGTAGATGACTGATAACAACCCTCAAGCTACAAGCCCCAACCAATATAAGTGCAGAAATATGTATACGTATGTGTTTCTGAGATGCTTTCCATGGGGTGCTTTAATTCTGAACTTTCATTGCGTTTCCCTGTGATGGCGACCTCGTCTTGCAGACTCGCAGTGATCGTCAGATTAGAGTAAGCCTATGGTTATAACTTACTGCATATTGTATCTAGCGACCTCGATAGGTGCAATATGTAGAGGCGTCTGGTTAAATGAGATTTAACACCCAAGAGTTGCGCGACGCAATTGGATAGTCCTACCGGTCATATTATGTTATGCGACCAGCCCCCGTTGGAGTATAGCATAGTATGGATTTGGATCTTGGCCACTACGGTAACTTGTTGGACATTAACCGTATGTTTGTTTTGGGGGCAATCATATGTGAAAATAGTGGAAGCTAAACAACTAAAGGACCTTGTTGCTTAGTTATGTTGACTGTGTATTTAGAAATAGTATTTCAATAGTTGATTTATTATTTTCGTTCTATATTATTTCTCCTTAGAAAAACCGAAATGGCGAGTATCTCGCTCCTTGCTATCTTAGAGAAGCAAGTTTTGACCGGACCAAACTTCCTAGATTGGATCAGGAATATTCGTTTGGTGCTGAGGTACGAAAAGATTGAGTACATATTGGACGAGGCTATTCCCGTGTGTCCCGAGATTCAGACTGCCGATCAAGTTGCTGCTTGGAATCAAGCCAACAAGGCAAAGGCTGATAAGCATCAAGAGGAGCTAAATCCGCGCAGTGTATTATGTTGGCGGCAATGAGCAATGAGCTGCAGAGACAACATGAAAGCATGTTGCCGTATGAGATGCTGAAGCATCTTGAGTCGCTCTTTAAGACGACAGCCAGAAGTGTTGAATTTGATTTGATCAAAGAGATACACATATGCAAGCTCAATGAAGGAGGGAACATGTCTGAACATGTTCTCAAGATGATTGGTCTCTTTGAGAAGCTTGCCGATGCCGGTGTCAAGCTGGAGAATAAGATCATGGTGATCTTTGTCCTTCAATCATTGTCGAGTTCGTATTCGCAGTTCATCATTAACTACACTATGAATGCGAAAGACGTTACACTGCCCGAGCTCCATAATCTGCTGAAGACATATGATCAAACTCTTCCTAAGAAGGAGAAATCGATCATGTATGTTGGGCAACCGTCTAACCCGAACCCGAGAAACAAAGGTGCTAAGGGTAAGGGAAAGTCGGGAGCCAAGGCTAACACTTCGAGTGATAGGCCTAAGCGTCTGAACCAGAGAAAGAAGTTCAAGAGGAGCGGAACGGTACGCACAGATGAATGTCTTTTCTGTAAGCAGAAAGGACATTGGAAGAAAGATTACCCTAAGCTAAGGGCAGATCAAGCTAAGAAACGGCCGGCTTCTAGCTCAGGTATGTTTGTTATTAAAATGAACATGACTACTTTTGACTCCAATGGTTGGGTATCAGATACAACTTGTGGCTCACACATTTGTAATAATGTGCAGGGGATAATTGAAAACAGGCTAGTCAAGCAAGGTGAAATCGACTTGCATGTTGGGAACGACAATCCAGTTGAAGCCAAATGCGTTGGACGCTGCAAGATAGATTTACCATCAGGACAATGTTTAGAACTTGATAACGTTTATTTTGTTCCATCCATTGTCAGAAATATTATTTACATTCCATTGTTGGACAATTTGGGTTTTTCCATTCGTTTTGTGATGAACACGCGGATGTCGTGTTCCAACGCGAATCAGTCAAATAAATTTGTTATTTAGCCAAAGGCAATTCACAACTACAACGAAAACCGTAGTGTAGCAGTAGAATGACCTCGAGTGTCGTTCTCTAAGGACTATAACTAGCTTTATCTAATTTAACTAAAGAATATAAAAACAGCAGACGGTATAGCAAAGGTTTTTCTAACAGATAATGGAGATTGGTGATAGTATGGTCCTTCAAAGCATAACGGGTTAATAATCATGCGTAAATTCCTCGGTTTTGCATGGAGATCTTTGATCAATTTATTGTCCTGTTGTAATTATCAAACACTACGAAGATAAATAGATAGGTCAAAAGTCTATTAAATTGTCTAATTGTGTTCCGTAATTATTCAACACTACGAAGATATAGATATGCTAAAGTCCAATGAATTGTCCAATTGTGTGCAATAATTAATCAACAATACGAAGATATAGGTTTCGCTAGATCAAAGAAATAAAGCAATAACACGGAGTATAATGCGCGATATAGCCATTAGCATAATTATCAACCCTTTGCTAAGAATTCACATAGTCGACATGCAATCAACAGAAATCATAGAAGAACCATGATGAAAGATATATAAAAATAAGTAGAAAAACTGTAAGATACAATGTTACCGAAGGTTGTCAGTCACCAGGCATACAACATGTCATATCTCTATTCCTGTCTGTATTGATATCAAACATGTCCCCTCGGATAGATGACCGATCACAAAGATAGTGGGAGCTACGTGAGTTATCATCTATCCCAAAATCTCCCTATTCGAGGTTCATCTCGGATGTAGGGGTCTAAATGAACCAGGTGAGACTAGTATGCGTGGAGGTTATACTTGTTAGAGCAAGTGTGAGCCGATCCCACGGCCACGGAACGGATTGTTAGACAATCTAGAAACGTTCCCATAACTTCGCATAGTTGTTCGAAGGGTGATTATCGAACAATGGAAGTACCCACCGGAAACTCCCATCGATGTATACTCTACACCGAAGTGTCTATGGGAACCGGAAAGTTGTCGAAGTGATGTCACTCGTCCTTTGGACTTACAGGACTTTATCATCACATTTGTTGCCCCATATCCTTGGTGGACCCGTCGATGTCAGCTCTGAATAAGCAGTTGACACAAGACATGATCCAGGATTATGGCTACATACAAATGGGGGTGATAAGTGATTCTGTGAAGGATTCATCTCTCACGTGTAGCGCAGGAGAGCACTGCTCATAGTCGTTCATAGTTGTGATTGGTTAAACCGCTGGCCAGCGTATCAATATTAATATGATAGTCATAATAGATGTTGGATTCACCAAGCAACTCACTGAAGACGCCCGTGGATGTATTATTGGAATAGACACATCATCGATCCTAGATGCATTCGAGTCAGTCAGATGAAGGGACGTTACCATCGCCGCGTTGAGCGCAACAGACTTCACAACGAAAGGGTTTGCTTTGAGAAACCTCTCAAACGTCCTCATGTATTAATATTGCAAGGAACCGTCTAGGAATTCCATGTTGCCTAGTGTAGCACTTGCTTAATACAATGAGGCCCTATGGGTCACACTATGTGGTGATTCAGCTTATCCGAATATCCTTGAAGATGGAATCGCAATTAATTTAGAATTAATTGTGATTGACGAATTATAATTGATTTGGAATTAATTATAATTATTTGTGGCTCAATTAATAATTTGGAATTATTAATTGAATTGATTGATTAATTGTATTTTATGTAAATACAATTAAAGATTATATTTTAGAAATATAATAGAGGTTTGATTTGAAAGGATATATTAATTTAGAATTAATATATGCACATGGACAAAATCTACTTAGAGTTTGAATTGCCTTCGAATTATAAGTGGGTCCCAAAATTGGGACCCACATACTCCCCCTTGGCCGGCCGCGTGTAGTAGTAGTATGGGAGGGAGTTTCGACTCCTTCCCATATTAGAAGTCAAGGGTTAAGTTAGATTTTTCTAATTGAGTTCTAACTTAATTGGGAATGAATCTAGACTTAAATTGGTTTCCTTGTGCAATAAGAATTAGAGTTCTTATTGCTTTATGAAGTCTAAAAGAATCTTCTTTAGGCTTCTATTGACTACTATATAAGTAGGTCATTAGAGAGCTTTTTCAAGGCCGGATTCTTAGAGAATTATTCTACCTTTCTTAGAGAAAATAAAAATTTCTCCTCTACCTCTACACCCTAGCCGCGCGCGCCACTCTTCTAAGAAATGATAGGTCACTACATGATTGCTGAAACAGGCATTCAGCAAGTAATTCCTTCAAAACGGGTATTTGTTAGGAAACTTGATCACTTGCTGAGACGAGCACTCAATAAGAGAAAAACCTTAAAGATTGCTGAAACGGGCATTCAGACAATCAAAGATACTGAAACAGGTATTCAAGTATCAAAGGAAAATTCTAAGACGGGAACTCAGCAAAGAGCAAACTCACTTCTCAGATTTTACCAAAAGATATCTCAAGACAAAAAGAATTTACTGATACGGGAACTCAGAAATGTCTTTTAATTTAAGGAAATATGAGATATTTGATTAAGGGGGAACTTTCAGCAAATAACAAGGCTTGTTACACAAATTCGCCGAAAAGATTCTTGTTTACTCCAGCAAGCAATCAAATCCCATAAATCTAGGTAAAATCAACTTGTGACGTTAATCGGGCACAGATAAACTCGCTAATAATCATGACATGAAATACAATCGTGGCCATTGATTTAAAGTAGTTTTTGATCTGACGGTTAATATTGCAAAGAGAAAGAGTGCTTTGACGGTTTTTGTTAGTGGACCACTACGCATTTAATGCAAAGGCTCCACTAATGCTGTTGAATCTCTGATTTACCCTTGCTGAGAACTCAAAAACGATTGAGCTTCCTTCACATCAGAGATAGTATATAAACAAGGAGTTAGAGAAAGACAAAATTCTTTAACTCACATTTCCTTTCTCTGCAAATTTTTATAGCTTGTGCCTGAATTCACTGTACCTACGGTCAAAAAGCAAAGTAATCTTTTTCGTACATTTCTCACACTATATAAGAAATGGCCCCAAAGAGACAGTCCTCCAAGACCTCAAAATCATCAAAGGTTGACAGTGCTGGAAAAAGCACTGCTCCGGTTATAACTCCGACAACCAACATAGTGAAAATTGTGTTGAAAAACGACCGAGTAACAGAAAGACCCATGTCGCCTGCATATCTTGTCACTGTAAAGTGTGAAATGATGATGCAATGGGGCGGATTTGCCAAAGAGAATTATATACGATACTTCTATGAACAAGAACTTGATGGAGAAAATGAGGAGGCGCTTGACTTGATAAAACAACAAGGCCTTACTCTCTTCATAATTGCTCGCCCTAAGAAAGTGAGTATGTTAGACACCATGGAATTCTACAACAATGTAGAAATCCAGACTCTGACTGATGGTCAAGGAGTCACTGAAAAAGTGATTTCCACCACAGTTCAAGGTGTGCAAATCATCCTAAAATGGACTGATTTAGCCAACATCTTTCAGATTCCAACCACTGAAACTGAAGATGACATCACTGCCACTGACGAAGAAATCGAAGCCTTCTACAGTGATGTCAGAAACGAGAAAATGAAGAAAGAAGAGATTGCTCCCGTGACTTGGACAAAGCACGTTAAGAGGAAGCATCTCTGCCATTCACTTGGTCTAGTAGCTCTGCTACTAATCAAAGTCTTAGACTCCCAAGTCGGAGGAATAGACCAAGTAGGCTTGAGAAGGTGGCCGCTGCTGATGCATATACATGAGAACAAAACTGAGCTCAACTGGGCAAAGTACATTTTCAACAGACTTGTTGATTGTGTTACTAAATTCAAGGTCAAGGTTGAAGACAACAAGGTCTCACCTACCTTCCGAGTCAT
Organism: Plantago ovata; assembly: GCA_028274465.1. NCBI lineage: Eukaryota > Viridiplantae > Streptophyta > Magnoliopsida > Lamiales > Plantaginaceae > Plantago > Plantago ovata. The sequence continues at coordinate 50,268,543 of CM051456.1, read as the reverse complement.
GTATGGACTAAAAATATGCTATATCCTTGAACACTTCAGGATTCAGCTCAGAAACCCATTGCCGGTTAAGAAATCAGTATGCAATGTGGGAAGAGCCTTCTACAAGAAAAATGGACCTAAGCTTGCTGATAAGAAATCAAAGAAGACAACAGCTGCAAATGTTGTCAGCACAAGTCAGCAAGAAAGGTATACAACACCTGCAGATGTTGTCACCACTAGTCAGCAAGATAAGACTCCAACAACTGAAAAAGTTATTGATGAAACTGTTGTAGATGGTGATCAACAAGATAAGTGTTCAACAACCGTTGCTGAAAATGCAACTACTACAGATGCTGCTGCTGAAAAGCAACTGGAGAAATCCAAGAAGAAAAAGAGGAAAGTTGATTATGACACTCAAACTGCAGCGTCATCAGCTAACCCTATCCCTAAGAGGAAACGGACAAATAACCCAAGGAAGAAAACACTGGCTCGCAAGTCAGTTCCAGTTGTCCATGATCTTTCGGATGATACTCCATGAGTTGCTGATACACAAGCTCCAGTAGGTGTTGATGAAGTGGTTACTAAAACCTACTTCAACAATGTTGAAGTGTTTGCATAAGCCTTCAACAATCAACTTAATGTTGATACATCTGCTGATACAAGACCAGAGGGCAGTGGAAACGAAATTCCTGCCTCAATGCCAGATATCTACATTGTAGATAATCTTGATGCTGAAAAGATGGTTGCTGAACAAGCAATTCATCAAGTTGTTGAAACCGCAGTTATTGAGACTGTGATTGCTGAATAACCAGTTGCTGAGACTGCAATGGTTCAAGTCCCAGAAATTGCTGAAACACCACAAGAGACATTATTCGACGACGCATCTCGTGATGCTGAGAATACTGGACCTAGTTCACCGAAAACATCCATTGACAAAGTTCAGCTTGTGCTGACAGAACTGAGTCAGCAAATGGAATTGGAGATTGAAGACACCTCCAACAAATCAGTAGATGTTTTCATGACCAGCAGTGAACTCAAAGTTCAAGATGTCTCTGCTCAACTTGTCATTTCAGAGACAAGGGAGATTGTTGAATCTGCACAGCCTTCTGATGGACGCGCTGGATGTCGTGTTCCAACGCGAATATAAAATATATTTGTTATTTAGCCAAAGGCAATTCACAACTACAATGAAAATCGTAGTGTAGCAGTAGAATAACCTCGAGTGTCGATCTCTAAGGACTATAACTAGCTTTATCAAATATAATTTAGAATATAAAAACAGCAGACGATATAGCAAAGATTTTTCTTAACAGATAATGGAGATTGGTGATAGTATGGTCCTTCAAAGCATAACGGGTTAATAATCATGCGTAAATTCCTCGGTTTTGCATGGAGATCTTGATCAATGATTTGTCCTGTTGTAATTATCAAACACTACGAAGATATAGATTTTGATAGGTCAAAGACCAATGAATTGTCCAATTGTGTGCAATAATTAATCAACAATACGAAGATAGAGATTTAGATATATCAAAGAAATAAAGCAATAACACGGAGTATAATGCGCGATATAGCCATTAGCATTATTATCAACCCTTCACTAAGAATTCACATACTATCACCAACGAGAAGTTTAGCTACTCATAGTTGTCATGCAATCAAAAGAAATCATAGAGGAAAACATGTTGAAAGATATATAAAAATAAGTAGAAAAACTGTAAGATAAAATGTTACCGAAGGTTGCCATGCTCCAACGGGGGCTGGTCGCATAGCATAATATGACCGGTAGGACTAGTAAGACTATCCAATTGCGTCACGCAACTCTTCGTTGTTAAATCTAATTTAACCCGATGCCCTACATATTGTACCTATCGAGGTCGCTAGATACAATATGCAGTAAGTCATAACCATAGGCTTACTCTAATCTGACGATTACTGCGAGTCTGTAAGACGAGGTCGCCAATACAAGAAAACGCAATGAAAATTCAGAATTAAAGCACCCTATGGAAAGCATCTCAGAAATACATACATATATATATTTCTGTACCTATATTGGTTGGGGCTTGAAGCTTGAGGGTTGTTATCAGTCATCTACAAACAAATAAGGGCGCCGCCTACCCATCATGCATGAACGGTCTACACGTAATGGATGCCGCCTATCCATTCTAGTTCTAAACGCGGTCAAGCACATAATGGGTGCCGCCTACCCATACATAAATATGCGGTCCGACATATAAGAGGGCGCCGCCTACCCTCGCATGCATAGCGGTCGAACAGAATGTAAAAACATGGTATTTAAACATGCATTGTCAAACAATAGCATATTGAGCATATGAAACAAGTAGTAGCATATGTGGATGACAAATGACTTCATAATTTCATTATGAAAATTATAATCCCATACTTATAATCTCTATGAAATAATTGAAAATTTGGACTAGATTGAATATTCGAAAATTCTATTGACCAAGTAGTAATTTTCGAAAACCCGAAGGACTTAATTGTAATTTTAAAAACCTTGGAGGTGTTAAATCTAAAATTCAAAAGTAGAAGGACTAATTTGCAATAAACAATAAATTGATAAATTACAAATAAGCCCTTTAACTTTATACTAATTAAATTTAACGCCTCTAGTTTAAAACAATTACAATTAAATCATATTTATATTCCAAATATAAAATTCAATCCTCAAAGCTTTCAAAATTCGATTTTGGGTCAAACCCGAAAATATATATAATTTTTTTTTTTTTTTGAAAAATGTGGGACGGGACTAGCGTCCCCGCGGCGCCGGGCTCCCGGGTCAGCGGGTGCAGGCGCCCGGCGCCCCACTGTAAAAAAATACGATCAGAGTTACCCCTAGGGTACGCAGCGGAATTTCAAAAATTTTCTTAACATACAGGTTAGTTGATTATGCATATGTCGTATATATATAAACACGTCAATTAGAAGACTAACCTTACTTCCAAAGCAGCTTCCAAGTCTTCGTAATATTCTGGTGTATCTTCTCCTTCGTCGAAGTCGAAGATATCTACAATACTCCTTATATCTCCAAGACAATAAGAGTTAGTTTCCAGCTCCTAGAACCTCAACCTTGGTATCCACGGATGAACAGCCTATCGGAAGAATACTAGGATATTCTTTATGTGACCAAGAAGACGGGGCGGCAATTCCTCCGGTGGTGGCGCGGGCGCGGGTGGCTAAAGAGGAGGGGAGAGTTTTTATTTTCTCTAAAAATATGAGTGTGAAAGTCTATGTCAAAAAACTCTCTAATAGTCTACTATATATAGTAGTCAATAGAAGCCTAAAGCATAAGCAATCAGACTTCGTAAAGGAATAAGAATCTAATTCTTATCGCACAAGGAAATCAATATCAAGTCTAGATTCATTCCCAATCAAATTAAAACTCAATCAGGAAAATCTAACTTATCCCTTGGACTTCTAATAGAGGAAGGAGTCGAACTCCTTCCCCTACGCGCGCGCGCCTTGTCCTACGGGAGGTGGGTCCCAATTTTGGGACCCACTTATATTTCTAAGGCAATTCAAACTCCAAGTAGATTTTGCCCAAGTGCATATGTTAATTCTAAATTAACATATCCTTTATAATCAAACCTCCATTATATTTCCAAAATATAATCTTTAATTGTATTTATATAAAATACAATTAATTAGCCAATTCAATTAATAATTCCAAATCATTAATTGAGCCACCAAATATTATAATTAATTCCAAATCAATTATAATCCATCAATCACAATTAATTCCAAATTAATTGCGATTCCATCTTCAAGGATATTCTGATAGACTGAATCACCACATAGTGTGACCCATAGGGCCTCACCGTATTAAGCAAGTCCTAGACTAGGCAACATGGAATTCCTAGACGGTTCCATTTACAATATTAATACGTGAGGACGTTTGAGAGGTATCTCAAAGCTAACCCTTTCGTTGCGAAGCCTGTCGCGCTCAACGAGGCGATGGTAACGTCCCTTCATCTGACTTGCTCGAATGTATCTAGGATCGATGAAGTGTCTATCCCAATAATACATCCACGGGCGTCTCAGGGAGTTGCTTGGTTAAGATATACTTATGACCATCATAATATATCATTTGCACTGGCCAGTGACTTTACCAACACAACTATGCAGACTATGAGCAGTGCTCTCCTGTGCTACACTTGAGAGATGAATCCTTCACAGAATCACTTATCACCCCCATTTGTATTTAGCCATAATCCTGGATCGTGTCTTAGGTCAGCTGCTTATTCAGAGCTGACATCGACGGGTCCACCAAGGATATGGGGCAACAAATGTGATGATAAAGTCCTGCAAGTACAAAGGACGAATGGCATCACTTCGACAACTCACCGGTTCCCATAGACACTTCGGTGTAGAGTATACATCGATGGGAGTGTTCGGTGGTACTTCCATTGTTCGATAAAGCTTCTTCGAACAACTATGTGCAGTTATGGGAACGTTCCTTGATTGTCCAACAATCCGTTCCGTGGCCGTGGGATCGGCTCACACTTGCTCCAACAAGTATAACCTCCACGCATACTAGTCTTGTCTGGTTCATTCAGACCCCCGCATCCGAGATGAACCTCGACTAGGGAGAGTTTGGGATAGATGATAACTCACATAGCTCCCACTAACTGTGTGATCGGTCATCTATTCGAGGGGACATGTTTAATATCAATACAGACAGTAATAAAGATATGACATGCTGCAGCCTGGTGTAATATAAATGTAACGCCCCAGATTTCAAAAGTTTAAAATGGTTGAGAACGCTACTCATACCATCAAGGTGCACCTTTCTTTTCGGGAATCCATCTAGAAGAACTTCAGAGTTAAGCGTGCTTGCTCTGGAGCAATTCTAGGATGGGTGACCCACTGGGAAGTTCTCGGTGCGCGCATGAGTGAGGACAAAGTGCGCGGATTAGAACCCGTGTTGGTCTGTGGGGCCAGCATATCACCCCGGAGAGCGTCTATGAGTAACCACGCCGGGCCGGATTGGTCGGGTCGTTACAAATGGTATCAGAGCCTAGACCAAACCAAAGCTCGCACCGGGTGGACGGTTGGTAAAGGTTATTGTCAGTTTGTCACCCCCACCACTTGAGGCGCTCGACGAGGACGTCGAGGCTTTAAGGGGGGTAGTTTGTAATACCCCGCATCCCACATCGCTTAATAGTGAGTGGAATAAAGGGTATATATGTTAGACCACCACTCTCACATGGTATGAGGCCTTTTGGGTGATTCCAAAAGCAAATCCGTGCGGCTCAGGCGCAAAGCGGACAATATCATACTGTGGGGACGTGTGTGGGTCCGTCCAGGAGTAACCACGCCGGCCGGATTGGTCGGATCGTTACAAATGGTATCAGAGCCTAGATCAACCCAAAGCCCGCATCGGGTGGACGGTTGGTAAAGGTTATTGTCAGTTTGTCACCCCCACCACTTAAGGCGCTCGACGAGGACGTCGAGGCTTTAAGGGGGGTAGATTGTAACGCCCAAGATTTCAGAAGTTTAAAATGGTTGAGAACGCTACACATACCATCAAGGTGCACCTTTCTTTTCAGGAATCCACCTAGAAGAACTTCAGAGTTAAGCGTGCTTCCTCTGGAGCAATTCTAGGATGGGTGACCCACTGGGAAGTTCCCGGTGCGCGCACGAGTGAGGACAAAGTGCGCGGATTAGAACCCGTGTTGGTTTGTGGGGCCAGCATATCACCCCGGAGAGCGCCCATGAGTAACCACGCCGGCCGGATTGGTCGGGTTGTTACAAATGGTATCAGAGCCTAGATCAACCCAAAGCCCGCATCGGGTGGACGGTTGGTAAAGGTTATTGTCAGTTTGTCACCCCCACCACTTAAGGCGCTCGACGAGGACGTCGAGGCTTTAAGGCGGGTAGATTGTAACGCCCCAGATTTCAGAAGCTTAAAATGGTTAAGAACGCTACTCATACCATTAAGGTGCACCTTTCTTTTCGGGAATCCACCTAGAAGAACTTCAGAGTTAAGCGTGCTTGCTCTGGAGGAATTCTAGGATGGGTGACCCACTGGGAAGTTCCCGGTGCGCGCACGAGTGAGGACAAAGTGCGCGGATTAGAACCCGTGTTGGTCTGTGGGGCCAGCATATCACCCCGGAGAGCGTCCATGAGTAACCACGCCGGCCGGATTGGTCGGGTCGTTACAATAAATATGAAAGCGATACTCAATAGTAAAATGCAACAAACATATATTATATTACGTTGACCTGTGTAATAGTACATATATGCCCTCTATAAGGGCACCATGCCCTTAGTAAGGACTGTCTCTAGGACATATACACTATCAGACTACTGAAGCGAGACGTCCATGCCCCTAACCCGGGAGGTGAGTCCCTATCCCAATGTTCCAGAAACTTGCTGGTTACTTCACCCCAAGTGCGCAACGATTGTTCCGGCGGGATTCTGAGCCATCTTCGAGCGTACCATTCCAAGGCTCCCATAAGTCCTCTCATACAAAGTTGCTCATGTGATAAAATAACCCCCTCCTCATTCTCACGAGGTATCCTCAATACACCTTCCTCGTATGTGTCTAAGAACCCTCTTGGATCATCACCCATTGAAAACGTGGAGAGAATGGAGTAGTACGCAGGATCAAAGTCATAATTCCTGCAATCGTCATCCAATGTTATGCAAGGCCCTCGAGGCATCACATACCGGGGCAACGGTGGTTGACTCATCCTTCATATAACTAGTTTCTGCACAGGAGGAAACAAGAAACCAAGGAGCAGAATCCACAAAAGAAAAACAAAAACTTGCAAAGAACAGCACAAAGAGTGCAAACAAACACAATGTAACCGAGAACTACGAGAGCGCAAGCACGTAAGGTGACCGAGATCAGATTAGATGAATTTTCTGAAAAAGATAGGGGGATAGGGGGGAAGAAATAGGGTAAGAAAGTGAGATTTCCTGAGAGCAAACCCCCAGAGCTTGTTCTTCTGTAGGGAACCGAATGCTGAAAATATAAACAAATTAAATAGAAAAAAGGAGTATAGTCCCCGGCAGCGGCGCCAATTTGATGGACGCGCTGGATGTCGTGTTCCAACGCGAATATCAAATATATTTATTATTTAGCCAAAGGCGATTCACAACTACAACGAAAACCGTAGTGTAGCAGTAGAATAACCTCGAGTGTCGATCTCTAAGGACTATAACTAGCTTTATCAAATCTAATTTAGAATATAAAAACAGCAGACGATATAGCAAAGGTTTTTCTTAACAGATAATGGAGATTTGTGATAGTATGGTCCTTCAAAGCATAACGGGTTAATAATCATGCGTAAATTCCTCGGTTTTGCATGGAGATCTTGATGCATGGAGATCTTGATCAATGAATTGTCCTGTTGTAATTATCAAACACTACGAAGATATAGATTTTGATAGGTCAAAGACCAATGAATTGTCCAATTGTGTGCAATAATTAATCAACAATACGAAGATAGAGATTTAGATAGATCAAAGAAATAAAGCAATAACACGGAGTATAATGCGCGATATAGCCATTAGCATAATTATCAACCCTTCACTAAGAATTCACATACTATCACCAACGAGAAGTTTAGCTACTCATAGTTGTCATGCAATCAACAGAAATCATAGAAGAAAACATGTTGAAAGATATATAAAAATAAGTAGAAAAACTGTAAGATACAATGTTACCGAAGGTTGTCAATCTCCGAAGAATCGCGATCTTACAAGCTCCAAATTGCTATGAAAAAGTATCTCCTAAGCTATGGACCCCCAGAACAGGCTCTGGGAAGTTCCTACCTAAAACTACAGAGAAAGGTGAGAGAAAAGGTCTGGAAAAGTATGAAAATCGGAGAAAATCTGAGCAACTATATATAGTGTTCGAAATAGTGTGGGGCGAAGGGCCCCACACACCAGGCGATTCGCCCCACATCCCGGGCGATTCGCCCGGGAGTAATTTTCGGGATTTTGCGCGTTTTCGACGCGTTTTTGGATTTCTTCCCCTTTTCGGACTCGGTTTCTGACTTCTAGTGGCCTTCTAACCTCCAGATTTGACCCCTAGACTTCAAATCCTATCCGGAAACCTTCAGATACTCCAATTAGGCTTCTGGAACACCAATTCCTTGTCAACTTCAATATAATTGCCCGGAAATCCTCGTTTTTCAACCAAAACCTGTAAAATAAAAGTTAAAGGGAAACGTGACACTATTCTAATAAAATGCACTAAAATATAGCTAAATTAACATAGAGGATAGCTAAAATAGGTGAAAAAGACTCAAATGAAAGTGTAAAATACACATTCATCACCTTCTAAAATAGAGCAAGAAAAGAAGTCTGCTGAAGAACAAGTCCCAGATACTGAAGAAACTGTCGTTGCTGAAAGGACTGAGTCACCACCTGCCCTTCTTCAGCAGGTAGTTAACTCAACCATAAGCAAAACTTCACTATCTGAAACTCATTCTTTTGCTAATATAATGATTTCTTTACAGACTTTTCAAGATACAAGTCAGAAGGTTGCTGAAACTTCTTCACCAGAATCCACAACTCCTGCTCATAAGGTAGATACAGTTTTTGGTAATTCAACTAAGTTTGAAAACTTAGTGCTTGTATCTAACTTAAAGTTATTTCAGGATGAACAATTCAAGGATGCTTCTCAAGCTCCTGAAGCAATGAAAATAGTACCAGCACAAACAAGTGTGCAACATGAGCTTGCTGAATCTCAGCAGGCTCAAAAGGAGACCACTGAAGTGGTTCACATCACTGAAGATCCGAAAGTAAGTTCAGAGGAACTTTACTCGGACTTCAAGAAAACTACCTTGACCAGAGTTGCTAAGTCTGTCAGCAACTGGCAAAGGTACAAAAGGATGGACTTTTCTGATCTTCACCTTCATCTGTCCAATGAGAAAAAACGACTTTCTTTGCTGAAACTCGAGACGTTTGTGCACTCAATACTTCCAGAAGAGTTGGCATATTCTCAACTCATGAGCTCAAGTCTGATTGGTCTAATCAGAGAGCATATGAAAGCTAAATTCAAGAGCGCCTCTCCAGCTGAACAAGCTGTGATGCTCAAGGGTTCCTTTGTACCCGTGGTGGCTGATCCTCACAAAATCAATGAAGAAGAGCAAGTTACAAGTGTTGCACTATACAAACATCTTGAATTGGTCATACTGACGGACGATGATGAAGAAGAAGAGGATGAGAACATTCCTAAAGATCCAAGTGATGATGAAGGAAAAGATTCTCAGGACAAAAAGGATGACGATGATGATAATCAAGGTCCTAGTCCTGAGACTGAAAAACAGCAAGCTGATCACACACCAAGTCAGCAACAAGAATCCAATCCTACTCCTGCTGAGACAAGTACTCCAGCAACTGAACAAGTTGCTGAAACTGAAGAAGAGTACGCCAAAAAGCGTGCTGAAATGAAATTAGGCAAAAATAAGCTTTCTGATGCCGAGTTATCTTTACTCGATGCCAAGGTCACTACACCAAACCTTGATGATGAAGAATTGGATGAAGATTATCAAAGAGCACTTCAAAACAGTCTACAGATTCATGCAAGGCATAAGCAGAATCTAGACATTGCTCAATCTTCAGGAGTGAAGCATATGGAAGTCCCCTCCCTTCCACTTACTACTGGTGAAACTCCAGTTATTGAGTCTCAAGCGTTGCCCTCAGCAACCACTCAATCAAAAGTTACTACTGGTGAAACTCCAGTTGTTGAGTCTCAAGCGTTGCCCTCAGCAACCACTCAACCAAAAGGTAATGAAGCTACAGATTTAGGAACCAAGGTAGCTGGCCTTGATGAATCTGATGACGAAGAAGATCTCTCAGCAAATGAAGAAGATCAATCAAAGAAAGTTGAACCCACAGTGGTTACAATTCCTCCTCTTGATGATTAAAATGATGTAGGAGATGACATAAGATGCCATTTGCTGACCAAAGATGATCAATTTGCTACTGAGCTTAAAGTTTATTCCGTAACTCCTTCTTTAGTGCAGTTTTCACATGTGGAGGATTTTACTCCAAGAATTTTGGCACTAATGGAAGTCCACAAAGCCTGCAAAGAAGAATACGATGCACTGCTTGCGGAGAGTCCGCTTGACATCAGCAAAATACTGGCTACTGTGCTGAAACGCACTACTTCTCTTACCATAGCTCAGAAAGACATAAGTCTACATCATAAAAGCTATGAAGAAGATGTCAGTCAAGCACTCAAACTGGCAAAGTCTGCATCGAAAAAGGCTCAGACTTTTATTGAAGACAAAGTCGAAAATGAGCGCAGACATGAGGAGAATTTGGTGAGTATAAAACAAGAATTGTCAAAGCTGACCGCTGATCAGCAGGCAATTATCCTTAAGTACAATAGCCTAAGCACTCTTGCTGAAAATTGCAATGAGTTCTTCTCTCTGCACATTACTCCAATGATGCAATCCATGTCTAAGGGGGAAGATAAACAAAGAAACTCTTCAAGAAAGAAAACCCCTGCTGAAGCGCCATTGACAATAGAACCTCTTGCTGAAAGAGAGCAAAGTTCTAAAAGACAATCTGAAACAGATTCTGGGTTGAATTCAGCAAATCCGAAAAGAGAAGAACTTCTGCTAAAACTCATGAATACTGTCATACTAAGAGTCATCAAGATCTGAATGAAGATGATGATGATGATGACAATCAGACAATAGCTCAAGCTATAAGAGCTAGACCAATCACAGCCCTAACTCCGTCTGGCCACTCAAAACATTTCTCTTCTGACTGAAGATCTTCAGCAAGAGATCAAGAAAATGCAAAGTCAAGAAGAAGAAGGCAAAGACAGGAAGAAAAGAGGCTAGCCAGCATTTCCATTGGCTCTGGCATTGATTACACAAAGACCAGCAATGAAGAAACAACTCAAAATGTGATCAGAAATGTTCATGGTTGTTGGATCTTAAAGCTGGAAGATGTATTGGCAAATGATTTCTTTCCAACTGCTGTACTGAATCAAATGTACACTTGGATTGAATTGAAAGTGAAAAGAAACGAAAGGGATCCTCCTCCCTACCCAAGAAACATTGTTGGGAGATGGCTGAATCTGAAAGTTTTGGTAAGAAGAACATCTATTTGCAAGCAAATGAAGCAAGAACCTGATTTAATTAAACCAATTGATGTTGCTTATTACTCTGACCCTTTAACCAAGAAGTCAAAGAAGAAATATGGCTTGATTCCTTATGAGTATTTCTATCTCACTGCCAAGGATCAAGAAGAAGATCTTCTCTGGTTAAGAAAGATTCATGCTAACAGGGGAATTTCAGATACACAACTTCTCCATGCCAGCAATTGGGGCATGCACTTGTGGGTGTTGCACTACAAAGAAATGAATGGTGAAAACCATCATTATACCGCCTGCAAGAATGCAAGGATCATTCAGCTCGAAGTCCGTAAGCTACTTGAAGATTACGAAAAGGACTTTGTTGAATTTTCTGCGCTTGCTGAGAAAAGTGTACGGGAGATTCTGAGAAAATCTTCTGCTTGAAGAGCATAAGTCCCTTGTAAAAGATTTGTTTAGTTTTGTTTGTTGATTTGTGTAGTTATCTCTGAACTTTCTTGTAAACTTACTGAAAGATAACTATCAGCAATAAAACTTTTGACTCTAATTGGTTTTTGATTATGCAATCTACTTATGCTTACTGTTTTATTATTCAACTATGCTTGCATTAATCAACTGATTTATTCAACATCAGAAACCTCTAAAAGGGTAACAATTAATTTAGTCATGGATTGCTAACATCAAAAAGGGGGAAATTTGTTAGGAAACTTGTAATTTTGATGAGCAATTAACCATGCTAAATTAAGGAAAGTCCAGTAACTTGTACTCTTAAGGTCCATAGGAATTTAGAATTTTAAGGACATTGTAAAAGAGGAACGTTTGTTGAAGACTTAGAGTAGGTGCTAGATAGGTGTTTTAACCGCTTATGATGTATCTTGTTTCCTGAAAAGAAAAACAACCTATTGAAGCATTTGCTGATGATGTACTTTGTTTACACAAACAGACTATTGAAGCATTTAGAACCGTTCAGAAACTTGAAGAATTCGAAGACTGAAGACTAAAGAAGATTTCTGAAGATGGTATCTACAAAGGCACATGTTGCTCAGAAAGTGGAAACTTCAGCAACAACTTGCATAAGCGAAAATCTAAACGACAGAGTAGGTTGTGCTTGCTGAAACTGAGACTGACCACTTGCTGAAAAACATATGTGACCTCCTTGCTGAAAGTACTTGCATTTACGCTCCAACGTTCATGTTTGAATTTCATTCAAATGAACATTAAATGCAAAGCATGCACGCGAAGGACATGAAGACTAGAAGACAAATAAAGGACGCTGCTGAAAGTACAAAATCAAGATAGTGACATCTTAAGGAACAAAGCCTTAGAATTCGAAATGCAAACGACTCCCTTGATTCACTATAAATAGAGGTCATCCGGCAAGGAGTTGAAGTGTGTCAACAACGTGATCAAACTCCCACTTGTGCTTAAACTCACATACCCTTCAAACACTCTTTACTGCTATTGATCCGTTCCAAGACTTAAAGCTTGAAAAAGCTACTTGTGAAGAAGTATAACATACACGGCTAAGAAATTAGTTAAGTGTTCTTTCTTTCGAACAAGAACAAGTCTTGACACTAGAAACAATCAAACTTGTTTACTGCAAAGTATTCAAAGTTTTGTTTCTTAGATTACTTGTTGTAGCTGAATAAGTTATAATCAAGTTATCTCATCCCAAACCTCTCTAACTGAAAATACACCCTTTCAGGCGTGAAATTCAGGGGGGAACTTAATCTATCATAGTGTTGGTGATTATAAGCCTCAAGTTTGGTGGAGAACAAGGTTTCGTTCTCTAGTTAGGTTGGAAACGAAGCAAGTGTATTTTGGTTTTTGTTGAATCGCTCTAGATAGGTGTTGTAAGGAACCTCAAACTTGTCTTAGTGGATTCAGTCCTAGAAAGGACAAAGTGGATTAGTTGAGAGATTACGCCACTCTCAGATACCACTATAAAAGTGTTTGTGTGATTTACTTACTGCATTTAGCTTTCAGCAAAGCATATATATCTGTACACTGTCACTCTGTTCACTTGCTGAAACTATCACTTACTGACAAAGCACTTATTATACAAAGACTTCCGCTCTCTGATTTTAAGTATCAGCAAAACTCGTTACTGAAAAGTAACTAGTGCTTGCTGAGAAAGTTAAGTATCAACGAACTCATTACTGAAAAGTAATAACCCCTTGCTAAGAATGTTTTAAACGACGAAAGTTTGAAAATACTATTCACCCCCCTAGTGTATTTTATTGTTGTTTAAAGGGACCAACACAATCGATAACAAGCTCTATATTGTCAAATACCAAGTATACCATATTCCCATTAACCGGAGAAGACAACTTTTTCGAACTAGATTTCCCAACATCCCCCTTGAGATTGCCTACAAAAGTACTCAATGCATCACGCAGCAGATTAACAAAATCAGAGGGCCTTTCACATTTCTTGGCACTCAAATAACCATTATTCTCATTCTTCCTATGAAGCAGCAGTTGATTCAATATAGACTCAAATAGTATTCTAGGACTGTAACACGTGACACAGCTACGTACAATAAATAAACGGGCGCTTCAAATGCTTGAATGTCTTAAGTATAATGCTCGTCTTGCCAGTAGAAGCACCTCCATAGTTAAAAAACGGAATAATGGGGGAATTTTCAGGTCCCAAAAGGCCTAGCAATTGAAGAATTTGCTCACGCCTACCAGGGAAGGATTTGATTAACTCATCTAGAGTTACCGATTCACCACCAAACACAATGTCCTCAATCGACAAAGATCGGATGTGATTAGTAGGACTTTTCACAGTAGATTTAGAATTTGGAGTCACAGAGGCAGATAATCTCGTGGTTCTTCTGCTACTCTGTGGACTAACTTCTGTACCCATTTCTGTGGAAGACCTACCTACTACATAAAAACATTCAATTTAGGCATTTCTACATTAACTAAGCAAATTATAAGTGCAAGATCAATAACTCAGCAACTGCAAGAGAATTACGACATTTCGATCAAGAAAACTGAATCATTTTTAACATAAAGCAAAGTTATACCCAATTGCAGCACCAGAAGACTGAAACAACTCAAATTGCTCGAAAACCCAACTGTTTAGTTCATTGCAAATATAACTACGAGATTCAAGGATGGGAACGCAGTAAAGAAAATGATAACACGAGATTCAATTGTTTAAGAAATTATGGATCTTGAGATTAAGAAAATGTGCAGATCTGTACCCGATTGCTTTCTACCTTCAGAGTCGAATTGGGGAAGAGGGAGAGAATGGGATTAGGGCTTTGATTTTGCCGCCAATTCTTTCTCGTTACTATTTGAGTTTGTATGCCTGAACAGGCCAGACAGGCCTACTAACTTTATGGGCTTAATATTAGAGCCTTATCGAAGCCTAATCGGGATTTGAAAGTTGGTTTTTTTATGTAAATTTGATAATTGAAATTCTTAAAATACATTTTCTAGTTTGTAACATTAATTTAGTTATAGCAACAACTAAGCTAAAAACCACTAAATACTAGTATAAATTAATAAATTATTACAATAGTATAAATTTGTACAATCACCATTAAACCATTTGCTCATCCTTTGAATCTATCTATCTATTAATATATTATATGAAAGCAAGGTTTCACTTTGAGCAAATAGCACACTTTGAGGTGTGTTCACACTATGTGGAATTTTCCTCCAAATATTATTTTCTAAATTAGTTTATTGCATTTTAATTTACATCTAACGTCCCTAAGCCTATATAATATGTTAATTAGGGTTGTATTAGATAACAAAATAAGATTGATGAATGGAACATACACTCGCAAAAGGAATAAGATTCATTGATCTTCCAATTTTATTACATCTAATTACACGGTCATTACCACAAAACTTGGTCAGTTAAAAAGAATACATGTATTTTCATTAGTTGAGTATGGGTTAAACCGTGCCTAAGTCTCTCATGCTTTTTATCACTATTTTCTAATTCTATTTATCATAATATATGTTATATTTTTAAAATCACATGAAAAAGTATAATTAATTTCATTTAGTATGTTTCAATATAATTTGTGGCCCAAATTTACCTTTAAGAAAATTAAATACCATCTACTAATAATTTTGCTTTCATAAATATATTTTAGACTCAAATAAATAAATCATATTTGGTACTTGAGATGACAAGCATCCAACTATATAATTTGTGTATTTAGTGATAACGTCCCAATTTGCATCGGGTGTTACCTGCTAGTGCCAAAATTGGACGCATATATTAATTTGCAAGTACCAAAAGCGATGATGTTTATTTTATAGTAGGAGAGACGAAATTTTCTAAAAAGGCCCTGAATTTTTACTTGTTTTTCTTATGATGTCCTCGAGATGCAAGTTGAGCGCGACAGACTTTATTTGTGCTTGACTGATGATCAGCATGGTCAACTGGAAATGGTGGTGTTTTCTTCCTATATGGTGATGGAGGGACCGGAAAGACGTTTCTTTGGAAGAAAATGTGCTTTGAGGACGGCGTGATATTGTTCTATCCGTAGCGTCCAGCGGGATTGCCTCCCTTCTTTCTACCGAGAGGCCGCACGACACATTCATGATTTGAAATACCCTTGCAAATCAATGAGACTTCAAAGTGTAGCAAGATATACCTCAGTAGCAAAGTGGCAGGGTTGTTGTTGAACACCAAACTTATTATATGGGGTGAGGCCCTTGATCGGTGTCTACAAGATATTGTTAGGGGACCAGATGGGAGACCGTCTGGTAAGCCGTTTGGTGGATTAGTTGTGGTCTTTCGGGGCGATTTCAAACAGATATTACCAGTTGTGTCGAAGGGTAGCAGGCAGGCAGGACACTGCCCATGCATCTTTGTGCTCATCTACGAAAATATGGGTCGGGATTCATGCACTATTTTGAAGTTAACGAAGAATGTGCGATTACATGTGTGTTGGGATATTTAATCATTACTCTCTTTTAATTTAAATACTCAACAAATATGTAAAATTGTAAATTACATGCCACCGATACTCGCCTTTTTAAATTTGGCTAAATGATCATGCAGTTAGTGGATCTACTTCAGAGGTACGTGAGATTGAGGATTTCGCTGATTGGTTGTTAAGGATTGGAGATGGCTAGGTCGGTGGATCAAATGATGGGGAAGTCGAGTTTGATTTGCCCGATGACATAATAATCCAACTCGCATCGGACCCAATTGCAGCTATTGTGAACAATACAATACATATCCTTCCATTGTAGCTCATGTTGGTGACGGTGAGTATTATCAGGACATAGCCATTCTAGCACCGACTAATGAAATTGTTGAGCATATATATGACTACGTTATGTCGTTGTTGCCTGGTGAGTCGATTACTTGAGTTCAGCCAGCATATGTCCTGATGAGGATGAAATTGTGCGTAGAGAAGAGGTCTACTCGGTGGAGTTCCTAAATACAATCAAGAGTTCGGTTTTGGCTGATCATGCCATTAAACTAAAATTAAAGTTGACTGCCCCATTATGCTTTTAAGGAACATCGACCAGTCTGCGGAGCTATGCAGTGGAATAAGGATGATTGTAACTGCTATTGGGGAAAAAATCATAGAGGCCACAATGATATTAGGGAAGAATGTTGAAAATAGGGTATACATTCCACGTATGCTATTGTCACCTTATGATATGACCAAATTTCCTATTAGATTCCAGCACATACAGTTTCCAATGGAAGTTAGTTACGCGATGACCATTAACAAAAGTCAGGGACAGTCTTTGGCCAATGTTGACCTCTATCTACCTAAGTCAATCTTCAGCCACGGGCAACTGTATGTCGCATTTCACGAGTAACCAACAAAAAAGGTCTAAAAAGTGTTAGTACTAGATGAAGAAGAGATGTCATCCCATGTGACAACCAATGTTGTATACAAAGTAGTTATTTACAACCTAAATTGTTATTTACAACCTAAGGTAATTTTACCACTCTTACAAAATTCTTGCTATCATTGTTTTTCTTTGGTAGTTTATGCTTCATTGATTTACATTATGATTTATTTGTCAAAATTAATAGCTCCCTCAATGTTTTATTCATTTCGTGTTACAGGTGATGATCACATGCATCTGCGTTTATGTACAATAAATATATCTTGAACTCTTTTATTTATTTTGTTATTATTTGATACAAAACCGACAATTTTATGGAATTATTCGTCATATTTGCAATATTCTTTTTTAAAAACAGTCAATCTAACCTACGTTTCTCCTACTCCTACACTACTTCTTAACCACCTAATAACTCCGAATATTCTAAACCATCTTATGTCTCCGTAGGGTTTCGAACCCCACACCCCTGCATGCTACTCCAATATCTTTACCACGGTCATCCTTATAACTCCATCAAATTTATAATATCATTCAATACATTTACGTAACAGTGAAACTATGCCGTGGCATCGCCACGGGCTATTTCTAGTACACCATTAAACCATATGTCAATCGGGACATATAGGAACCTAAGATAACTTGCAACATCAAATGGGAAAAATCTTAGTCAAACAAAACGGACCCAATAGAAACGTGTGAATTGAAGTTAGAATAATTACCAATATTCAAACATCAAAAAGCCATCATCACCTCAACAAAACAACACAATTCATCTGCGAAACAAATATATATTCATCAAGTCAACTTTTTCACATTTCGGATGAAAATTAAAATCAAGATTCATCTTTAAACTTTGAATCAGACACGTATCGGATCAGCTGAAAAATTTGTTGATCCGGATTCGGGTTAGATATTATCAAAATCTATGAATCTAAATGGTAGCTTCTTGAAGAAGTACTCATGCTAGCAGATCAGATAGGAAATTGCAGATGGAGTTTTGTGTTTCGGCAAGTTAATCAAGTTGTGGATGCGTTGGCCAAACATGTAAGTGAAGAATTAGTAGGGAAATGGCAGCAGATGTTAGAGTACCAGCAACATTCGCATGATTCGATATTTTCTCCTTTTATTTCGAGTCATGTCAGTAGTTTTCATGTGTAGGACGAGTGTCCGAATTGGTTAACAACTTTTGTAAACAACGATCTAACTATGTCGTATCCGCGTGTAGTTAGAGCCTAGAAATAGGCATATGACATTATCTCAGCTGTAATCACCTATCTATCTATCTATGAAATATTTGGTTTCGTAAAAAAAATTGCCAATGCCAGGCCTATTTCAGCCATTTATTCCTGGGTCAAACCGGTTTCTTTTTACTAACCAAACCGGAATGTTCTAAAACAATTTCTTTTTGCTTTTCCTTTCGTACGACCCAAACGACCTTTATCCACGTCATTATTCAAACAACCGTGCCTGTGGCGGGTGGTTAACTGTGTGCTATCTACACTGCCATGGGAGATCTCTATGCTTTGGATTTCGACGGAGTTCTGTGCGAAAGTGTGGAGAAGGATCTCTTACTGCAATCAAGGTTCGCCGATTCTTCTCGTGTTCTATTTCAGGTTGCAATTCGATTCAGTGTATCTAAATCTGTTTCTGTAGCCGTCCAGTTGAACTGATTCTGTTGTGAAATCCTGATTGTAAGCAGCTAGAAGGAGATGGCCAAGTCTATTCTATGGCGTGGTGAAATCTTCGGTGGAGGACTGAATTGTCGATCAGATGTTCACTGTAATGCCTTTGCTTTATCCTCTTTTGATATTTGCTACATTAGGAAGTTGAGATACTTATTTTGCTTGACTTTTTATTTACGATCTATCGGTATGCTTATATATCATAGTGCTGTGAAAATGATGAAGTGATTAACATGTATTAGGTTCGGCCAGTAGTAGAATTCGGATATGAAACTGTATTACTTGTGCGGTTGCTGTTGGAGATGAAATTTCCTGCTATTAGGATGTCATCAGTGAGTATCTTACAAACATAAACTGTCTACTCTTTAGCCTTTAAAAAAATTGGTAGAAGCTTGAAGATTAGTATTTGTTTGTTGTTTGGTTTGGTAGGTGGCTGAGGGACTTACAGTTGAGGGAATACTGGAAAAATGGATTGAGATAAGACCTATTATTATGGCGGAATGGGACAAGAATGGGGATGCGCTAATAGATATATTGAATAAGGTTAGAGATGAATGGATTGAGAATGACTTGGCAGACTGGATAGGTGCAAATAGGTAATGTAAATTTGCTTTGTTTGAAGCACGTGATATGGCCTTACGTCTATGTGCAGCGTTATAATGATTTGAAGTCGTGAAGATATATCATCAACTATATATAAGATCTATGTCATGTGTGTAGATACTTGACAAATCACTCCAATTGCGTGCCAATTCTAAAACAGTGAAACTATTGCCAAAATATAACTAACTAGGTACGAGCATATAAAATCCCTTTGATTGTGCCTACGCTTTGGGAAATCCTGTCAGTTATATGTTATGCATAAAAGGTAATATTACAGTGTAAAAATCATTCAGAACGTAGAGTTGAAACGAATTTTGTATTTTGAAATTTGAAATTTGAAATCTGTGTTGATGTCTTCATCTTTTGGTGGCTAGCTTGGCTACTGGCTAGGCTCTAGTTTTATGATTATTGATCAGTATTGCTAACAATCTATGATTTAGATTCTTTTAAGCTACACTTCACTAAATATTCACTGTTGGCTTCTTGTTTGCAGATTTTATCCTGGGGTTTCTGATGCTCTCATGTTTGCAAGCTCAAAGATATATATTGTCACCGCCAAACAAGTAATATATTGACATGTGATTTGCACACATCTAGGTTCTGTTGTGCGAATCAATAATATTGTTATATCACGTTCAAGTCCGAGATGACAAGATAACTTCCTCATACTGTTGTCATCTAAGTTGTATATATGAGGACTTGTAGCCTAATAGACAGGGGCGAAGCTAGGAATTTCTAGCAGCCCGTGTATCCCATAAAATTTTAACAAAGATTCGTGCAGAAACAGATGGACTAAACAGCAAGTAATTAAGCTTATGTTCTAAACAGCAAAAAAATGGACTAAACAGCAAAAAAAGATGGACTAAACAGCAAATAATTAAGCTTATGTCGTTCAACTTCAACAATCAGCAGGAAGGCACCTTTTGTTTATTTGGAATTGGGCCAAGTGAAGAATATTTAAGGAAATGGGCTAATAAAATACCAGCCCAATTCCCAAATCAACCCCGTATGCCAACCTCTACAAACTGAATTTTAAATACTAAAAAAAAATTTTTTTTTTTGACCCCGTGCAAGGGGTCAAAGTCTCTGTCCCTTCGCCCCTGCTAATAGAAGAGTTTGGTGTTTAATCATTATTATAACGTTCTTCTGCAGCTAACATATTGCTACCATCATGTTAACTGAATCGCTTTGTAAACACACTACTTCAAGTAATTGCTGGAGTTACAATTCCGGCTGAACGGATCTATGGTCTGGGAAGCGGGTGAGCAATTTCTACATGGGCATATAGATGAGAAATCAAAAGTAAATTTGCAGCATGTAGTCATGCACATGGTAATTGACTGTGTCATCCTTCTCAATGTCAACATTGAACAATTGCTGTAACACTCCAGTCCTAAAGTGAAAGTGCTGAAGCAGCTTCAGGAGATGCCAGAAAACGAGGGTCTTACCCTTCAGTAAGATCTTTTGCTTGTTCATAAAGTTCACGAACAAGTCAGTACTATCATAAAGATTTCTAAAACAAACGTTTGCATATTTTTCTTGACTAGCTTTGTTGAAGACCGGCTTGCAACGCTCATGAATGTGATCAAAGAGCCCGAACTGAACAAATGGAACCTATATCTAGGTACATATGAAATTTAAAGTCAGCTCACTAGCTATATTTATTTGTTGATTGTATTTATTTTCCTCCATGGGGTCCTAAGACAAACTAGTTGAAGCAGGGGATTGGGGTTATAACACTCGAAAGGAGAGAGATGAGGCCGCCAAAATTCCCAGAATTCGCCTGCTTCACTTGTCCGACTTTAGCAAGAAGCTAAAATGACCATATAGTGAGTGATTTGTTTAATTGGATTGATAGTTTGATGCCATTACTGTATCATTTTTGCTCTCGGTTCTATGTTTCTCTCCTGGACCCTCTCAAAAGTCAAAAAGGCCGTGGTATCTTTTACTTGAACAAAATACACGCACTAGTTATTTTTGCCACTTCAAAGGAAAAAAGAAAAAAGTTATAGCCGTGGAGTTCTCCATTAATTACTCTGGATAAAGTAGCTAAGGCGTTTGAAGAAGTCTAGTTGATGAAGTACTCTGGAGTCTGGACTAGAGTAATATATTCTGCAACCTGCACACATACAGAGCCAAGTGTGGGAGCCGTTTGAAAACCTTAATGACAGTTGACATAGCTTTAGAAGCCATGGTGGCTCATTTAATTAGGGAGTTTTAAGCTTTGAAATAGCTCAGTTCATTCCCCTCTCTCTCTCTCTTTTTTTTTTTTTTTTTCCATCTTCTTTTTAGCTGGAAATAGCTCAATTAATTCCATTTGGTTGTAAATATGGGTATTTCCTGAAGTTGTTGTAGGAGTTGATATAGGTCAACTCTGATTCAAGTTCAACCCTTATATTATGTCAACTAACACACACTTAACCCGTTTTTATAGTTGTACCTTTTTAACACTTAGAAAGTAAGTAGAATTATACCAGGAATAAATACAAAAGGAATATGAACTAAAAAAGGAAAAGGAGTTCAGTTAAAAAAGTACTATTAATAGAAGTTGTCTTCGTTTCCTCTCCTCTCTACTCACCCGTATTGATTCAGCCATTCAATTCAACCTTCTTCTTCTCTTCTCTTGTCTCACTCGGATTCTGCGATTCAAGCTTTTTCTATTTTTTTTACAAACATCAAAATTTCATTAAACCCAAAAAGTTGAGTAAGAGGGATATAGCCCAATCATGATACAAGACGTATCATTACATCTCTAATACACTAGAGGGTCCAAATAGCCAACAAGGCTAATGGAGAAACCAAAGACGGCACAAAACCCGCAGACTCTAGCTACGCTATGATCCTAGGAGAATCTCAAACTGAAGTGTCAACCAAAGCAAGGCTCTTCGAACTCCAGCACAAGTCTGTGATTCGAAAAATGGCATGAACCCACGTCCCCATAGCTCCCAAGGCGATGGTACAGTACCACATCCTCACTTCCAACTCATAGAGACGATAGTTGAACACAACAATTCCCGCTTGCTGTCGCCCTCGGATTTAATGAAGTAAAATCCAGCCCAACAAGAGCCACAAGAACAAAGCGCCATCTGCTCCACGGCAAGCGGCCTAAGCATCCCTGCGAAATCAAACTCAACAAAACCAAGTGATCTAGCCCCAAACAACAAACAGAGCACAAGGACCAAATAATAGTACAAAACGGACTAAAAAGCTCCCTGACTGTGCAAACCTGGTACGGATAAAATGTCAGGCACGCTGTCTAGCTACGGCCAGCGCCCGTCTACTGCCGGCAGCAGAATTCTGCCACCCGTTCGCACCACGCACTGACCTGCAACACCCAAACTAAAACAGAAAGAATAGTTTAGCGCCAAGACAGTAAGCAAACCGAAACTGCAGATTGACGCCCGCCTGCAAAACAACATGTTAGGTCGGTAACTCATGAGCCCCTGGGTGCCCTGCACAACACAAACAAATGTTAGCGACCACACCCACCAGCCTGCCTCCCCAAACCGCTGTATGTCAGTGTATGAAAACCGAGACAGCTCATAACACGAGCCCGACCACCCCACTGCAACCGTACAGAAGCTATTTCCAGCAAGCATGTGGTGCGATAACCCAGTCGACATACGAATAACAAGCCCCTAACCTGCCTTTGCACCGAGCCCAATGCCACAGTAAAAACTTCACCCTATCTATCAACTCGGCATGCGTACACTCCAGCCCTCGAAACAGTAAACCGTTACGAGCAACCCAAAGGCTCCAACAAACACCATGTGTAACGGCCACTTGGAGATTACCGTCCAAACGAGCATCCTGCAAACATCGACCTTCCACGACCTCCTCCAAAGTACTTACCATACGGAAATCACAACCCAACCACACAGCCAATCCCTTCCACACATTAACCGCAAAAGAGCACGCCATAAAGAGGTGAAAAGCAGATTCCTCCTCTCCATGACATACATTCGACACCGAATCAGGAAGTATACCTCTCCTCAACAAATTATCCACTGTCGGTACTCGGTTTCTAACCAACTTCCACATAAAACCAGCCACTTTCAACGGCACCCAAGCCACCCACACATTGATAGTGTATACGTCCTAGAGACAGTCCTTATTAAGGGCATGCAGCCCTTATAGAGGGCATATATGTACTATTACACAAGTCAACGTAATATAATATATGTTTGTTGTTTGACTATTGAGTATCGCTTTCATATTTATATACACCAGGCATGCAGCATGTCATATCTTTATTTCTGTCTGTATTGATATTAAACATGTCCCCTCGGATAGATGACCGATCACACAGATAGTGGGAGCTATGTGAGCTATCATCTATCCCAAACTCTCCCTAGTCGAGGTTCATCTCGGATGTAGGGGTCTGAATGAACCAGCTGAGACTAGTATGCGTGGAGGTTATACTTGTTGGAGCAAGTGTGAGCCGATCCCATGGCCACGGAACGGATTATTGGACAATCAAGAAACTTTCCCATAACTGCGCATAGTTGTTCGAAGGATGATTACCGAACAATGGAAGTACCCACCGGACACTCCCATCGATGTATACTCTACACCGAAGTGTCTATTGGAACCGGTAAGTTGTCGAAGTGATGCCAGTCGTCCTTTGGACTTACAGGACTTTATCATCACATTTGTTGCCCCATATCCTTGGTGGACCCGTCGATGTCAGCTCTGAATAAGCAGTTGACCTAAGACACGATCCAGGATTATGGCTACATACAAATGGGGATGATAAGTGTTTCTGTGAAGGATTCATCTCTCATGTGTAGCACATGATAGTACTGCTCATAGTCTTCATAGTTGTGTTGGTAAAGTCACTGGCCAGTGCATCGATATATTATGATGGTCATAAGTATATCTTCATAACCAAACAACTTCCTGAGACGCCCGTGGATGCATTATTGGGATAGACACATCATCGATCCTAGATGCATTCGAGTCAGTCAGATGAAGGGACTTTACCATCGCCGCGTTGAGCGCAACAGACTTCGCAACGAAAGGGTTTTCTTTGAGAAACCTCTCAAACGTCCTCATGTATTAACATTGCAAATGGAACCGTGTAGGAATTCTATTTTTCCTAGTCTAGGACTTGCTTAATACAATGAGGCCCTATGGGTCACACTATGTGGTGATTCAGCTTATCAGAATATCCTTGAAGATGGAATCGCAATTGATTTGGAATTAATTGCGATTTATGGATTATAATTCAATTTGGAATTAATTATAATATTTAGTGGCTCAATTAATGATTTGAAATTATTAATTGAATTGGCTAATTAATTGTATTTTATGTAAATACAATTAAAGATTATATTTTAGAAATATAATAGAGGTTTGATTTGAAAGGATATGTTAATTTAGAATTAACATATGCACATGGGCAAAATCTACTTGGAGTTTGAATTGCCTTAGAACTATAAGCGGGTCCCAAAATCGGGACCCACCTATCTCCCATAGGACACGTGCACGCGCGAGCTTAGTAGGGGAAGGAGTTCGACTCCTTCCTCTATTAGAAGTCCAAGGGATAAGTTAGATTTTCCTGATTGAGTTTTAATTTAATTGGGAATGAATCTAGACTTGAAATTGGTTTCCTAGTGCGATAAGAATTAGATTCTTATTCCTTTATGAAGTCTAATTGCTTATACTTTAGTCTTCTATTGACTACTATATAAGTAAGTCATTAGAGAGCTTTTTCAGTATAAAATTCTTAGAGAATTATTCTACCTTTCTTAGAGAAAACAAAAGCTCTACCCCTCTCCTCTATAAGCCGCGCGCGCCACCCTCTTGCCGGACGAAAATCACCGCCCCATCTTCTTGGTCACACAAAGAATATCCGAGCATTCTTCCGATAGGTTGTTCATCCGTGGATACCAAGGTTGAGGTTCTAGGAGCTGGAAACTAACTCTTATTGTCTTGCAGATAATCAGAGTATTGCAGATATCTTCGACTTCGACGAAGGAGAAGATACACCGGATTATTATGAAGACTTGGAAGCTGTGCTTGCTTTGGAAGTAAGGTTAGTCTTCTAATTGACGTGTTTAAATATATACGGCATATACATAATCAATTAACCTGTATGTTAAGAAAAATTTTGAAATTCCGCTGCGTACCGTAGGGGTAACTCTGACCGTATTTTCTTACAGTGGTATCAGAGCGAGGTTAATTGATTACGTATATATGTATATATGTTGTATGCTTTTGTAGTTTATGTGGATGCAATTGATTCTATGATTAATTCGATTTTCAAAAGTTTTGTTTTTATATAAATTTAGAATTTATATTTAAAAAAAAAAAATAATAAATTTATATATATATATATATCGACCGGCCGCCTGCGTGACGCATGCGCCCGTGCCTGCGGGCGCAGGCGCTCGGCGCCTGCGTGCCGCGGGCACCCGGGTGCCTGCGGGACGCAGGCACCCGCGCCTGCGGACGCAAGCGCCCGTGCGCCGCAGGCGCCGGGCGCCCGCGGCCGCAGGCACTGTAGGGGACGGGACTAGTCCCGTCCCGTATTTTAATATATACATAATTTTTTTTCGGGTTGGACCCAAAATCAAATTTTTGAAAATTTTGAGGATTGAATTTTATATTTGAAATATAAATATGATTTAATTGTAATTGTTTTTAACTAGAGGGGTTAAATTTAATTAGTATAAAGTTAAGGGCTTATTTGTAATTTATCAATTTATTGTTTATTGCAAATTAGTCCTTCTACTTTTGAACATGTCCCCTCGGATAAATGACCGATCACAAAGATAGTGGGAGCTATGTGAGCTTAGAGAAAATAAAAAGCTCTCCCTTACCTCTCCATACTAGCCACGCGCGCCACCCCTCTCACCGGAGGAAAACCGCCGCCCCATCTTCTTGGACATACAAAGAATATCCTAGCATTCTTTCCGATAGGTTGTTCATCCGTGGATACCAAGGTTGAGGTTCTAGGAGTTGGAAACTAACTTTTATTATCTTGTAGATAATCAGAGTATTGCAGATATCTTCGACTTCGACGAAGGAGAAGATTCACCGGATTATTACGAAGACTTGGAAGCTGTGCTTGCTTTGGAAGTAACGTTAGTCTTCTAATTGACGTGTTTAAATATATACGGCATATACATAATCAATTAACCTGCATGTTAAGAAAATTTTTGAAATTCCGCTGCGTACCCTAGGGGTAACTTTGACCGTATTTTCTTACAGTGGTATCAGAGCCAAGTTAATTGATTACGTATATACGTATATATGTTGTATGATTTTGTAGTTTATGTGGATGCAACTGATTCTATGATTAATTCGATTTTCAAAAATTTTATTTTTTATATAAATTTAGAATTTATATTTTTTCAAAAAATAAAAATAAAAATTAAATATATATATAATTCGACCCGGGCGCCTGCAGCCGCAGGCGCCCGGGCCTGCGGACACAGGTGCCCGTGCGCCTTAGGCGCCGGGCGCCCGCGGCCGCAGGCATGGTAGGGGACGGGATCAAGTCCCGTCCCGTATTTTAATATATGTATATTTTTCCGGGTTGGACCCAAAAACGATTTTTTGAAAAATTTTGAGGATTTAATTTTATATTTGGAATATAAATATGACTTAATTGTAATTGTTTTTAACTAGAGGGGTTAAATTTAATTAGTATAAAGTTAAAGGGTTTATTTGTAATTTATCAATTTATTATTTATTGCAAATTAGTCCTTCTACTTTTGAATTTTAGATTTAACACCTCCAAGGTTTCAAAAATTACAATTAAGTCCTTCGGGTTCTCGAAAATTGCAACCTGGTCAGTAGAATTTTCGATTTTTTCAATCTAGTCCAAATTTTCAATTATTTCATAGAGATTATAAGTATGGGATTATAATTTTCATAATGAAGTTATGAAGTCATTTGGCATCCACATAGGCTACTACTTGTTTGTTTGCTCGATATGCTATTGTTTGACAATGCATGTTTAAATACCACGTATTTTACTTTCCGTTCGACCGCTATGCATGCGAAGGGTAGGCGACGCCCTCTTGTTTGTCGGACCGCATATTTTATGTAGTGGTAGGCGGCGCCCATTATGTGCTTGACCGCGTTTAGAACTAGAATGGATAGGCGGCATCCATTACGTGTAGACCGCTCATGCATGATGGGTAGGCGGCGCCCTTATTTGTTTGTAGATGACTGATAACAACCCTAAAGCTACAAGCCCCAACCAATATAAGTGCAGAAATATATATATGTATGTATTTCTGAGATGCTTTCCATAGGGTGCTTTAATTCTGAACTTTCATTGCGTTTTCCTGTATTGGCGACCTCGTCTTACAGACTCGCAGTGATCGTCAGATTAGAGTAAGCCTATGGTTATAACTTACTGCATATTGTATCTAGCGACCTCGATAGGTACAATATGTAGGGCATCGGGTTAAATTAGATTTAACAACCAAGAGTTGCGTGACGCAATTGGATAGTCCTACCGGTCATATTATGCTATGCGACCAGCCCCCGTTGGAGTATAGCATAGTATGGATTTGGATCTTGGCCACTACGGTAACTTGTTGGACATTACCCGTATGTTTGTTTTGGGGGCAAGCATATGTGAAAATAGTGGGAGCTTAACAGCTAAAGGACCTTGTTGTTTAGTTATGTTGACTGTGTATTTAGAAATAATATTTCAATAGTTGATTTATTATTTTCGTTCTATACTATTTCTCTTGGAAATCGAAATGGCGAGTATCTCGCTCCGTGCTGTCTTAGAGAAGCAAATTTTGACCGGACCAAACTTTCTAGATTGGATCAGGAATATATGTTTGGTGCTGAGGTACGAAAGGATTGAGTACGTCTTGGACGAGGCTAATCCCGTGTGTCCCGAGAATCATACTGTCGATCAAGTTGCTGATTTGGAATCAAGCCAACAAGGCAAAGTCTGATAAGCATCATGAGGATGCTAGATTCGCGCAGTGTATTATGCTGGCGGCAATGAGCTGCAGACACAACATGATAGCATGTTGCCGTATGAGATGCTGAAGTATCTTGAGTCGCTCTTTAAGACGACAGCCAGAAGTGTTGAGTTTGATTTGATCAAAGAGATACACGGATGCAAGCTCAATGAAGGTGGGAACATGTCTGAACATGTTCTCAAGATGAGAATAAGATCATGGTGATCTCTTTCCTTCAATCATTGTCGAGTTCGTATTCGCAGTTCATCGTTAACCACCATGAATGCGAATGGCGAAACACTGCCCGAACTCCATAATCTGCTGAAGGCATATGATCAAAATCTTCCTAAGAAGGAAAAGTCGATCATGTATGTTGGGCAACCGTCTAACCTAAACCCGAGAAACAAAGGTGCTAAGGGTAAGGGAAAGTCGGGAGCCAAGGCTAACACTTCGAGTGATAAGCCTAAGCGTCTGAACCAGAAAAGGAAGTTCAAGAGGAGCGGAACGGTACACACAGATGAATGTCTTTTCTGTAAACAGAAAGGACATTGGAAGAAAGATTGCCCTAAGCTGAGGGCAGATCAAGCTAAGAAGCCACCGGCTTCTAGCTCAGGTATGTTTGTTATTGAAATGAACATGACTACTTTTGACTCCAATGGTTGGGTATTAGATACAGCCTGTGGCTCGCACATTTGTAATAATGTGCAGTGTCCCATTGAACACAGGCTAGTCAAGCAAGGTGAAATCGACTTGCATGTTGGGAACGGCAATCCAGTCGAAGCCAAACGCGTTGGACGCTGCAAGATAGATTTACCATCAGGACAATGTTTGGAACTTGATAATGTTTATTTTGTTCCATCCATTGTCAGAAATATTGTTACCATTCCATTGTTGGACAAGTTGGGTTTTTCCTTTCGATTTGCTAATAATACTTGTCATTTTTCGTTAAATGACCAGTATTATGGAAAAGCTCGCTTAGTGAATGGTTTATATATTTTGCAAAGTAGTCTACCTTTATTTCAAATACATAACAAACAACCGTCTTCAAGTAGGAAGAATAATCCATCTTATCTATGGCATTGTCGGCTAGGCCATATCAATGAAACACGGATTCAAAGACTAAGAAAGTTGGACTACTTAGAACCATTTGATTTTGAATCATATGGTACATGAGAATCATGTGTTAAGGGTAAGATGACGAACAAACCTTTTGTTGGACAAGGTGTTCGTGCCACTCGTTGCTTAGAGCTCATACACACCGATGTATGTGGACCTTCTAAAGTCCAAGCACGTGGAGGTTATCCTTACTTCGTTACCTTTACTGACGATTTCTCAAGGTATGGATATATTTATCTTATGAAGAATAAATCCGAGACCTTTGGGAAAATTCAAGGAGTTTAGGAATGAGGTCGAGAATGAATTGAACCTAAGGATAGTCACTCTTCGATCAGATCGAGGAGGTGAATGCCTTAGTGAAGAATTTATCGACTACTTGAAGGAAAATGGAATTCAATCGCAATGGACTCCTCCTGGAACACCACAGTTAAATGGTGTGTCTGAGAGAAGGAATCGAACTCTGTTAGACATGGTGAGATCAATGATTGGATTCTCGACTCTTCCATAATATCTATGGGGATATGCACTACAAACTGCAATCTACATTCTGAACCGTGTACCATCTAAATCAGTGGAGAAAACTCCTTATGAGTTATGGAAAGGAAAGAAGCCCTCACTGGGCTATCTTAGACCTTGAGGCTCTCCTGCGATAGTCAAACTGATGCTCACTGATAAGTTAGATGCCAAGGGTGTCAAAGTATATTTCATAGGCTATCCTCGTCAAACGAGAGTCTATGAATTCTATCATGCAGAAGATCACAAGGTGATAGTATCTAGAAACGTCAAGTTTTTAGAAGCTGAATACCTCGAAGTAGAGAGGTTAGATGACATGATAGAACTTGAAGAAATTCAAGACTTTGACACGCGCGAACATGAGTTCTCTAAATCTTCTGATTTGGACTCAAGTTCAGTGGGAGCTTTCAAAGCAGACAAGGGTAATCAGATGACACTTGCTAGGCATGTCATAGTCAGTGGGAGTCCTGTGATTAGATCAACAGTTGAAACCACACCAATAGAACCCGTTGTCAATCAACCTGTGCAGCAAGTTGCACAAGAGCAGCCTCCCGCTAGGGAACAAGGTCGCGGCGCGCGACCAGCTGCATCAGTGCCCACTGATAATGTTCGCGTTACACGAAGCCAGAAAAGAAAAGCACCAGAACTAGTCGAGCTCCTGTAAGAAAATACGGTCAGAGTTACCCCTAGGGTACGCAGCGGAATTTCAAAATTTTTCTTAACATACAGGTTAATTGATTATGTATATGTCATATATATATAAACACGTCAATTAGAAGACTAACCTTACTTCCAAAGCAGCTTCCAAGTCTTCGTAATAATCCGGTGTATCTTCTCCTTCGTCGAAGTCGAAGATATCTGCAATACTCTGATTATCTGCAAGACAATAAGAGTTAGTTTCCAGCTCCTAGAACCTCAACCTTTGTATCCACGGATGAACAGCCTATCGGAAGAATGCTAGGATATTCTTTGTGTGACCAAGAAGACGGGGTGGCGATTCCTCCGGCAGAGGTGGTGCGCGCGTGGAGGCTATATAGAGGAGGGGAGAGCTTTTTATTTTCTCTAAGAAAACTGGGTAGAATAACTGTGAAAGTCTATGTCAAAAGCTCTCTAATAGTCTACTATATATAGTACTCAATAGAAGCCTAAAGCATAAGCAATTAGACTTCGTAAAGGAATAAGAATCTAATTCTTATCGCACTAGTAAACCAATATCAAGTCTAGATTCATTCCCAATCAAATTAAAACTCAATCAGGAAAATCCAACTTATCCCTTGGACTTCTAATAGAGGAAGGAGTCGAACTCCTTCCCCGATCTAGCTAACGCGCGCGCGCGCCCAGTCCTACGGGAGATAGGTGGGTCCCAATTTTGGAACCCACTTATAGTTCTAAGGCAATTCAAACTCCAAGTAGATTTTGCCATGTGCATATGTTAATTCTAAATTAACATATCATTTCAAATCAAACCTCTATTATATTTCCAAAATATAATCTTTAATTGTATTTACATAAAATACAATTAATTAGCCAATTCAATTAATAATTCCAAATCATTAATTGAGCCACCAAATATTATAATTAATTCCAAATCAATTATAATCCATCAATCACAATTAATTCCAAATTAGTTGCGATTCCATCTTCAAGGATATTCTGATAGGCTGAATCACCACATAGTGTGACCCATAGGGCCTCATCGTATTAAGCAAGTCCTAGGCTAGGCAACATGGAATTCCTAGAAGGTTCCATTTGCAATATTAATACATGAGGACGTTTGAGAGGTTTCTCAAAGCTAACCCTTTCGTTGCGAAGTCTATTGCGCTCAACGCGGCGATGGTAACGTCCCTTCATCTGACATGCTCGAATGTATCTAGGATCGATGAAGTGTCTATCCCAATAATACATCCACGGGCGTCTCAGGGAGTTACTTGGTTAAGATATACTTATGACCATCATAATATATCATTTGCACTGGCCAATGACTTTACCAACACAACTATGTAGACTATGAGTATTACTCTCCTGTGCTACACTTGAGAGATGAATCCTTCACAGAATCACTTATCATCCCTATTTGTATGTAGACATAATCCTGGATCGTGTCTTAGGTCAACTGCTTATTCAGAGCTGACATCGACGGGTCCACCAAGGATATGGGGCAACAAATGTGTTGATAAAGTCCTGTAAGTACAAAGGACGACTGGCATCACTTCGACAACTTACAAGTTCCCACAGACACTTCGGTGTAGATTATACATCGATGGGAGTGTCTGGTGGGTACTTCCATTGTTCGATAATCCTTCTTCGAACAACTATGCGCAGTTATGGGAACGTTTCTCGATTGTCCAACAATCCGTTCCTTGGCCGTGGGATCCGCTCACACTTGCTCCAACAAGTATAACCTCCACGCATACTAGTCTCGTCTGGTTCATTCAGACCCCTACATCCGAGATGAACCTCGACTAGGGAGAGTTTGGGATAGATGATAACTCACATAGCTCCCACTATCTTTGTGATCGGTCATCTATCCGAGGGGACATGTTTAATATCAATACAGACAGTAATAGAGATATGACATGCTGCATGCCTAGTGTAATATAAATATGAAAGCGATACTCAATAGTAAAAGCAACAAACATAAATTATATTACGTTGACCTGTGTAATAGTACATATATGCCCTCTATAAAGGCTTTATGCCCTTAGTAAGGACTGTCTCCAGGACATATACACTATCAATCTCCCACTTGGACTAGAGCCAGTCACCTTTATGCCTAATACCCAGATTAGCATAATGTCTTAAGTGGACTTCCACTGATAAGACCTTGGTGAAAGGATCTGCCACGTTGTCCGTGGTAGAGACACGTTCTATACTAACTTCTCCTCTATCTATAATCTCACGTATAACGTGATATTTTCTAAGTACATGTTTGTTCTTGTTTGTAAATCTAGGCTCTCTAGCTTGAGCGACGGCGCCCGTATTGTCACAATAAATCGTTATTGGACTGGGAGCAGGAACAACCCTCAATTCCTTCAAGAACTCTGAAATCCAGACAGCTTCTTTCGATGCTTCTGATTGAGCAATGTACTCGGCTTCTGTGGATGAGTTAGCAACCGTGGCTTGCTTAGAACTCTTCCAACAGACAGCTCCTCCGTTCTATTTGAATACGTATCCTGTCTGTGACTTAAGTCATCAGGATCTGATTCAAATCCAGCGTCGACATACCCAGACATCTTTAATTCTGGTTCTCCACCAAACACCAAGAACATCTCTTTAGTACGTCGAAGGTACTGAAGAATGTTCTTTACAGCAGTCCAGTGAGGTACTCCTAGATTCTATTGGTGTCGACAAGTGACACTAAGCGCATATGCCACATCGGGCCTTGTGCAATTCATTGCATACATTATAGACCCTACTGCCGAAGCATAGGGCACACGACTCATTGCATTTCTTTCTTCATCAGTTTTAGGACAATCCTTAACTGATAAGGCAATCCCATGCCTAGCTGGGAGAAAGCCTCTCTTTGAGTCGTCCATCTTATAACGCTTCAGTATTTTGTCGATGTAGGTGGACTGTGTCAATCCTAACATCCTCTTGGATCTATCTCTAAAGATCTTGATCCCTAGGATGTAGTTCGCTTCACCCAAGTCCTTCATCGAGAAGGTACTTGATAACCAAACTTTAGTCTCTTCTAGCATAGAGACATTGTTTCCCATTATCAAAATGTCATCAACATAAATGATCATGAAAACGACTCCCTTGTCGCTGTGCCTAGCGTAGACACAGGGATCTTCTTGCTTCTGATGAAGTCAAACGATTTGACAGCTTCATCAAAGCGGATATTCAAGCTCCTTTACGCTTGCTTTAGCCCATAGATGGATCTTTGTAATTTGCATACAGCAGTTGGCCTGGTTTTTCAAATAAAACCTTCCGGCTATACCATATAGACCTCTTCCTCAAGGTTTCCATTGAGGAAGGCAGTCTTTACATCCATTTGCCAGATCTCATAATCATAGTAGGCAGCTATCGCAAGTAGAATTCGAATGGACTTCAATTTTGCTACCGGTGAAAAGATTTCATCGTAATCGATGCCATACCTTTGCGTGTAGCCTTTCGCCACAAGCCTAGCTTTGTGCGTTTGTACCTTGCCATCGGCATCTGTCTTTCGTTTAAAGACCCATTTGCACCCAATAGGTCTAACCCCTTGGGGCAAGTCTACCAAGTTCCAAACTTTGTTCTGGTACATTGAGTCCATTTCTAATTCCATGGCCTCTTGCCATTTGTCTGAGTCAATATCAATTATTGCCTCTTTGTAGGTCTCGGGATCTTCCCGATCTGATAAGTCGACATCAAGTTCACTGATGTCTTCTATCATAAGGCTTTGCTTCTAAGGTCCTTTTAGGATCCTCTTCGACCTACAGAGCTCGACTGGTTCTGGTGCTTTTCTTTTCTGGCTTCGTGTAACACGAACATTATCAGTGGGTACTGTAAGAAAATATGGTCAGAGTTACCCCTAGGGTACGCAGCGGAATTTCAAAAATTTTCTTAACATACAGATTAATTGATTATGTATATGTCGTATATATATAAACACGTCAATTAGAAGACTAACCTTACTTCCAAAGCAGCTTCCAAGTCTTCGTAATAATCCGGTGTATCTTCTCCTTCGTCGAAGTTGAAGATATCTGTAATACTCTGATTATCTGCAAGACAATAAGAGTTAGTTTCCAGCTCCTAGAACTTCAACCTTGGTATCCACGGATGAACAGCCTATCGGAAGAATGCTAGGATATTCTTTGTGTGACCAAGAAGACGGGGCGGCAATTCCTCCGGTGAGGTGGCGCGCGCGGGTGGCTATAGAGGAGGGGAGAGTTTTTATTTTCTCTAAGAACACTGGGTAGAATGACTGTGAAATTCTATTCAAGTTTGTGTCTAAAACTCTCTAATAGTCTACTATATATAGTAGTCAATAGAAGCCTAAAGCATAAGCAATTAGACTTCGTAAAGGAATAAGAATCTAATTCTTATCGCACTAGTAAACCAATATCAAGTCTAGATTCATTCCCAATCAAATTAAAACTCAATCAGGAAAATCTAACTTATCCCTTGGACTTCTAATAGAGGAAGGAGTCGAACTCCTTCCCCTATAAAGCCATGCGCGCGCGCGCTCTCCCAGGGACACTAGGTGGGTCCCGATTTTGGGACCCACTTATAGTTCTAAGGCAATTCAAACTCCAAGTAGATTTTGCCATGTGCATTAATTCTAAATTAACATATCCTTTCAAATCAAACCTCTATTATATTTCCAAAATATAATCTTTAATTGTATTTACATAAAATACAATTAATTAGCCAATTCAATTAATAATTCCAAATCATTAATTGAGCCACCATATATATATTATAATTAATTCCAAATCAATTATAATCCATCAATCACAATTAATTCCAAATTAATTGCGATTCCATCTT
The DNA here is from genome assembly GCA_028274465.1 of Plantago ovata. Taxonomy (NCBI): domain Eukaryota; kingdom Viridiplantae; phylum Streptophyta; class Magnoliopsida; order Lamiales; family Plantaginaceae; genus Plantago; species Plantago ovata. The sequence goes on along the minus strand of CM051456.1, from coordinate 50,233,310 downwards.
CAAGGATATTCTGATAGGCTGAATCACCACATAGTGTGACCCATAGGGCCTCATCGTATTAAGCAAGTCCTAGACTAGGCAACAAGGAATTCCTAGACGGTTCCATTTGCAATATTAATACATGAGGACGTTTGAGAGGTTTCTCAAAGCTAACCCTTTCGTTGCGAAGCCTGTTGCGCTCAACGCGGCGATGGTAACGTCCCTTCATCTGACTTGCTCGAATGTGTCTAGGATCGATGAAGTGTCTATCCCAATAATACATCCACGGGCGTCTCAGGGAGTTGCTTGGTTAAGATATACTTATGACCATCATAATATATCATTTGCACTGGCCAGTGACATTACCAACACAACTATGCAGACTATGAGCAGTACTCTCCTGTGCTACACTTGAGAGATGAATCCTTCACAGAATCACTTATCATCCCCATTTGTATGTAGCCATAATCCTGGATCGTGTCTTAGGTCAGCTGCTTATTCAGAGCTGACACCGACGGGTCCACCAAGGATATGGGGCAACAAATGTGATGATAAAGTCCTGTAAGTACAAAGGACGACTGGCATCACTTCGACAACTTACCGGTTCCCATAGACATTTCGGTGTAGAGTATACATCGATGGGAGTGTCCGGTGGGTACTTCCATTGTTCGACAATCATTCTTCGAACAACTATGCGCAATTATGGGAACGTTTCTCGATTGTCCAACAATCCGTTCCGTGGCCGTGGGATCGGCTCACACTTGCTCCAACAAGTATAACCTCCACGCATACTAGTCTCGTCTGATTCATTCAGACCCCTACATCCGAGATGAACCTCGACTAGGGAGAGTTTGGGATAGATGATAACTCACATAGATCCCACTATCTGTGTGATCGGTCATCTATCCGAGGAGACATGTTTAATATCAATACAGACAGTAATAGAGATATGACATGCTGCATGCCTGGTGTAATATAAATATGAAAGCGATATTCAACAGTAAAAGCAACAAACATATATTATATTACGTTGACCTGTGTAATAGTACATATATGCCCTCTATAAGGGCTCTATGCCCTTAGTAAGGACTGTCTCTAGGACATATACACTATCAGCTCCGTAGGTCGAAGAGGATCCTAAAAGGACCTCAGAAGCAAAGCTTTAGGATAGAAGACATCAGTGAACTTGATGTCGGCTTATCAGAACGGGAAGATCCCGAGACCTACAAAGAGGCAATAATTGATATTGACTCAGACAAATGGCAAGAGGCCATGGAATTGGAAATTGACTCCATGTACCTGAACCAAGTTTGGAACTTGGTAGACTAGCCCCAAGGGGTTCGACCTATTGGGTGCAAATGGGTCTTTAAATGAAAGACAGATGACGATGGCAAGGTACAAACGCACAAGGCTAGACTTGTGGCGAAAGGCTACATGCAAATGTATGGCATCGATTACGATGAAACCTTTTCACCGGTAGCAAAATTGAAGTCCATTCGAATTCTACTTGCGATAGCTGCCTACTATGATTATGAGATCTGGCAGATGGATGTAAAGACTGCCTTCCTCAATGGCAACCTTGAGGAAGAGGTCTATATGGTACAACCGGAAGGTTTTATTAGTAAAACCAGGCCAACTGCTGTATGCAAATTACAAAGATCGATCTATGGGCTAAAGCAAGCGTCTAGGAGCTGGAATATCCGCTTTGATGAAGCTGTCAAATCGTTTGACTTCGTCACAAGCAAGGAAGATCCCTGTGCCTACACTAGGCACAGCGACAAGGGAGTCGTTTTCATGATCATCTATGTTGATGACATTTTGATCATAGGAAACAATGTCAAGTACCTTCTCAATGAAGGACTTGGGTGAAGCGAACTACATCCTAGGGATCAAGATCTATAGAGATAGATCCAAGAGGATGTTAGGATTGACACAGTCCACCTACATCGAAAAAATACTGAAGCGTTATAAGATGGACGACTCAAAGAGAGGATTTCTCCCAGCTAGGCATGGGATTGTCTTATCAGTTAAGGATAGTCCTAAAACTGATGAAGAAAGAAATGTAATGAGTCCTGTGCCCTATGCTTCGACAGTAGGATCTATAATGTATGCAATGAATTGCACAAGGCCCGATGTGGCATATGCGCTTAGTGTCACTTGTCGACACCAACAGAATCCAGGAGTACCTCACTGGACTGCTGTAAAGAACATTCTTAAGTACCTTCGACGGACTAAAGAGATTTTCTTGGTGTTTGGTGGAGAACCAGAATTAAAGATGTCTGGTTATGTCGACGCTGGATTTGAATCAGATCCTGATGACTTTAAGTCACAGACAGGATACGTATTCAAATTGAACGGAGGAGCTATCTGTTGGAAGAGTTCTAAGAAAGCCACGATTGGTGACTCATCCACAGAAGCCGAGTACATTGCTGAATCAGAAGCATCGAAAGAAGCTGTCTGGATTTCAGAGTTCTTGAAGGAATTGAGGGTTGTTCCTGCTCCTAGTCCAATAACGATTTATTGTGACAATACGGGCGCCGTCTCTCAAGCTAAGGATCCTAGATCTACAAACAAGAACAAACATGTACTTAGAAAATATCATGTTATACGTGAGGTTATTGATAGAGGAAAAGTTAGTATAGAACGTGTCTCTACCACGGACAACGTGGTAGATCCTTTCACCAAGGTCTTATCAGTGGATGTCCACTTAAGACATTATGCTAATCTGGGTATTAAGCATAAAGATGACTGGCTCTAGTCCAAGTGGGAGATTGATAGTGTATATGTCCTAGAGACAGTCTTTATTAAGGGCATGCAGCCCTTATAAAGGGCATATATGTACTATTACACAGGTCAACGTAATATAATATGTTTGTTGTTTGACTATTGAGTATCGCTTTCATATTTATATTACACTAGGCATGCAGCATGTCATATCTCTATTTCTGTCTATATTGATATTAAACATGTCCCCTCGGATAGATGACCGATCACACAGATAGTGGGAGCTATGTGAGTTGTCATCTATCCCAAACTCTCCCTAGTCGAGGTTCATCTCGGATGTGGGGATCTGAATGAACCAGCTGAGACTAGTATGCGTGGAGGTTATACTTGTTGGAGCAAGTGTGAGCCGATCCCACGGCCACGGAACGGATTGTTGGACAATCAAGAAACGTTCCCATAACTGCGCATAGTTGTTCGATGGATGATTACTGAACAATGGAAGTACCCACCGGACACTCTCATCATTGTATACTCTACACCGAAGTGTCTATGGGAACCGGTAAGTTGTCGAAGTGATGCCAGTCGTCCTTTGGACTTACAGGACTTTATCATCACATTTGTTGCCCCATATCCTTGGTGAACCCGTCGATGTCAGCTCTGAATAAGCAGTTGACCTAAGACACGATCCCGGATTATAGCTACATACAAATGGGGATGATAAGTGTTTCTGTGAAGGATTCATCTCTCATGTGTAGCACAGGAGAGTACTGCTCATAGTCGTTCATAGTTGTGATTGGTAAAACCGCTGGCCAGCGTATCAATATTATTATGATGGTCATAATAGATATTGGATTCACCATGCAACTCACTGAAGATGCCCGTGGATGTATTATTGGGATATATACTTCATCGATCCTAGATGCATTCGAGTCAGTCAGATGAAGGGACGTTACCATCACCGCGTTGAGCGCAACAGACTTCGCAACGAAAGGGTTTGCTTTGAGAAACCTCTCAAACGTCCTCATGTATTAATATTGCAAATGAAACCGTCTAGGAATTCCATTTTGCCTAGTCTAGGACTTGCTTAATACAATGAGGCCCTATGGGTCACACTATGTGGTGATTCAGCTTATACGAATATCCTTGAAGATGGAATCGCAATTGATTTGGAATTAATTGTGATTGGTGGATTATAATTGATTTGGAATTAATTATAATATTTTGTGGCTCAATTAATGCTTTGGAATTATTAATTGAGTTGGCTAATTAATTGTATTTTATGTAAATACAATTAAAGATTATATTTTAGAAATATAATAGAGGTTTGATTTTATAATTAATAGGACCCCAATCTGCCCTTCCAGACTTCAGTAACACCGCTGCGTGATCCGACACCCGACGTCTCAACCCAAACTGTGCCAACTCGCCCCACTGCTCGCACCACCCCTTAGACAACAAGAATCTATCCAACCGACTACAACTAGTACCATTCTTACGATACCAAGTGTACCGCCACCTATTTAACGGTAAGTCCACCAGCTGAAGCTCCTCAATGAAATCGACAAAAGCCGTCATGTCCAAAGTCAATTCAGAAGACCTTAAGCCACGCCGTTCATGTGGACCCCTCACCGCATTGAAGTCGCCACATATGCACCACTTCTCCACGCCACTAGATTGCACACGCGCCTTCAACCGAGTCCATAACCCGCTCTGCCCCGCTGAAGTTCGTGGTCCATAAACATTTGAGATGCAAACCTGAACACCTTCCCAAGCCCCCGACACTTCTAGCACCCTCTCATCCCCCCAACACCCCGACCTAACAAAAATCGACGCATCCCAAATACATAATAACCCTCCAGACAAACCCTCCGCACCACTAAACACCCAATCAAAATCCCCAGGACCCCACAACCTCTGAACCATCCTCCGATCCACATAAGACAATTTTGTCTCTTGCAGACAAAGAAACTCCACTTTCTCATGACGAACCAGCTCCGCCACCTCTGTTTGATTCAAGCTTTCTCTATTTGTTTAATTCAGCTCCAGCATTCGTAACCAGTTTCTCTCGGCACTATCTGTTTCGTAATTTAACTCCATCACTCAATATGGCACCAGCAGAACCTAACAACGTCGGAAAGGAACAAGTGGTTGCGGCGTCAGCGAAGGTTCCAGCTAATAAGAAGAACTACGATAAGAAAGACGAAGATCTCTCGGATGAGGATTTGGCTTTGAAGCAGCAACTGGAGCTGTATGTGGAAAGGGTCCAGGATGCTGATCCTGGGTTGCAGAAGCTTGCACTCGAGAGTATGAGGCAAGAAATTCGCACTGCAACAACCTCTATGACTTCAGTACCAAAGCCACTGAAGTTCTTGCGCCCTCATTATGGAACACTTGAAGCACAATATGAGACAATGGCAGAATCTGATCTAAAGAAATTGCGTGCAGATATTCTGTCAGTATTGGCGTTAACTATGTCTCCAGAAGGCGAAAGGGCTAGCTTAAAATACATATTACTAGGTTCAGATGGTCATGACATTGGTTCTTGGGGTCATGAATATGTCAGGAACTTGGCTGGGGAAATTTCGCAAGAGTAAGTAAAACGACAGAGTGAAGAAGCCCCAATTGATGATCTGATGGAGCTGGTTGTGCAAATTGTTGCCTTCCATATGAAGCACGATGCTGAGCCTGAGGCTGTTGATCTTCTGATGGAGGTTGAAGACCTTGATCTGTTACCGGAGCATGTGGACAAGTCAAATTATTTAAGAGGACATGCTTATATCTCACAAGTGCTGCTAAGTACCTTCCTGGAACAGATGACATGTTAGTTCTGGACATTGCATATGCAATATATATGAAATGTGAAGAATATCCTAGAGCACTTCAGATTGCCTTGTATTTGGACAATATTGAGTATGTAAAGCAGATATTTACGTCATGCAAAGATCTCCAGAAAAAGCAGCAGTTTTGCTTTATTCTTGCTCGCCATGGCATGGCTTTTGAGCTTGATAATGAGTTCTGTGCGGATGATGATGAACGAGAGACATTGCAAGAAGTTATGTACAATACCAAGTTGAGCGAAGGCTATCTTTCACTTGCTCGGGATATAGAAGTCATGGAACCCAAATCTCCTGAAGATATCTACAAGGCCCATCTACTTGATGGCAGGGGCAGTGGTAGCACAACTCTTGATTCTGCCAGGCAGAATTTGGCTGCAACGTTTGTCAATGCTTTCGTAAATGCTGGTTTTGGTCAGGACACGTTAATGACGGTTCCATCTGAAACGTCTGGTAGTTCTTCAACAAGCTGGCTCTTCAAAAATAAGGAACATGGAAAGATTAGTGCTGCTGCAAGTCTGGGGATGATTTTACTTTGGGACGTGGATTCCAGTCTTGCTCAACTTGATAAGTATTTGCACAGCACCGACACTCATGTCATTGCGGGTGCATTATTAGGAGTTGGGATGTCAAGAATGATTGTGATCCTGCGTTGGCGCTTTTGTCAGATTATATTGACAAAGAAGATGATTCAATCAGAATAGGTGCGATAATGGGCCTTGGGCTTGCGTATGCAGGTTCTCAGAATGTGCAAATTTGCAGTAAATTAATGCCCATAATTGGTGATGGAAAAGCTTCTTTGGATGTCATTGCATTCACAACCATAGCTCTGGGCATGGTGTACGTGGGTTCTTGTAATGAAGAAGTTGCACAGGCAATTATATTTGCATTGATGGATCGAAGCGAATCAGAACTGGGGGAGCCCCTGACACGTTTTTTGCCATTAGGCCTTGGTTTGCTTTACCTTGGCAAGAAGGAAAGTGTGGAAGCCACAGCTGAAGTTTCAAAGACATTCAATGAAAAGATTAGAAAATATTGTGACATGAGCCTGCAGTCGCGTGCTTACGCAGGGACTGGGAATGTTCTGAAGGCGCAACACTTCCTTAGTCAGTGTGCACAACATTGATGAACGTGTATTTTACACCTTCATTCGAGTCTTTTTTTACCTATTTTTGATATCCTCTATGTTAATTTCGCTATATTATAGTGTATTTTATTAGAATAATGTCACGTTTCCCTTTAGTTTGCATTTTACAGGTTTTAGGTGAAAAACGTGGTTTTCCGGGCAATTATATTGAAGAGAATGAAGAATCGGTGTTCCGAGGACATTTTTGGAGTATCGAGAAGATTCCGGATGGGATTTGAAGTCTAGGGGTCGAGTCTGAAGGCTAAAAGGTCACTAGAAGGCAAAAACCGAGTCCGAAAAGGAAAAGAAATCCAAAAACGCGTCGAAAATGCGTCTCTCGTCGACTGGAACTCCCAGGCGATTGGCTCGGGATGTGGGGCGATTCGCCCCACACCAGGCGATTCGCCCGGTGTGTGGGGCGACTCGCCCCACGCCTGCCGAAATCCTATATATAGTTGTTGTTTCTCTACGTTTTTTCATACTTTCTCAGACCTTTTTTCATACCTTTCTCATTAGTTTTAGGTAGGAATTCTCCAGAGCTTGTTCTGGGAATTCTTAGCATAGGAGACAATTTTTTTATCAATTTGGAGCTTGTGAGATCGCGATTCTTTGGAGATTGACAACCTTCGGTAACCTTGTATCTCACGATTTTTTCTATTTGTATTTATATATCTTTCAACATGTTTTCATTCAATCTTGCTATGATTTATGTTGATTGCATGACATCTATGAGTAGCTAAATCTATCGTTTGTGATAGTATGTGATTTCTTAGCGAAGGGTTATTAATTATGCATGATGGCGGTAAAGCGAATCAGACTTTGAGTTATTGCTTTATTTCTTTGATCTATCTAAGCCCTCTATCTTCGTAGTGTTGAACAAAACGAAACACATTGGACAATTCATGATCTTAGATCTCTATGCAAAACGATCGGGTACTTCATGCATGATTATTAACCTGCTATGCTTTGAATGATCATACTATCACTAACTTCCATTATCTTGATAAGAAAAATCTGTGCTAAGTCGTCTGTTGATTTTATAGTTTAAGTTAAATTAGATAAAGCTAGTTATAGTCCTTAGAGATCGACACTCGAGGTTATTTTACTGCTACACTACGGTTTTCGTTGTAGTTGTGAATTGCCTTTGGCTAAAAAACAAATTTATTTGATTAATTTGAATCTGACAAATTTCGGTTCATCAAATTGGCGTCGTTGCCGGGGACTATACTCCTTTTTTCTGTTTAGCTTTTATATATTTTCAGGATTCAGTTCCGTACAAAAGAACAGGCTCTGGGGGTTTGCTCTCAGAAAATCTCACTTTCTTACCCTATTTATTCCCCCCTATCTTTTTCAGAAAATTCATTTAATCTGATCTCGGTTACCTTGCGTGCTTGTGCTCTCGAAGTTCTTGATTACATTGTGTTTGTTTGCACTCTTTGTGTTTTTCTTGGCAATTTTTTATTTTTCTTTTGTGGATTTTGCTCCTTGGTTTCTTGTTTCCTCGTGTGCAGAAACTAGTCATATAAAAGGATGAGTCAACCTCCGTTTCCCCGGTATGTGATGCCTCGAGGGCCTTGCATAACATTGGATGACGATTGCAGGAATTATGACTTTGATCCTTCGTACTACTCCATTCTCTCCACGTTTTCAATGGATGATGATCCAAGAGGGTTCTTAGACACGTATGAGGAAGGAGTGTTGAGGATACCTCATGAGAATGAGGAGGGGGTTATTTTATCACATGAGCAACTTTGTATGAGAGGATTTATGGGAGCCTTGAAAGGGTACGCTCGAAGATGGCTCAGAATTCCGCCGGAAAAATCGTTGCGCACTTGGGGTGAAGTAACCGGAAAGTTTCTGGAACATTGGGATAGGGACTCACCTCCCGGGTCAAGGGCATGGACGTCACGCTTTAGTAGTCAGCCACCAGAAATCAACATTGCCGATGAAGAGGAATGTGGAGAAGAATCCATTGATGAAGTCTCCTCAGTGCTTAGCTTGGATTCCACGTCCTTACTTGCGGATGTCGAGGTTGTTGGTTGATGAATGTGTATTTTACACTTTCATTCGAGTCTTTTTCACCTATTTTAGCTATCCTCTATGATAATTTAGCTATATTTTAGTACATTTTATTAGAATAGTGTCACGTTTCCCTTTAGATTTTATTTTACAGGTTTTGGTTGAAATTCGAAGATTTCTGAGCAATTATATTGAAGTTGACAAGGAATTGGTGTTCCAGAAGCCTATTTGGAGTATCTGAAGGTTTCCGGATAGGATTTGGAGTCTAGGGGTCGAATCTGGAGGTTAGAAGGCCACTAGAAGTCAGAAACCGAGTCCGAAAAGGTGAAGAAATCCAAAACCGCGTCGAAAAACGCGGAATTCCGCGAAAAAGACGGGGGGCGAACCGCCCCAGAGTTTATTTGGGGCCTATATATAGTGCTCAGTTTTCTCTCCGAAAATCATATCTTTCCAGACCTACTTTCTCACCTCTCTCTAAAGTTTTAGGTAGGAACTTCCCGGGGCCTGTCCTGGGAGTTCTGTAGCTTAGGGGATAGTTTTTCATAGCAATTTGGAGCTCGTAGGACCGCAATCATCCGGAGACTGACAACCTTCGGTAACTTTGTATCTTACAGTTTTATTCTACTTATTTTATATTCTTTCAACATGTTTTCTTCTTTGATTTCTGTTGATTGCATGCCTATTATGAGTAGCTAAACTTATCGTTGGTGGTAGTATGTGAATTCTTAGCGAGGGAAGATAATCATGCTAATGGCTATATCGCGCATTATACTCCGTGTCATTGCTTTATTTCGTTGATCAGTTGTAACCAAAATTCTCGTATGTTGTATTGGTTATTATGCACAATTGGACACTAGTCGACCATCAGACCAATTATCTTCGTAGTGTTGAATAATTACGGAACACATTAGGACAATCGTGATTGACTAGTCAGACCAAATTATCTTCGTAGTGCTTAATACTTGCAACAGGACACTAGATTGATTCAAAGATCTCTATGCAAGACCGAGGAATTTATGCATGATTATCAACCCATTATGTTAAGAAGGACCATACTATCACCAATCTCCATTATCTGCTAGAAACCCCCTATTGCTATCTGTCTGATGTTTTATATTCTCTTGTTAAATAGATAAAGTTAGTTATAGTCCTGAGAGAACGACACTCGAGTCATTCTACTGCTACACTACGGTTTTCGTTGTAGTTGTGGATTGCCTTTGGCTAAATAACAAATTTATTTGACTGAACCGGGACCTGACAAATCTCGCGTTCATCATTGGTCAAGAGGAAGTCGTGGAGGAAGTGTTAACTGAATCCATAGCTTCACTTGAGTCAGAAGGTGATGGCGTGAGTTGTGTTGAGGTCGAGGAACCAATCTCTGAAGATTTTGGTGTCTTTGAATCAATTGCGGCAGATACTCTTGATCTTGACTCCTACGTTCTGGTCCATGCACCCACCTATGAGTCCCAAAGGAGTTTTGATCCTCTTTACTCTTTTTATTTTCCATCTGATTCCCTTAGTAATTTTTTAGATTTTGTTTTTCTTGGTTTTGTTAATTTTAGTTTTCAGGGAATCATGGACTTGCTTGAGCAGATACGGAGAGGAGCCAAGGATGGTTCCCAAGATGCGAGGAGTAATGGAACGGATGCACAAGATTCGTTTCCATTTGATAATGGATAACATTAGTGGTAATGGTCGCATGTAGTTTAGTTTTATCGCTTTCTTGCATTGCATGCATATTTATTTTTCGTGTGTTTTTGGTGATAAAATAGGTTTTAAGATGATAATTTTGCATTTTGGGAGGGAAACCGACAACTCCAAGAGTCTGGAGGTGCCGGGCGAACCGCCCCCCACGTGGGGCAATTCGCCTGGTACGACCAGAGAACCTGGGGTTTACTGGAAACCCCAGGCGAATCGCCTCCCACGTGGGGCGGTTCGCCCCGGGCATCCAGTAAACCCGGAGATCCGGATTTTCGTTCGGAAACCTGATTTTCCCCTATTATGCTAAATTATCGATATTTTTACCTCGTTTATCGTCCGTTTTGTTTTCTCACGAGTTTGATTGAGTAATATAGGTCACATATACGAGTTTAACTCTCACCTAAAATCCACTTTCGACGTTCGGGACGAGCGACGACGTTCAGGTTGGGGGGGGGGGGTATCGCTTGCTATATCTATACTTGTCTTGCTTATAATAAACTCGTGATTTTGTTTGCATTTGCATTTACACGTTTACCGCTTTCTTAGTATTTAGTTGCATACACTACATTCATCCTAGTATAGTCTTGCATGTTTTATGTGGAGTTTATTGTCAAATTTTTTGAACTTTTTTATTGGGTAGATTAACTAGCTATGACATTAATCATATGCTTCATCTCTATGAATATGTTTGAGGTTTTTCTCGCATAGCTTGTCACATTTATGTTTGCACTTAGTTAAACTTGGTAGTCTCGACATCACTTAGTGGTGTTTTTTCTACTGCGGTTCACGAAGGCCTTTATAATAGGATGATGCATGTTAGGTGTAACGGTACGGTAATTTTGAAAATAATATTTAAATCAGAAAATCGAACGGTCTTTTAAAAATAACGGTAAGTAGAGGTTTTGGCTCTCAAACGAGCTTACAATTCAAGAAAATAAATGCGGAAGCTAAAAGATGATGAAGTTCAATGAAAAATGACAAGTGCAAACAAAGTTTCTTCTGATTTGAAAACAACCCCAAACCAAAACTCCCCCACACTCTCGAGTTGCCAGACGCCTACTAGAGCTCATTGGAAGTCGAACCTACCAGGAAGTATTTTGAAAAGAGTGGTGAGATAAAGGATCTCAGTGGTGCTCATGGAATGTTGGTTTCATGCAATTTTGTAGAAGATCTTTCAGTTTAAAGACAGACAAATTACATGCAGTAAATTCAGATAACAATCAGTTTAGTAAACAAGCAAAACAATCGGTTAAGATGTCAGAAAACAGTAAGTTAGTTGTTTTGAAAACAGTTCAGTTACAGTTGGTGCAGCCCGCCTTATTGCTCCTACTCCCAATAGCCCTTATCACCCCGTCTAGAAGGAATTCAATTCTAGCCAGTACAGTGTCCTGCGTACGTTCAGGAAAAGTCCTACGACCCAAATAGACCTCAGCTTCTTCTGCCTCGCGTCTTAAGGGATTAGACTAGGTGACTCATAAATAAACCTGATAGTCAACACTACCCAAGCCTACCTACTTATCAACCTAATCGACCGGTCAACAGTTAACATTAAAACAATGCTCGGAAATCGAGAAAGGTATTAGAAAACAATGGTCAGTTAAGAAGGCAGTAGTCAGTTGAAGAGTCAGTAAGACAGCAAACAGTATCATATAATAGTACAGTGCAATAATCAATGCAGGAAGTTCGGTGAATTAAGACAATCATGCATAGCATTTCAAACGTGCGATTAAACTTATGCGAGTAACATGCGTGTAGGCATACATATGAAATAGGAACAAACAATAAGTACAGTAATATAGTAGGCAATTAGCACATAACTTCCTTGTAGTTTTAGAAAAAAGACAGTAACACTCACCTTAAATAGTGCGAGCAAGAACCACGGAAAGAACAACAAATTACGGGATAACAGACGGATCACCTATATAGAAAACGACTAGTTACTAACTAGAAGTTGACACGGAAGTCTAAACGGTAATAAAAATAACAATCGAAGAAAGGCGTCAAAGGTGGGGCTCGCACTCAGAACCTTAAGGTTGAACTAGCTAGCACTAAACCACCTAGGCTAGTGAGAAATTCAATTGAAATGCTGTGAAAAGAATTTAATAACTGGTTAACTTCCAGAAAAGACATTTAAATTTCAGAAGTAATTTTAGAAATTGCAAACAAGTCCTCAGAGTTTCAGAAATCTCAAAACAGCCCTCTCAGTAGTTTTAGAAATTCAAAACGAGTCCCAACAGAATCTAAAATTATGAAAAAGCCCCTAGATTACTAATTGCAGTTTAGTCCTTTAAATGACAACATCAAACAAAGCAATCCTCTAAGTCGGGGTTTAAGTCAAAACAGTAACTCAGGGGTCGATCTATAATTTTAGAAAAACTAGGTCAACAGTCAACCAGTAACCAAAGTCAAACGGTCATCCAAGTCCAGAAAATACGAAAGGGTAAAACGGTCAATTCAAAAATGTAGTCAACTATCAATCCAAAATTCAATTCAATCTGCAAGGGTATAACAGTCATAAATCCATTCAGGGGTAAAATGGTCAATTCCAGAATCTCACAAGGGTAAAACAGTCCTCAATTCAGTTCGATACGGAAGGGCAATATAGTCAATAGTCAATCGTTCAAGGGTAAAAAGGTCCAAGCATAACCAGGGGTAAAATTGTAAATTCAGTCCAAGGGTAAAATCGTAAATTCAGTCCAAGGGTAAAATCGTAAATTCAGTCCAGGGGCAAAACGAAAAATCAGTAACTAAGTAAGGGTATAACCGTCAAAATAAAATGACCAACGAACACAGAGCAGGAACAAGATGGAACCGAGATCGAGATTTACCTTTCAAACTGAATCGGAATATGGAGAGGGATGAACGTAGACGATGAAGCTGCGATGAATCAATCCACAAAATGGGATTCAACCCAAAAGTAGAAATAATGGATTGAAAGAAAATGAAAGAAATGAGATCCTCACCTTCGAATGGATCTGAAACTGACTGAATCTGTGAAATCAAATCAAAACTACGGTTAAACGAGATCCAAATGATTTGAATCAAGGAAAGAGACGAGGTCGAAGGATACAGTGAGATTAGCAAAAGGACGAGGCGAACAGGAGGAGTTTCGAGCCTTACCGGAAATGAAAACGGAGCCGACAAAGCAAACGGAGCACGAGCAGAGCAGGCCGGAGAGCTCAAAAACGGAGTAGATGTTGTTGATGATGACGAATGGTGATGATGACTGTTCGGTGGTGATGATGATGAAAACAGATGATGAATGGTGATGGGTGAAGAACACGGGGGGGTGATGATGGAGATGGATGAGAACCGGTGATGATGATGTGGTGGCTCGGTGGTCTCAGACGGAGGAGATGAAGATACCGGTGGAAGGAACAAAAACGGGAAGTAGGGGTTTCTTTGGGTGGCTGCCGAAAAATGAGAGGGGAGGAGGAGAAGAATGAAAATGAGGGGTAAAAGATTAGGGTTAGGGTTAGATAAGGGCTTGGGCTTTTAGAAGACTGGGCCGAGTAATGGGCCAAGTAGTCTTCCAAATACTGAATTAAGCTGGTCCAAAAACAAAATCCCAAACGGTCCACTAACCAATCCAATCGAGCCTTCTCTAATTCGAATTCGATAACGTAGGAAGGGAAATTAATTAAATCACCAAATAATTAAATTACTCTGGTAATTAATTAATTAAATAAATGAAAATAAATTAGGAAAATACGGTATGCTACACTCCTCCACCCTTAAAAGAAGTTTCGGCCTTGAAACTTAACTAACTTAAAACCAAAGAACGGGAAACGGAGAATCGAAAGTCTTTGAATTTCAAGCACCGGAGGAGATTAACAAACTCGCAAGTCAAAATGTTAGCGGAAGTCGTAACTAGCCTAAAAAGTCCAAGCTTACTTCTTCAACCAGATTATTCAAAGTAACACGTCCTCAGAAAGTCGTCGATAACTTAAACTTTAAGTGTATCTAACCTAATAAACGTAAAGCGGCAGAGCAGCAACCAAAACTTAGACGAAAATTGACTTAATGAAGCGTACCTTTTGCTACATTTTCCAAGGAAGGCTCACGTGCGAACATATTGTAGACTCTCGCCTTGGCTTTAGTACCACTTCCTTGGCTCTTAGAACTCGAACCTCCAGATCTTCCATCTTCAGCTAGAGAGTAACGTCTCGGACAATCACCAACTTTATGATCCCTGCTGCCACAAGCCAAACACCAACCCTTCCTCTTCCAGCAGTTGCTTTCCTCGTGATTCGTTCCTCCACAAAAGTTGCAGTTCCTCCTAGATGAAGGTCCGGTACTATCAACAACTTGGCGAGGTCGACTTTCCCGCTGATTGCGAGGGTACTTGGATGGAGACTGACGATCCTTGCTATCTTTGCTACTCCTATGGTCAGAACTCCTTTTTCGAGATCGTCGGGGTTCATAGCTCTAGTTCTCCCAAACCACTCTCCACTTCACCAGCTATTTCCACGGCTTTCGCGTAGGTTGACAACTCGATCCCAAACAGGCTGTATCGGATTTCCGAATTCAAACCCTTCACAAAGTGACGTACCTTCTCCCTCTCGTCATTCTGAAAGTTCGGCACATACTTCAACAGCCGAGTGAACTCTGAGTCATAGTCCGCGACGTTCATCCGTCCTTGCACCAGGTTTTGGAATTCGTCCCTCCTGTTCTCACGGACCAAACGGGGTACGAACTTGTCCATAAACTCCTTCTCGAAGTTCTTCCAAGTGCGGTCAACTTCCTCTTGTCTCCACCTTGCATCGACGGTCCTCCACCAATTTCTCGCTGCTCCCACGAACTGGAACGCTGCAAGCTCAATCTTTCTCTCGTCCGGGTAGTGTAGAATTGAGAACAAGTTCTCCATGCTCTCTAGCCAGAGCTCAGCCTTGCGGGCATCAGGCGCCCCATCGAACTGGTCGGGATGGAAACGACTGAAGCTCTCGGCAGCCTGGTCGATGGTTTGAGTCGGTGGCGGTGCAACAGGCTGAGCAGGGGGTTGCCTAAAATGGCGCAAAGTCTCGCTGAAGTTTCCCAAGGCGGCAATGATCCGCTCAACTTGGTCCGAAGTGCCATCATTGTTGTTGTTGTCACTGCTGGGGCTGCCGTTGTTGGTGTTGTTGCCGTTGTTGGTGTTGTTGTTGTCGTTGCTGGTGTTGTTGTTACCGTTGCTAGTGTTAATCCTTGGAGCCATCCTATCGCAATTAGTCTAAGGTAAGTAACGTAATTAACGTCCTCGAGTGTGAAGAAAACTGGAAAAGAAAAAAGAAAAAAAAGAAAAAAAGAAAGACCCCAAAAAAGCAAGGAAGGGTCCAAAAAAAAAGCCAAGCCAAAAGCAGTTTAGCAAAGTGTTTGTCTCATTTTTCAATTCTTGTAATGTTCGTAATCGAGTTGTAATTTTTATCTTTTGTTTGTTTGAGTGTCATCTGTTCTAGACCACCCTCGTCCTGCCATTCAGGAAGTGGTGAATAGTTTAAAGCTTTGCTTGAGAGATGGGTAGAATAGGGGAGTGTTATCTTTTTTAGGGAAACCTCCTTCGTTTGATGAGAGCCAGTATTGGTTCGACCTATTTGAGGAAAAGTCTTAACTTGGTGAACAGCAGTAAGTCCTCAGTTTCATAGGCACGGGACAACCATTCGTATTTTAACATGTTTCATTACGTCGTCACTGACTAGGTCCAGGTAGAGAATGTTACGAGAGACTATCTTGTTTGACATAAGTGCTTATGTGAATGTGTATGAGTCAATCGAAGCATTCTTCAACCTATATCCATGTTATGATTTGTATGGTTTTTGTTCATAAGTTTTTTGATAGATTCAATAGATTAGTTCATTTCATTTGGCATGAGACTCCATTTTTTGTGTTGCATTGTTTTTTGCATTAGAGTCTAGCTTAGTTGCTTGAGGACAAGCAAAGGTTCGGTTTGGGGAGTTTGATTAACGTGTATTTTACACCTTCATTCGAGTCTTTTTTCACCTATTTTTGCTATCCTCTATGTTAATTTAGCTATATTATAGTGCATTTTATTAGAATAGTGTCACGTTTCCCTTTAGTTTGCATTTTACAGGTTTTAGGTGAAAAACGTGGTTTTCCAGGCAATTATATTGAAGAGAACGAAGAATCGATGTTCAGAGGACATTCTTGGAGTATCTAGAAGATTCCGGATGGGATTTCAAGTCTAGGGGTCAAGTCTGAAGGCTAAAAGGTCACTAGAAGGCAAAAACCGAGTCCGGAAAGGAAAAGAATCCAAAAACGCGTCGAATACGCGTCTCTCGCCGACTGGAACTCCCAGGCGATTCGTCCGGGATGTGGGGCGATTCGTCCCACACCAGGCGATTCGCCCGGTGTGTGGGGCGACTCGCCCCACGCCTGTCGAACTCCTATATATAGTTGTTGTTTCTCTACGTTTTTTCATAATTTCTCAGACCCTTTTTCATACCTTTCTCATTAGTTTTAGGTAGGAATTCTCCAGAGCCTGTTCTGGGAATTCTTAGCATAGGAGACAATTTTTCTTATCAATTTGGAGCTTGTGAGATCGCGATTCTTCGGAGATTGACAATCTTCGGTAACCTTGTATCTCACGATTTTTTCTATTTATATTTATATATCTTTCAACATGTTTTCATTCAATCTTGCTATGATTTCTGTTGATTGCATGACATCTATGAGTAGCTAAATCTATCGTTGGTGATAGTATGTGATTTCTTAGCGAAGGGTTATTAATTATGCATGATGGCGGTAAAGCGAATCAGACTTTGAGTTATTGCTTTATTTCTTTGATCTATCTAAGCCCTCTATCTTCGTAGTGTTGAACAAAACGAAACACATTGGACAATTCATGATCTTAGATCTCTATGCAAAACGATCGGGTACTTCATGCATGATTATTAACCTGCTATGCTTTGAATGATCATACTATCACTAACTTCCATTATCTTGATAAGAAAAATCTGTGCTAAGTCGTCTGTTGATTTTATAGTTTAAGTTAAATTAGATAAAGCTAGTAATAGTCCTTAGAGATCGACACTCGAGGTTATTTTACTGCTACACTACGGTTTTCGTTGTAGTTGTGAATTGCCTTTGGCTAAAAAACAAATTTATTTGATTAATTTGAATTTGACAAATTCCGGTTCATCAAACATCTCGAGAAGGGTGAAACATATCAGGGGCCAGCCGTTCTTGGATTTGCTATGGTGGCAATGACAGAGGAGTTGGGGGTTGAGATGGCCATCCGTTCATTGGAGCATCTTCTGCAGTATGGAGAGCAGAACATTAGGAGGGTTGTTCCATTAGCTCTGGGTCTTCTCTGCATGTCAAACCCGAAGGTTATTGTTATGATACTGTAGACACATAAATTTTGTGTCTAATAAAATTACTAAATTAAATTTTCTATGTATAATTGGAATTTTACTAAATTAAATTCTAATTATTATAGATTTTTAGTTGATTTTAAAATGTCTATTTTAGGCCTATCAAATTGTGCCATGTAAAATTCTAGAGCTTTTAAATCCATTTAATATTATTTCTCATGAAATAATTATGTGGAAAATATGAGCTATTCATGGCCAATCAAATGGTGCCACGTCATAAAATTGATGCAGTTATTAATTAATTGCTAGAAGAAAATACAGATAAGATCAAATTTGTATCGACCAATCAGAATTGATCCTTCTCTTTTTCCTCACCAATATAAGGAGCTCATTCTCCACCAAAAAATCACAACTCAGAAGCCAGAAGCCAGAGCTCAAACAGAAGTGAATAATTTCACAACAAGCCAAGAAGATCAAAGACATCTTTCCAAGCAAGAACAACTCCAGTTCTTCAAGAAGGCGAAGGCAGCTCCAAGAACAAGTCTCGAAGACAATTGCAGCAGCAACGGAAGATCGGACTCCACCGCAAAGCTCGTGGAGGCACTCGCTCGAAGATCAAAGAAACAAACATTCCAGATTCAAGATCAAGTCTCTACGACCCTTGAGACGTGTTCGTTCCCGTAGATCAAACTCAAGACCTGACGTTCAATCCAAGATCAAGCGCAAGCCCTTGCATTGATGTCGTCCAAATCAAACCCCTGTGGAGTTAGAGATCAAGCTGAGAAGGCCCTCTAATCAACACACTCAAATCAAATCCTCCATCCAAATCAAGATCAAGCACAAAGCCCTTGAAGAAGATAGAGACATACACAAATCAAGAAGCTCAAGACGAAGTCAACGACATCCATCAAGTGAACAAGAAGTTAACAAGCGATCGCCACCAACTTCAAGTGAAGATTCAAGAACAAGCTGCGAAGGCCCTTGAATCAATAAATCCAAGAAGTTAACAAGCGTCAACTGCCAACTTCAAACAAGTCAAAGCATTGTCTCGAGAATAAGTTGCGAAGGCCCTTGAGTCAACAAATCCAAGCTTCCAAGTAAAACACGAGAAGACGAAGCGTCAAAGTCGCTTAACCTCTCAAAAGTCAAGTTCTAGATATTTCTTGAAGAGTCGAATAAGAGGATTCATAGAGATTGTAATTTCAAATATTTAAAAATCAATAAAATTTCATTTGTGCAATTTTATTTGTTACAAACTTTTTGGCACGCCCAGTGGGACAATCTCTACCTCTCATCTCTTCCCTTCAAGAAGCATCAAACTTCTACAGCAGCCATCATGGTGAAAACAACTTCAATAGAAGAGCAAATTGCTAACTTAACAAGTAGCATGTTATCGCTCATGAAAATCTATGAAGATCGAGATGCCAAGTTGGACATGCTTTTAAGCAAAGGTGGCGATACCGGCACAAGTGATGCAATTGAGAAGAATCATCGAGGATATGAAGAATGTTTTGAAATTCGTGTTGCACAACTGAAGAGCTCCAAGTCCACTGTTGACAATTCACAAAAGCCTACGGATGTTAAGATCCCAGCCAGTGAAGTGGGGGAATTCATCATCCAAACCATCAAAGAGAACATTGACAAGAAAGCTTCATTGACGAGCTATGCCAAGCCATACACACAGAGAATTGGAGCTTTGCAAGTGCCACATGGTTATCAACCTCCAAAATTTCAGCAATTCAATGGTCACTGAAATCCAAGGCAACACATAGCTCACTTTGTCGAAACCTGCAACAGTGCTGGAACTCATGGCGATCAACTTGTCAAGCAATTCGTCCGCTCACTCAAGGACAACGCGTTCGACTGGTACACAGACTTGGGGGAAAACTCCATTGATAGTTGGGACCAGCTGCAGGAGTTTCTCAATCGCTTGTACAACACCCGAAGGACAACTAACATGTTCGAACTCACAAGTACAAAACAATATGAAGAGGAGCATGTTATTGAGCACATAAATCGATGGAGGAACCTGAGCCTCAATTGCAAAGACCAAATCTCTGAAACCACGGCTATTGAAATGTGCATCCAAGGAATGAACTGGAGCCTTTCTTACATTCTTCAAGGCATCAAGCCAAAATCATTTGAAGAACTTGCAACCCGTGCGCATGGAATTGAGATAAGCATGGATTCTGATCAAATACATGAAGATAGCTATGAAAGCGAAGATGAAGACCACGTTGATGCTGAAAGCGAAAGTCAAAGTCATGAAGAAAGCGATAGCCAAAGCCAAAGTCATGACGATGAAGAAAGCGATAAAGATGAAGAATCATCTTATTCCGTCTCTGTGAGCTTGCTTCCGGATATGAGCCTAATCTATCCACCGCCCTCAAAAGGAGTCTCTACAAACATTATCCCCGATATGAGCCTAAACTATCTACCGCCTCCAAAAGAAGTCTATGAAAGCTTGCTCCCAGATATGAGCTTAAACTATCTACGATCTTCAAATTAAATCATCTTAAATACTTCTCCTTGATACAAGCATAAACTGTCACCATTTCTCCTTGATAAGAGAATAAACTGTCTACATTGCTCCTCGACACGAGCATAAAATGTCACCTATTCTCCTTGATACGAGAATAAACTGTCTGCGCTTCTCCTTGATACGAGAATAAACTGTCTGCACTTCTCTTTGACATGAGAACAAAATGTCTGCATCGCTCCTCGATACGAGCATAAACTGTCATTATTGCTCCTCAGCACGAGCATAAACTGTCACCTATTCTCCTTGACACGAGAATAATCTGTCTACATTTCTCCTTGATACGAGAATAAATTGTCTGCGCTTCTCCTTGATAAGAGAATAAACTGTCTACATTGCTCCTCGACACGAGCATAAAATGTCACCTATTCTCCTTGATACGAGAATAAACTGTCTGCACTTCTCTTAGACATGAAAATAAAATGTTTGCATCGCTCCTCGATACGAGCATAAACTGTCACCACTGCTCCTCAACACGAGCATAAAATGTTACGAAGTTCAAAGTGCAAGGCTCCTTGATACGAGCATAAACTATCTCCAAGTCGAAATCAATACTCTTTGACATGAGGGAAAACTGTCTACAAGTCCAAATCAAAGCTCCTTGACACGAGCAAAACTGTCTACAAGTCGAAGTCAAAACTCCTTGACACGAGTGCAAACTGTCTACAAGCCAACGTCAAAGCTCCTTGATACGAGCAAAAACTGTCTACAAGTCGAAGTCAAAGCTCCTTGACACGAGCATAAACTTTCAACATATCTTCAAGCCAACACTCCTTTATGCACGAACATAAACTGCATGTGACTCCTTGCTCACATGAGTATAAAGTGTGAAAGCCATCCTTGAACTACGTGATGACTTGATCCTTATAGGTACGTAGGCAGCTTAGAAATCTTCTAAGTTCAGTCACAACAAAAGGAGCGTTGTTGATGTGAAATTGCAAAGAGCATCGCCTATCGGCATCACTCCACAAAAGGCTATGGCTTCTGCACGACTATACGAGTGATGGTGTGCAAGAGCGAAAGTCTTACGGCTACACTAGCATTGTGGACAAGAGAAACGTCATCAAGGCGGACATCAACGTGAAAACACCGTCTTCAATGATAGTCTAAAACTCGGGGAGCGAGTCTTCAAAGTTGATGAACAATGTGGAAATTGCCCGAGTCTTCAAAGTTGATGGACAACGTGGAAGTTGCCCGTGTCTTCAAAGTTGATGGACAACGTGGAAGTTACTCGAGTCTTCAAAGTTGATGGACAACGTGGAAGTTGCCCGAGTCTTCAAATTTGATCCACGAACCAGCTTGAATCTTCGAAAGTTAATGCGCAATTCCTTGCGTCTCAATTCTGCAAAGAATGAAAAATAAATAAGAGACAAAGCAAAATAGAGGAAAAGAGAAGAAGAAAAGAAGCAAATCGAAGAGACAAATAAATATAAGTCCTTATTTGCAAAATAGTGGCAAAGGAAACAAAAAAAAGGACTGATTTGCAGATAGTAAAGAAGAAAGACAAAAGGCTGTAAACATAAAGAAAAGAGAAAGGAGCAAGAAACATAGCATCAAACCTGAAGCGGCCGACAAAGAACCAAAGTAGTAGAAATCTCTAGCTTCTGTACTTTACTCTTCGATGGTGTGTGTGGAGCTAGATGAATGAATTGAACCCCCTTATATAGGCATGCATATTCGAGAGTTTCAAGTTCAATTAGAAGTCGAAATCCAAAGGTCACAAACAATGACGGTTAGATCGAAATCGAAATCGAGTTCGAGTTGGGTCCAAAGATCTTCCGCGTGATCTGTTTCCGGAATGAACACAGAAAGGTTGCAGAGTCTCAATTGGAAAAGGTTACATGAGCTATAATTAGATGGAAGAGGTCTACATAGACCAGGTCACTGTCACTGTCAAAACAAAAAGGCATGTGCGTGCATATGCGCAATGACAAAATGCTTGGGTCGGTGATTAAGGAAAAACCCAACAAATGATGATTAATTATGCTCATCCAGCTAGTAAGTTCTTCATCTTTGATGTGAGTTGAGTTGAGTTTATACTAAATCATTCATTTTAGGCCACCTAGTGTACCAGCACAATTTAAAGGATCCGGTTCAAAAAAAAAAAAACGCAACTTACTTGCTCAAAACGCATCTCATGGATGCCATTCGCAAATAAGTCGTGAGGGGGCATTTGTAGACACATAAATTTTGTGTCTAATAAAATTACTAAATTAAATTTTCTATGTATAATTGGAATTTTACTAAATTAAATTCTAATTATTGTAGATTTTTAGTTGATTTTTAAATGTCTATTTCTGGCCTATCAAATTGTGCCATGTAAAATTCTAGAGCTTTTAAATCCATTTAATATTATTTCTCATGAAATAATTGTGTGGAAAAGATGAGTTATTCATGGCCAATCAAACGGTGCCACGTCATAAAATTGATATAGTTATTAATTAATTGCTAGAAGAAAATACATATACGATCAAATTTGTATCGACCAATCAGAATTGATCCTTCTCTTTTTCCTCACCTATATAAGGAGCTCATTCTCCACCAAAAAATCACAACTCAGAAGCCAGAAGCCAGAGCTCAAACAGAAGTGAATAATTCCACAACAAGCCAAGAAGATCAAAGACATCTTTCCAAGCAAGAACAACTCCAGTTCTTCAAGAAGGCGAAGGCAGCTCCAAGAACAAGTCTCGAAGACAATTGCAGCATCAACGGAAGATCGGACTCCACCGCAAAGCTCGTGGAGGCACTCGCTCGAAGATCAAAGCAACAAACATTCCAGATTCAAGATCAAGTCTCTACGACCCTTGAGACGTGTTCGTTCCCGTAGATCAAACTCAAGACCTGACGTTCAATCCAAGATCAAGCCCAAGCCCTTACATTGATGCCGTCCAAATCAAACCCCTGTGGAGTTAGAGATCAAGCTGCGAAGGCCCTCTAATCAACACACTCAAATCAAATCCTCCATCCAAATCAAGATCAAGCACAAAGTCCTTGAAGAAGATAGAGACATACACAAATCAAGAAGCTCAAGACGAAGTCAACGACATCCATCAAGTGAACAAGAAGTTAACAAGCGATCGCCACCAACTTCAAGTGAAGATTCAAGAACAAGCTGCGAAGGCCCTTGAATCAACAAATCCAAGAAGTTAACAAGCGTCAACTGCAAATTTCAAACAAGTCAAAGCATTGTCTCGAGAATAAGTTGCGAAGGCCCTTGAGTCAACAAATCCAAGCTTCCAAGTAAAACACGAGAAGACGAAGCGACAAAGTCGCTTAACCTCTCAAAAGTCAAGTTCTAGATATTTCTTGAAGAGTCGAATAAGAGGATTCATAGAGATTGTAATTTCAAATATTTAAAATCAATAAAATTTCATTTGTGCAATTTTATTTGTTACAAATTTTTGGCACGCCCAGTGGGACAATCTCTACCTCTCATCTCTTCCCTTCAAGAAGCATCAAACTTCTACAGCAGCCATCATGGTGAAAACAACTTCAATAGAAGAGCAAATTGCTAACTTAACAAGTAGCATGTTATCGCTCATGAAAATCTATGAAGATCGAGATGCCAAGTTGGACATGCTTTTAAGCAAAGGTGGCGATACCGGCACAAGTGATGCAATTGAGAAGAATCATCGAGGATATGAAGAATGTTCTGAACTTCTTGTTGCACAACTGAAGAGCTCCAAGTCCACTGTTGACAATTCACAAAAGCCTACGGATGTTAAGATCCCAACCAGTGAAGTGGGGGAATTCATCATCCAAACCATCAAAGAGAACATTGACAAGAAAGCTTCATCGACGAGCTATGCCAAGCCATACACACAGAGAATTGGAGCTTTGCAAATGCCACATGGTTATCAACCTCCAAAATTTAGGCAATTCAATTGTCACGGAAATCCAAGGCAACACATAGCTCACTTTGTCGAAACCTGCAATAGTGCTGGAACTCATGGCGATCAACTTGTCAAGAAATTCGTCCGCTCACTCAAGGACAACGCGTTCGACTGGTACACAGACTTGGGGGAAAACTCCATTGATAGTTGGGACCAGCTGCAGAAGGAGTTTCTCAATCGCTTCTACAACACCCGAAGGACAACTAACATGTTCGAACTCACAAGTACAAAACAATATGAAGAGAAGCAAGTTATTGACTACATAAATCGATGGAGGAACCTGAGCCTCAATTGCAAAGACCAAATCTCTGAAACCACGGCTATTGAAATGTGCATCCAAGGAATGAACTGGAGCCTTTCTTACATTCTTCAAGGCATCAAGCCAAAATCATTTGAAGAACTTGCAACCTGTGCGCATGGAATTGAGATAAGCATGGATTCTGATCAAATACATGAAGATAGCTATGAAAGCGAAGATGAAGACCACGTTGATGCTGAAAGCGAAAGTCAAAGTCATGAAGAAAGCGATAGCCAAAGCCAAAGTCATGACGATGAAGAAAGCGATAAAGATGAAGAATCATCTTATTTCGTCTCTGTGATCTTTCTTCCGGATATGAGCCTAATCTATCCACCACCCTCAAAAGGAGTCTCTACAAACTTTCTCCCCGATATGAGCCTAAACTATCTACCACCTCCAAATGAAGTCTATGAAAGCTTGCTCCCAGATATGAGCGTAAACTATCTACGATCTTCAAATTAGATCATCTTAAATACTTCTCCTTGATACGAGCATAAACTGTCACCATTTCTCCTTGATAAGAGAATAAACTGTCTACATTGCTCCTCGACACGAGCATAAAATGTCACCTATTCTCCTTGATACGAGAATAAACTGTCTGCGCTTCTCCTTGATACGAGAAGAAACTGTCTGCACTTCTCTTTGACATGAGAATAAAATGTCTGCATCGCTCCTCGATACGAGCATAAACTGTCATTATTTCTCCTCAGCACGAGCATAAACTGTCACCTATTCTCCTTGACACGAGAATAATCTGTCTACATTTCTCCTTGATACGAGAATAAACTGTCTGCGCTTCTCCTTGATAAGAGAATAAAATGTCTACATTGCTCCTCGACACGAGCATAAAATGTCACCTATTCTCCTTGATACGAGAATAAACTGTCTGCACTTCTCTTTGACATGAAAATAAAATGTCTGCATCGCTCCTCGATATGAGCATAAACTGTCACCACTGCTCCTCAACACGAGCATAAAATGTTACGAAGTTCAAAGTGCAAGGCTCCTTGATACGAGCATAAACTATCTCCAAGTCGAAATCAAAACTCTTTGACATGAGGGAAAACTGTCTACAAGTCCAAATCAAAGCTCCTTGACACGAGCAAAACTGTCTACAAGTCGAAGTCAAAGCTCCTTGACACGAGTGCAAACTGTCCACAAGCCGACGTCAAAGCTCCTTGATACGAGCAAAAACTGTCTACAAGTCGAAGTCAAAGCTCCTTGACATGAGCATAAACTTTCAACATATCTTCAAGCCAACGCTCCTTTATGCACGAGCATAAACTGCATGTGACTCCTTGCTCACATGAGTATAAACTGTGAATGTCATCCTTAACTACGTGATGACTTGATCCTTATAGGTACGTAGGCAGCTTAGAAATCTTCTAAGTTCAGTCACAACAAAAGGAGCGTTGTTGATGTGAAATTGCAAAGAGCATCGCCTATCGGCATCACTCCACAAAAGGCTATGGCTTCTGCACGACTATACGAGTGATGGTGTGCAAGAGCGAAAGTCTTACGGCTACACTAGCATTGGGGGCAAGAAAAACGTCATCAAGGCAAATATCAACGTGAAAACACCGTCTTCAATAAAAGTCTAAAACTCGGGGAGCGAGTCTTCAAAGTTGATGGACAATGTGGAAATTGCCCGAGTCTTCAAAGTTGATGGACAATGTGGAAATTGCCCGAGTCTTCAAAGTTGATGGACAACATGGAAGTTGCTCGTGTCTTCAAAGTTGATGGACAACGTGGAAGTTACCCGAGTCTTCAAAGTTGATGGACAACGTGGAAGTTGCCCGAGTCTTAAAATTTGATCCACGAACCAGCTTGAATCTTCGAAAGTTAATGTGCAATTCCTTGCGTCTCAATTCTGCAAAGAATGAAAAAATAAATAAGAGACAAAGCAAAATAGAGGAAAAGAGAAGAAGAAAAGAAGCAAATCGAAGAGACAGATAAATATAAGTCCTTATTTGCAAAATAGTGGCAAAGGAAAAAAAAAAAGGACTGATTTGCAGATAGTAAAGAAGAAAGACAAAAGGCTGTAAACAGAAAGAAAGGAGAAAGGAGCAAGAAACATAGCATCAAACCTGAAGCGGCCGACAAAGAACCAAAGTAGTAGAAATCTCTAGCTTATGTACTTTACTCTTCGATGGTGTGTGTGGAGCTAGATGAATGAATTGAACCCCCTTATATAGGCGTGCATATTCGAGAGTTTCAAGTTCAATTAGAAGTCGAAATCCAAACGTTACAAGCAATGACGGTTAGATCGAAATCGAAATCGAGTTCGAGTTGGGTCCAAAGATCTTCCGCGTGCTCTGTTTCCGGAATTAACACAAAAAGGTTGCAGAGTCTCAATTGGAAAAGGTGACATGAGCTATAATTAGATGGAAGAGGTCTACATAGACCAGGTCACTGTCACTGTCAAAACAAAAAGGCATGTGCGTGCATATGCGCCTTGACAAAATGCTTGGGTCGGTGATTAAGGAAAAACCCAACAAATTATGATTAATTATGCTCATCCAGCTAGTAAGTTCTTCATCTTTGACGTGAGTTGAGTTGAGTTTAAACTAAATCATTCATTTTAGGCCACCTTGTGTACCAGCACAATTTAAAGGATCCGGTTCAAAAAAAAAAAAATGCAACTTACTTGCTCAAAACGCATCTCTTCGATGCCATTCAAAACGCATCTCATGGATGCCATTCGCAAATAAGTCGCGAGGGGGCATTTGTAGACACATAAATTTTTGTGTCTTATAAAATTACTAAATTAAATTTTCTATGTATAATTGGAATTTTACTAAATTAAATTCTAATTATTATAGATTTTTAGTTGATTTTAAAATGTCTATCTATATATAGCACCAAACCATTTTTTTGTCAAACAATGATTATTATCAGGTACTGAAATTCTTACACGTCAGATTCAGGAAATAATGTTGTCATGGTGATCACTGATGGTAGGAATAGGGGACAATGTTGGTGTGATCAAGAACCGTGAGTAGCATAAGGGTAGTTTTCAGACTATTCACGTACAGGACGCCACTGGACAGGATCGAGTTTGCTACTCATTAATTTGGGAAATGTGTTCACTATTGGTAAGGGAACTAAGCCATGGGTGTCCCAAGGGCAAGGGTATTAAGTTGTACATCATTGAAGAGGCCAGGAAGAGGCTCGCTCTGCTCAAGCTGCCACAGCTTAGAAACATCTTTCAAATTATTTTACTACAAACATCAATCCTGATTTCAGTTTTTTTTTCCCCAGTTATTTTAGCATATGAGTTATCTTTATTGTGTTTGGATTTTGTATGGTTTTCTTATTCATGTCGAATAGAGCTACTATGATGAATGATGATGAAATCAAAAGAAGCTTTTATACTTTCTGAGAAAATAATGCCAACAATTTTATGGTTTCTAAAGAAGAAAATAAATCATCAATGCAAGACTTAATGTGAAGCTTAACTAACTAGGTCCATTTGAGCCTCTGACTATCACAATAAATCGTGACACAGTCTTGTGAGACACCAAACTCAGAGATGATTCCCTTCAACCATATGGCCTCTTTGACTGCTTCTGTCAGCGCCAAGAACTCAGCTTCAGTTGTAGAAATAGCTACAACAGACTGGTGCGTGGACCTCCAACTTATAGCAGTTCCAAAGAGTGTGAAAACATATCCAGTAAGTGACTTCCTTGTATCCAGGTTTGTGCCAAAATCTGAGTCCACATATCCTGTAAGAGCAGAAGATTCAGCATCTTGTTGCTGATAGACTAAAGAAAGATCTACTGCTCCTTTTATGTATCTCAGTAGCCACTTGACAGCATCCCAATGGATCTCTCCTGGATTATCCATAAATCTGCTAACAACACTCATTGCTTGAGTCAAGTCTGGTCTGCAACAGACCATGGAGTACATAATGCTGCCAACAGCACTAGCATAGGGTACTCTTGACATATAATCAATTTCCTCATCTGTGTAAGCTCCTTGATCACTAGACAACTTGAAGTGCGAGCCAATAGGAGTGTATACTACATCAGCCAAGTGCATGTTGTATCTTTCAAGAACCTTTAGTAGGTATGACTTTTGTGACAGAGTGACTACACCAGAGCTTTCCATACCAATATCCATGCCAAGTATTCTCTTAGCAGTTCCCAGGTCCTTCATATCAAATTCAGTACTTAGAAGTCTCTTAACTTCTTTGATGCCTGTCATATGCTTGCTAGAAATCAACATATCATCAACATATATGAGCAAGAAGATCATCTCATCTAGATTCCTTCCTTTAAAGTAGACACAGGTGTCATAATTACACCTTCTGAATCCAGACTTTACCATGAACAGGTCAAATCTTCTATACCATTGTCTTGGGCTTTGTTTTAAGCCATAGAGCGACTTCTTCAGTAAGCAGGCTTTGGACTCTGGCTTTGTCACTGTGAGGCCTTCAGGAACCTTCATATAGATTTCCTCTTCTAGCTGACCGTGCAAGAAGGCAGTAGTAACATCCATTTGGTGCAGTAGCAGACCAAGCTGAGATACTAGTCCAAGTAGAATTCTTATAGTGCAATGTTTCACTACTGGAGAGAAGATTTCATTATAATCTACTCCTTCCTTCTGCGTGAATCCTTTTGCAACTAGTCTTTCTTTAAATCTTACACCTTCTTTTGCATCCGAGCTTGCCTTTTTCTTGAAAATCCATTTGCATCCTACCAGCTTGTGATCAGTAGGCTTGTCCACTATTATCCAAGTGCAATTCTTCTCCAATGACCGTAGTTCTTGTTCAATTGCCATGATCCATTTTTCTTTCTCTATGCATGTTACAGCATTTTGAAAGGTTTCAGGCTCATAACAATTTATTTCTTCAGCTACAGTAAGAGCAAAATAGATCATATCTGGTTGAGCAGTAGACACTCTAGTTCTTGGTTCTCTATCTCGTGTCAGTTGATAGTCTCTAGTTTGTTCTGGATCAGAGACTTCAATTCCACCTACCCTTCTTCTCCTTGGAGCTCTTTGTGGAGAAGTTCTTGGTGGTTGATCATCCTCAGACTCATGTGCATCATGGTTCTCATCAATGTCAGCAGGTATATTTTCCACCTCTTCATTCCTGTCTGGCGGCTCCACCTGCGGCCTTGTAGAGTTGGTGTTTGAGTCTGATAGCTCCACCTCCAACTGAATGTCATCACTTTCATTTTCAGGTAGTTCTTTATCTCCTTTCAGTGGCATCACATTTTCTCTGAAAGTAACATCTCTACTTATTATGCACTTTTGGACATTTTTCTCATAGCACCACAACTTGTACCCTTTTACCCCATCTGGGTATCCAAGAAATACGCATCTTAAAGCTCTTGCTGCTAGCTTATCTTGTTTAATGTGTGCATATGAGAGACAACCAAAGGTCCTTAAGTGACTGTAGGATGGAGTATGACCACTCCATTTCTCCTCAGGTGACTGAAAATCAATTGCTGATGATGGACTCAAATTAATAAGATAGACTGCAGTAGCTACAGCCTCTCCCCAGAAGCTCCTATTCAAACCAGAAGATAGTAGCATGCATCTTACTCTTTCTAATATGGTCCTATTCATCCTTTCAATCACACCATTCTGCTGAGGAGTGCCTGGTACTGTCTTGTGCCTTTTAACCCCTTTAGAGCTGCAGAACAAGTTGAACTCATGTGACAAGAACTCTAACCCATTGTCTGTTCTCAGATGCTTAACCTTAAGTCCTGTCTGAGTTTCCACCAGAGTTACCCAATGAACAAACTTCAGGTATGTCTCATCTTTTGTTTTCAATATGTATACCCAGAGTTTTCTGGAGTAATCATCTATTATAGACAAGAAGTAGTGACCTCCATTTCTGGTTTGAACTCTAGCAGGTCCCCACAGGTCTGCATGTATGTACTCTAATTTCTCGGTTGAGATATGCTTGCCAACACCAAAACTTTGTCTTGTAGATTTTCCCATGGTGCATCCTTCACATACCTCCAACTTGACAGTCTTGTCACCATTCAGCAACCCCTTTCTAGACAACTCATAAAGACCTCTTTCTCCTATATGTCCCATCCTGTTGTGCCATAGTTTAGTATTATCTGCAGTGTGTACAACTGAGTTTTCCCCTACTACTGTGTGTCCTTGTAAGAAATACAATTCACTTCTCTTCAGGCCTCTCATCACCACTGTAGAATCTTTACTAATTTCCATAACACCTCCAACAGACTTCAGAGTATACCCTTTAGTATCCATCATTCCTAAAGATATTAAATTCCTCCGCAAGTTTGGAACATATCTAACTTCAGACAACTCTCTCACTACTCCATCATGCATTCTAATTCCAATAGAGCCAATACCTTTCACCTTACAGGTTTCATCATTACCAAGTAACACAGAGCCAAGATTCTTATATTCAAATTTAAAGAACCAGTTTCTAACAGGAGACATATGAAATGAACATCCACTGTCCATCACCCAATCATCACTTATAGAGGTATCAGATACAGAAAGTACCTCAGCTTCTTGGTAGCATGTGCCTTCTGTTGGTTCAGCTGTGGTTTGATTTGCTTGCCTTTGGCCCTGGTTCTTCTTGAGATTCCTGTAGATGTAACAGTTTTTCTTCAGGTGGCCTATTTGTTTGCAATGGAAGCATTTCCTTCTTTCTTCTCTTTCCTGGCCTTCTGGTGGACCTGTCCTCTTATAGTGTTCTTGGTTGTTGAACACCTTTTGCTTCCCTTTATTTTGGTATTTCTTCTGCTGTCTGATGTTGAGTCCTTCAGCCGGAGATTCTTGTACTAGTCCTGCTCCTTTCTTGAGCTCCTTTGTGCGTAGAGATTTCTCCACATCTGCCAAGGTTATCTCATCACCTTTGGTGATGACCAGTGCAGCAACAAAGTTCTCATAATCCTTTGGTAATGCATTCAAAAGCATCAGAGCTTTGTCATCCTCTGCCAACTTGATACCAGCCTCCTTCATGTTAGAACACAGCTTCTTAAACGCTGTCACCTGCTCCATCACAGGCTTATCAATGACGATTCGGAATGCGCTCATTTTCTGTTTCAAGTAGAGTTTACTCTCAGTTGTTTTCTCATTAAACATCTCTTCTAATTTATCCCAAAGCTTCTTTGCCGTGGTCTCCTCGGTCACCTGTTGAAGAATATCATCGGAGATTGTCAGCACCAGTGTACTGTGCGCCTTTCTCTGGATTTTCTCTTTCTCGTCTTCAGTAACGGTTTTTGCAAAACCTTTGTCACCTTCCAGTGCCTCAACCGTCTCCTCCTTCGTCAACAACGCCCTTACCTTGATTTTCCACAGCGCAAAATTCATTTTCGATGTCAATTTCTCAACCTCAAATCGTGAGTTTCCCATCCTTCAAAACCTCCAATCGATACAACAATTTCCTCAATCGAATTGACAGAAAATTTCCCACAGACGGCGCCATTTGTTGGGTTTTTAAAGAATTGGGCCACCACACTATCCACACATTGGTATGATATTGTCCACTCAAGGCCCAAGGCCCAAGTGGTTTTGTTCTTGGTATGATTCCCAAAAGGCCTCATACCATGTAGGATAATGTGTGTTATTATATACCCATATGCCTTTCCCCTTTATAGTGAGGTGGGACTTTTGATTGCTCCAACAATCCTCCCCTCAAGCGAAAGACCATCGAACACCGGCCTCCCCTTGAACGACTAATCCAGTTTTTTACTCCATATTCCTCGGAAATCGTCATCCGATGGAGCCCTGCATATTCCCCGGAAATCGTCATCCGATGCAGAGGATTTTTCATCGTTCCTCACTAGTTCCCACAGACGGCGCCAATTGTTACGCAATCGTTTCAACTCGATAACGTTCACCACAGAAAACCCCCAATCCGATCTACGAAGAACCCTAGCTACTCGATTAACAGAGAATAAGAAGTATCAATGCACACGATATACGTGGTTCAGCTCAAAGGAGAGCCTACGTCCACGGGAGAGAAATGATCTTCACTAACCAAGCAGCAAAAGTACAGATTACAAGATAGCAGAGCTTCTCTAATGGAGTTATCAACAATCTCTCTGTAATTTCCCTAACTGCTCTGTGAAGAAGAAGAAGAAATGAAATTAATGAATCTCGCCTGTATCTGGACTAGTTACAAGACTTATATAGAAGCAGCAGAATGCCAACTTGTGATATAACAATCTAGCTTCTTCCGGAACCGTCTTTGTAACAAACTTGATACATATCCCGCAAAATTCATGATACACTTCCACATGAAATGATCTATTGGGTTGTAAACATATGTTCCGGCTCTCAGGAGTCAGGGGTCTTCTGTAAAAGTAAACACTACTGAACACGAATCTACAACATCAAACCATTTTTGTCAAACATTGATTATGAGGTGCAAATATTCTTACACATCCGATTTAGGAGATAACTCGGTCTTACTACAAAATAGAACGATAACAGATTAAGTACATAGACAAGCAACACTCTACCAACACATGAAGAACCTAACTGGATTTGCAAACCAGACTCTTATTTCACAATCGGAATACTACGCAAACGATCTTCTAGTACTACTACAAGGTGGTGCTAACAGGACTACGCTATCTAAACAAGATAATGCCACACACCCTTCTTAAACAGCAGCACCTTGAAGGAGCATCTGATCAAAGTGCCAAACTCCTGCATGTTCAGAGCGATTGCATATTCAGTATTTGGAAATCGTAAGATATACCATGAGATGGGCATAGTGGTGTATAAGTTGAGAGCCTGGCTTACCATGTCCCTTTCCCACCCTCCTTAATTAAGCAACATATTCAGATATCTTCTTAATGGCTTCAACCTGCAAAACCAAGGTACATAAAAGCATAAGAAGAGAGATCATACGGAAGCTAGGATATTTGTACACCATACTCCTAGAAGTGAAAGTGTATATTGGAAAATAAAATGAAATTTCTAAAACCGAATGGAAGAAG
The DNA here is from genome assembly GCA_028274465.1 of Plantago ovata. NCBI lineage: Eukaryota > Viridiplantae > Streptophyta > Magnoliopsida > Lamiales > Plantaginaceae > Plantago > Plantago ovata. Next base: position 50,199,945 of record CM051456.1, on the reverse strand, counting down.
CATGTAGTATCCAAAAGTCATGTGAATACAATTTTACCTGCTCCACCAGAAATTAACTTTCTATGAAATCAGTCACCTGAGCATCATTGTTACTGTCAGCAACCTATTGCAATTATACATTTCAAATACAAAGTCAGTTTAGCACAGAAACATCTAAAACCTTCAGTTTGCAGGAATATGTACAAGGAATTCAGTAAAGATAACATAAATGGTTCGAGTTTCTCACAGCGTGTAGTTTCAGAAGATTCTCATTCACCAACTTCTCCAAGGACAGTGCCAGTTCCATAGCTGAACAAAGTGATAAAAAAACGTAAGAAATCCCCAACAGATAAAAAAGATCGAAAGACTTGAAACCATAAAAACTGCAAATTGACTTACCATACATCGCGTCACCTTTCTCAGCATGATCAAACTCGGAAACAGGCATATCTATACACTGTAGCTTCACTCTACCTCCTCTCTTGTTCTGTAAGGATAATTATCCGAGTTAATGATAACCCGTACGAAAGAGTATTAGTATAACAGTACCAAGTGTAGGATGTAGGCTTACCTGATATATGTACCTCCCAGTAGTCCATGTACTATAGTTTACCAAGAAGATTCTAACTCGAGTGTCCCTCAGAAACGTAGGTAGCGCCCGGGCACTTGCTCGGTACGTGAGTCACTTGCCCCAGAAACGTAGGCAGCGCCCGGGCACTTGCTCGGTACGTGAGTCGCTCGGTAATAGAGTCGCTTGCTGAAAGTCATCAAGACATGAATGAAGATGATGATAATGATGATGACCAAACAATAGCTCAAGCTATAAGGGCCAAGCCTCTTTCTGCCTTAACTCCATCTGATCAGCAAGGAATAATTCTCAAATACAACAGCTTAAGTACTCTTTCTGAAAATTGCAATGAGTTATTCTCTCTGCACATTCAACCAATGATGCAATCCATGTCTAAGGGGAAGATAAACAAAGAAAATCTTCAAGAGCAAAGAAAACCCCTGCTGAAGCGCCATTGATACTGCATGGTCCACCTCCCAGAGAATCTCTTGCTGAAAGAGAGCAAAGTTCAAAGAAACGAGCTGAAACAGATTCTGAGAGAAATTCAGCAAATCCGAAAAGGAGAAGAACATCTGCTGAAACTCAAGAATACTGTCACACTGAAAGTCATCAAGATCTGAATGAAGATGATGATAATGATGATGACCAAACAATAGCTCAAGCAATAAGAGCTAGACCAATTACAACCTTAACTCCTTCTGGCCATTCCAAACACTTCTCCTCTGACTCAAGATCTTCAGCAAGAGATGAAGAAAATGCTAAGTCAAGAAGAAGAAGACAAAGACAGGAAGAAAAGAGGCTAGCCAGCATTGCCATTGGTTCTAGCATTGAATACACAAAGACCAGCAACGAACAAACAACTCAAAATGTGATCAGAAACCTACATGGTTGCTGGGTCTTAAAGCTGGAAAATGTGTTGGTCAATGATTTCTTTCCAACCGCTGTACGGAATCAAATGTACACTTGGATTGAATTAAAAGTGCAAAGAAAAGTAAGGGATCCTCCTCCCTACCCAAGAAACATTGATGCAAAATGGCTGAATCTGGAAGTCTTAGTAAGAAGAACTTCTATCGGCAAGAAAATGAATCAAGAGTCCGATTTAATCAAGCCGATTGATGTTGCTTACTACATTGATCCTTTAACCAAGAAGTCAAAGAAGAAATATGAATTGATTCCTTTTGAGTATTTTTATCTCACTCCCAAGGATCAAGAAGAAGATCTTCTCTGGTTAAGAAAGATTCATGCTAACAAGGAAATTTCAGTTACACAACTTCTCCATTGCCAGCAATTGGGGCATGCACTTGTGGGTACTTCACTATAAAGAAATGAATGGTGAAAACCATCATTATACTGCCTGCAAGAATGCAAGGAGTATTCAACTTGAAGTCCGTAAGCTACTTGAAGATTATAAGAAGGACTGTGTTTAATTTTCTGCGCTTGCTGAGAAGAGTGTAAGGGAGATTCTGAGGAAATCTTCTGCTGGAATAGCTTAAGTCCCTCGTAAAAGCTTTGTTTGTTTTTGTTTGCTGATTTTTGTAGTTATCACTGAACTTTCTTGTAAACTTACTGAGGATTATAGCTTAATGGTACAAAAAGTGGAAAACCACCACAGTGCCTAAATTGGTAGTATAGCTGGTTAAGAGTCCATTGATTGTATCTTTGGTACTTGTAGTTAGTTCTAACTAATCTAGTGATCTAGTTGTTGTTATAGGTAAAGGGAAGACATACAACTCATTCTTTACATGGGATTGTATCTTTCATCTACCTAAAGCAATAGAAAGTGGATGAATAAATCAATAGACGACTAATCTAGTTTGTAACGGTAATGGAAAGGTTAGTTTCACCTATAGTACTTGTAGTTAGTTCTCTCCTATGTTTGAGGAAAGGGATATCATAATGGAACACTCTAAATAGCAATCTAACTAATCTGGTGATCTAGTAGTTGTTCTATACATACAACTCATTCTTTACATGGCATTGTATCTTTCATCTACGTAAAGGAATAGAAAGTGGATATAGAAAGTGGATGAATGAATCATCTAGTTAGTAAGCACAATAGATAGGTTAGTTTCAATGGACTCTTTAACTTGCTCATTAAGGAAGCAAGGGAACTTCTTATTTGATTGTATATATAATTCTAGTACTTGTAGTTAGTTCTCTCCTATGTTTGCGGAAAGGGATATCATAACGGAACACTCTATATAGCAATCTAACTAATCTAGTGATCTAGTTGTTGCTATAGATAAAGGGAAGCCATACATCTCATTCTTTACATGGGATTGTATCTTTCATCTACCTAAAGCAATAGAAAGTGGATGAATGAATCAATAGACGACTAATCTAGTTTGTAACGGTAATGGAAATATTAGTTTCACCGATAGTACTTGTAGTTAGTTCTCTATATTTGAGGAAAGGGATATCATAGTGGAACACTCTAAATAGCAATCTAACTAAGCTAGTGATCTAGTACTTGTTCTATACATACAACTCATTCTTTACCTGGCATTGTATCTTTCATCTACTTAAAGCAATAGAAAGTGGATGAATGAATCATCTAGTTAGTAAGGACAATAGAGAGGTTAGTTTCAACGAACTCTTTAACTTGCTCATTAAGGAAGCAAGGGAACTTCTTATTTGATTGTATATATAACTCTATTACTTGTAGTTAGTTCTCTCCTATGTTTGCGGAAATGGATATCATAACGGAATACTCTATATAGAAATCTAACTAACCTAGTGATCTAGTTGTTGTTCTAGATAAAGGGAAGACATACAACTCATTCTTCAACTCATTCTTTAAACGTATCTTCCCATAAATTTGTGAAGGACCAGTGGCTTTGTTTAACACCAGAAGGAGATGTGGGTCTTGGAGTAAGATATTTTCTGGAGCTTCGAAGTTGGTTTCGTGCTAATGATGTTCCTCAATGTGAAGTTTTCAATGAAGCTGCTGTAAAGGTTTGTTTTCTTGGGTTGAAACCTGACTTTTCTTCCATGCTAAGATCATTTTATTTTTGTGTAATTTGTAATAGAACCTTGCTATTTCTGAAACCATCCTGCTGGCCAGTTTCTGCATTCAGAGGCATCCCATAACATTCAAATGAGACAAAAAAAAAAAAAATACTAGTACAACCCTTGCATAGTGATGTTACACAATTAGAATTCGTATATTGAATCTCAACTTTTTTAAAAGAATGTGAATTTTAAGTGAAGCGCAAAAATTTGATGAGAAATTGAGAACAAACAGAGGCATATCCTCAGCATAAATACCATCTCAACTATTGCAACTTCATGACAGGTGCAATACTACCAATCTAAAGATAAGTCAGCATCAGGTAAGATTCTTTACATGCTTTGTGTGTATGAAAGATACAATCCCATGTATAATCAGCAACAACCACATTCTCCTTCCTTAGGCTCATTTCGTTTAACCTTAAATTCAATTATATTCAGTTTTGGTTTGCTTAATTTTGTTTTAGGTTTGCTTAGTTGAATTTATACTGCAAATAAGTTCAGTCCATACCAGTTCAATCAAATCCAATTGATCAATCTACTTCAGTTCATAGTTTTTCAGTTGAATCAAACAAAACAGTACTTATGTAACCATGACTAAAGTAGTTTGTGTGAGTATTGCATGTTCATGATAAAATTTATGGTCGGGCATATTATGCAAACTATATGGATAATTGCTTCCATGATTACATCGGTCTATGCATACTATATCAGAATGTCATATGACAATTTAATATCACCATCATTACATTGATATTGTTAATAACCTCCAATAACCACCACCCCTATGCTATTTCCACGGGAATGCCATTCCCTAATTGCCCTTTGAGCATGCTCGTAGAACTTACTTTAGAAATAATTTTGAATTTACATTTATACCCTCAAAGGAGAAACAAATTAATACTACTTACATGAAGTTTCTTTTTTCTAAAGAAATTTATGTGGAACAATCTCACCGAAGATTATCGTTCTCAAAATTATCATGGAATATTTTCCGTCGGACTTGAATCAGTTATCACCATCATCACAAATAAATCACATCACCTAATTTTCTGAATCATATTTTAAATTAATACGCTTATAATGTGGAATTTTCACTATGTACTCTGCATCACCACTTGGCATAGAAAAAATAGTACATAATGATTAATATTCTCTAACATCTTATTTGTTTGTGTGAGTATTGCACTTTCATAGTAAAATTTATGATCGGGTATATTATGCAAAATAGATGGATAATTGCTCTCCATGATTGCATTGTGCTATGCATACCGTATCAGAACGTTATCTGGCAATTTAATTCACCATCATTATCACTAATATTGTTAATAACCTCCAATAACCAACGATACTATATGCTATTTTCACGGGAATGTCATTCCCTAATTGCGCTTTGAGCATGCTCGTATAATTTAGTATGTGGAACACACTAATGTTCTAAAGTATTGCTGACCTACAAACATGAATATACTGGAATCTAGTATTGTCCTCGAGAATAACAAATCCCTCTAGAATTGGGGATAAAGGAATGTATTTCTCAGTGGCAAGCTCGGCTCTATCACCGGCAGAGAGTAAAACCGGAGTTGATTAGGTCTGGAATCCAGTAATGGTCTTTGGGCGCCCTGCTTGTCCAACGACATCAACCGCTTGACCCACTCGAACAGGCACTGACACCGGTTTCAAGTTCTCATCGACGGTCATCAACATTCTTGTATGCATGGCAAGAACAAGGAAGTACAGGATATAGTGATATTTCCCTAAGATGATCGCTTCAATGTCCAGGCATGCATGCAGCAGCGTGACTATCCCCGCCATAGCAGTTGGCGATAATAAAAATCTTTCGGAGTGATATGGAGAAAGTGACATCAATCCTTTTCCCATATGGACGAGACCTTGTGCTATCCGCACACAGAAAAGGAGGCTGGCATCTTTGTAGTAGTAGCTAGAGAGATTGCGAAGCATTCCGGCTATTTTAGCATTGTTTGTTCCAGCACCAATTAATCCCAAAGAGATAATGGCAACTAGGGCAACTTCTGTGTGTATGTCATGGCTAAGTCGGCTTAATGTATCTGTAACAAATAAAATTGCACAAATGAAATTTTATTGATTTTAAATATTTGAAATTACAATCTCTATGAATCCTCTGATTCGACTCTTCAAGAAATATCTAGAACTTGACTTTTGAGAGGTTAAGAGACTTTGACGCTTCGTCTTCTCGTGTTTGACTTGGAAGCTTGGATTTATTGACTCAAGGGCCTTCGCAACTTATTCTCGAGACAATGCTTTGACTTGTTTGGAGTTGGCAGTTGACGCTTGTTAACTTCTTGGATTTGTTGATTCAAGGGCCTTCGCAGCTTGTTCTTGAATCTTCACTTGAAGTTGGTGGCGATCGCTTGTTAACTTCTTGTTCACTTGATGGATGTCGTTGACTTCGTCTTGAGCTTCTTGATTTGTGTATGTCTCTATCTTCTTCAAGGGCTTTGTGCTTGATCTTGATTTGGATGGAGGATTTGATTTGAGTGTGTTGATTAGAGGGCCTTCACAGCTTGATTTTTAACTCCACAGGGGTTTGATTTGGATGGCATCAATGCAAGGGCTTGCGCTTAATCTTGGATTGAACGTCAGGTCTTGAGATTGATCTACGCGAACGAACACGTCTCAAGGGTCGTAGAGACTTGATCTTGAATCTGGAGTGTTTGTTGCTTTGATCTTCGAGCGAGTGCCTCCACGAGCTTTGCGGTGGAGTCCGATCTTTCGTTGCTGCTGCAATTGTCTTCGAGACTTGTTCTTGGAGCTGCCTCGCCTTCTTGAAGAACTGGAGTTGTTCTTGCTTGGAAAGATGTCCTTGATCTTCTTGGCTTGTTGTGGAATTATTCACTTCTGTTTGAGCTCTGGCTTCTGGATTCTGAGTTGTGATTTTTTGGTGGAGAATGAGCTCCTTATATAGGTGAGGAAAAAGAGAAGGATCAATTCTGATTGGTCGATACAAATTTGATCTTATCTGTATTTTCTTCTAGCAATTAATTAATAACTGCATCAATTTTATGACGTGGCACCATTTGATTGGCCATGAATAGCTCATCTTTTCCACACAATTATTTCATGAGAAATAATATTAAATGGATTTAAAAGCTCTAGAATTTTACATGGCACAATTTGATAGGCCAGAAATTTGTGTTCAATAGTGTTTACTTTTCCAACAGGGAAGCCGCCTTTTGTTTGTGTTGTTCTGTGTGTTAGTTGGGGACGTAGAGTGTATCATCTCCCACATAACCTGTATATCCTCGTATCCTCCACACGCTTCCATGTCTTCATACAGCAATATCAATCACTTGCTTCTCTCTGCAGTAAAATGAAAATTATCATGTTAATAAGTACACGTGAAGCCGTTGATCTCCAGTGACCTACTTGCCATGTTTGAGGCTTAGAGACCGCCACATTGCAAGTATATATTGCCTAAGAAGACGCCTAGTTCGCGCACTTAACTGACAAATAAAGTTTTGAATCTCACTGCAAAAACTGCTCTGCAACTTCAAGTAATCGCGTGCAAATATAAAACATTAGTTTACCTTTTGCCTTGAATCGGAGATGTGAAGCAGCATTGGCAAGAATATCCTTGATTCGGAGAGTAAAAGAGTTCTTGATGATGGTGCTCAAACAAAATCTTGTGCTATTCATTTGTAGGATTGAAAGCTCATTCTTGGCTCTTGTCTATTTATGTTCTTCTCACTGAGTTCACTCTTTACCAGAGCCAACTACAAGTTCTCTAGCTAAATAACAAAAACTAGCTTACACGATAGGAAGCAACAATATACAAGACAAGAATACACCCTTCAAATCTTGGGTCAGTCAGTGTTAATATCCTATTCTTTTTTCTTAACAAGTCATGGCAATTATGCCTCTCCTACGGGGGTATATTCCATGCAAAATAGATTTTCTGATGGTTCAGAAGTACAAAATTATGATCAATCAAAATTGTTAGCAATTTAAATTACAAAAAAGGTTGATGGAGGAAAAAAAAGAATTAGAAGCAAACAATATTGGATGTCTCATTCTTTCTTCCTAAAAACATTTTACATGGGCCCCTAATCAAACGGTTGGTTGGATTTTCTTCTAGTGTGCTTGTGCATATACTCTTTCAATACTAGTAATCTAGTATAAAATACTACTGATATTTGCTTAATCAACTTTTTTCTTTTCATACTGTTTTCGAAGTTTAGTTTACATATAGTATCCGTATCGTGGCTCTTCACTTGTCAAAGGGAACTCAAACCGTTTGCCACTTAAATCAACTTCGTCTACGATACCAAGTAACTTCAATAGCTGGATAAGGGATTCAAGTCCTTACCTTCTAAACCATAAAAGTTGTCTATTATCACAAGTTACTTCAATTACAGGATATATTGGCATCCGTAAATGATAAATATCTTGACCAGTTTACAAGCATACAAAGAAATGATGCACTGAAACTCACCAGCACACTGCCAGTTAGTTGTTAGTTGTTTGATCAACTTCGCATATGGCTGATTTAACAGCATTTGCTCTGATAGTTTAAAGCAAACTCAAAAAGTAAGCATGTCGACTCATGACTCAACAATGTTTGCTTTGAATCCGATAGATTTTTAGAGGCCTGTAGCAGGTAGAATCCAATAAGAAATAGGCAAAGCAACGAGCCTTAGCAAAAATCGAGAAAATATGAAAGGGAAGCCGGCTAGCCGAAACATGATGTGATGAAACTCGACTTTAATGATAACAAAACGAAGATGTTTAGTTCAACAAGTAAACCATACAAAATCCAAAAACACTAAATAGAACTCAAATGCTCCGAACAAGGATGATCCTACATTGACATTACATCAACTGCAAAAAAAACTGAAATCAGGTTTGATGTTTATAGTAAAATAACTTCAAAGATGTTTCTAAGCTGTGGCAGCTTGAGCAGCGAGCCTCTTCCTGGCCTCCTCGATGATTGACAACTTGATACCCTTGCCCTTGGGGAGAGACACCCATGGCTTAGTTCCCTTACCAATAGTGAACACATTACCCAAACGAGTAGCAAACTCGTGTCCAGTGGAGTCCTGTACGTGAATAGTCTCAAAGCTACCCTTATGCTTCTCACGGTTCTTGATCACACCAACACGTCCCCTATTCCTACCACCAGTCACCATGACAACATTACCAACATCGAACTTGATGAAATCAACAATCTTGTTGGCCTCAAGGTCAAGCTTGATGGTGTCATTTGCCTTGATCAAGGGGTCTGGGTAGCGGATGGTCCTTCCATCATAGGTATTGAGGTATGGAATACCTTTCTTGCCAAACTGAATTGATCGGACTTTGCAAAGCTTAAACTGCACCAACATAAATTTATAATTTGCAACAATTCAATATCATAAACACATGACAAAATAATTGAAGTTTACATGCGACAGATGTAAGGAGTAAAATACAAATCTCTATGCAAAAATTGGAACAAAAAACACTAAACCTCATGTACGGATATGATGTATATAATTGAACTTGATCAGACTTTTGCAAAGCATAACAAAGCAATAAACCGTTTAGAGAATTGAAATTACATGAACAAGAAACAAGCTAAAGAAATCAAACCTTTGCTTCCTCATCTCTAACAGAGTGCAAGCGGAATCGTCCCTTGGTGTCGTAGAGAAGACGGAAATTCTCATTGGTCTTGGGGATGGAAACAACATCTACAAAAGAAAATAAAAAAGATGAAAATATTCATTGGTGTTGGAGATGTAGAAAACAAATCTATCATGCAAGATAGATAACACATAGCTAAGAAGCTAATGCCAAGTATTTAAGAATAAACATGTTGACTCGACAATGTAACTAGGGTGAATAGTACTGACCCATGAAACCAGCAGGATACGTCTTGTCAGTCCTGACCTTGCCATCAACAAGCACATGACGTTGCATCAGAATGGCAATAACCTCACGGTAGGTAAGAGCATACTTGAGCCTATTACGGATGATAAGCACCAAAGGCAAGCACTCCCTAGATTTATGGGGTCCAGATGATGGTTTGGGGGCCTGCATATTGGAAGAAAAATACTCTTTGTTAGAAAAATACACCATAAGATAGCAGAACTATGTATCAATATAGATGTAGGATTGATCCTAGAAACATGTAAGCAGCAGTTACTTACAAAAGCACCACCAAGCTTGTCCAACATCCAATGTCTTGGGGCATTGAGCCTCTTCAAATGTTTCTTCAAACCCCTAGCCTGCAATGAAAATAACAAAACCGATAAACAAAAGAACAGGAGACAGTGTTAGGAACTGCATTCCCAAGGGCAGCCATCTACGCTTCGAGAACAAAACAAAATTAAATTCATCAAAACATTCAAAACCTACATGCCATTTATGAAGCAAAAGACACTTCTAATACATCCAACAAAACTATCATCGACAACTTGAAATTTATGAAGCAAACTGGTGAAAAAATGAAGTTACACAAAAAATTTCACAGCTACATATGGCTAATTTGCAGCTACAACAAATAATACCAGAGAAAAAAAAAAGCTACCAGAAACATAATCAAATCAGCAAATCACTAAAACCTAACGAGTACAGAGGCTTCAATTCCATAACCAAAACACCAAATGAGATATCCAGCTATCTAATCAGTTTGCAGAATCCATAAGACGTTTTTAGGAGATAAAAACAAAGCAGCGAACAATTCGAACAATGCGATATGATTACATACATGAATCTGGAATTAATCTAACGAAGCAAGTAATACACAGAAAATACATACAACAAACAGAATAATGAAGATCGGAGATTCGATATATCATCAAATAAGCAACATGTAAAATGATCAGATTGGTACACAAAGACAGTGCAAGGATGAAGGTGATTAGAGAAGGAACGGTAAGAAAGCATAGCTCACCATGTTGGAGGATTACGGATGCGAATAGAGGACGGCGGCTGGCTGAGTGTTAGCTGAGATTTCAGCTGGATGGGAGGAATGAAGAAGTGAAGGAGGTAGAACGTAGAAGAAACAGATAATAAACCCTAGTTTAAGTCCATCCCTATATGGGCTGGACTCTTTCTAGGCCCAATGTCCAAGTTGTATGGGCCCAGTCTTGTTAATATCTTGTTATTTGCTCCTTTTTAATCGTGCAATTGCACTTTAAGTTGTAATTCATGCAAACTAAAAACGTAGTTACTACATGTTAAAGGACTCTGATTATCATTTATATAGAGTTGATATCATAAATAATTTGAAATGATTACTTAGGAGCATTATTTAGACTAATATTATAGATATTATGTAAAGAGTGCTCTTAGAGGCTCAATTTGATATTTGAATCGAATTAACATATTTCCATTCAAGAAAAGTAGAAGAAGGTACATTCGATGATATGAAAATATATCCCTAGAACGTAAAATGTTTTAGCAAGGACAACTTACTAAGGATTAGTTCAGTTAGGCCAAGCCAAGTTGAGGCTGACAGCATGCTCTAAGTGAATAAATTGGACTATGCGTGAAACAGACCAACAAAGCATCATCCGCAAGACAAAAGAACCAGGCCTCTCGGGCACAACTTAACGAGAACATTGAGCCGATTAAAAAATCAAATGTCAAATCTCGTGTCTAGCTCAAAAGCCTCTTTGACAGCCCACTGGACCTATCGGGCTTAGTTGAAGGTGAAGCCCACAAAGCAAAGGACCCAACCCACTAACCATATTGGGGAAAGCTCATTAGCGACATGTGGTGCAATCCGGTGCGTACACTTTGCAACAATCTGGACGCCGAAGGATTAATATAAATATTTGTGCCTTCACATTGAAAAAGGTAATCGGTCATTTACACCTATACTACTTGTAGTCTTGTACCATACACTTGGAGATCCTAAAGCTCCAACAAGTAAATTTTTCATAGCGGTTTGGCCAATGCAAACTGGTCATAGAACACTAACCCCTCGATTCTTTGGTACACCAATGACTTATCCAAAAAGACTTAGGACAAACCAAGGTAAACTACCATAATCACCACCATCGGTATCTTAAATTTAAGACTGGCGATAATGTAGGTAAATATATTGAATAAAATTCACACTTGTAATTAAAGTTGAAACCATATGAAATTGAACATAATAGAAATTTTACAGTAATACTACGTATATACTACCATTACGTTTATAGATCTAATAGAATATTATCTCAAAGGTCTAATAAATCGGGTCCATTAACTATCCGCATGGAGGGAGTTATAAGGTGGTGCAGTGGAAAGGAAGGGAACTTGAGTTGATCGATGAAGGAGCGGTGCATGGTTTGATCCCCAGCGGAGTATAAGACGGTTTAATTATGAAGATATAAAATGGTATAGGATATTTGTATAAAATTAATAATATTTGTCATTTAAAAAAAAAAAAAACTATCTACATGGAGAGGCAAGTCCAGACATCATTTTGGTACGGGTTGGGCCTTCATTAGGGTTGTTCACCGATCCAAGATCGGGACCGGCCCGAGAACGGAATCCTAGAATTTCTAGGACCTGAAACCTTGTATGGTTCCGGCCCTGCTCGAAACGGACTGGAATATTCAGGTCGGGGTTCGGTTTTGGACCACGTAAACCGGATTATATATTTTGTGTTTTTTTTTTAAATGATCAGATTACCAACTTAGAAAAAAATTCATTCACACTCATTATCTTCAAATCAATCTCACCAAAAAACCTAGAAAAAAAATTAAAGCAAAATAGTTTACATGTCCATAAAAATGTTCAAATACCTTATACCATAAATTAATTAAAAGTAACTAAATAAAAATAACAAAAGGCAAAGTCTAAATGCATGTACTCCTAAAAAGAGTATAAATACTTCAATGTATACTTAAATTAATAAATGGAGAACCATTGTTGATCCTCGCTTCGCCGATTCAAAAAAAAAGAAATACTTAAATTAATATTATATGCGTTCTAGTCCTTCCGGTCTGGGACCGGATCATCCCGGTTTTTTACCGAAACCGGAGAAAAAGTACCAAATTCTTGGACCTGAAACCGATCCGGAAAGCATGCGGTCTGGACCGAACTGAATCTACCGTCCGGTTTCAGGTCCATCATACGGTCCGATCCAGTTTATGAACACCCCTAGCCTTCATTGAATAATCCTGTTTACTTTCTTCTTCTCCTTATATGGCCTTTTGACATGGTCGGAGGCCTACAGGGTCTCTGTGGAAGTGATCGCTTTTCAAACATTTCGATCTGGTACATCGTAAAACAAAGGGTGAAAAAGAATGGATATGTTGTTTATCTGGTGAGAGGCTGTATGCAAAAGGAATCAGGATGCTCTACCCTTGCACCAGCTGCAGAAATTTTCTGGTCGACATATGAATTTGGCAAGATCTTTTTCCACAAACTCAATCAAGATAAAAGCTATGCAACATCTACAACAAGATCAATCATCTCAGATTGTTAGAGCAATAGGAAACATTCAGTTTTATACAACTTAAAACATCTAATAACGATGGTGGTTTCCGGTTTCCTACTCTATTGAACTGTAAGGCTGATACGCATTCAGAAAAAAAGACCAACATCATGGAATACCACAACAGGCACAAACTTTTATACTACATGTTGTAGTGTATAAGGTTTGTATCATAGAAACCTCTGACGTAGGCCAGAACATTTACATTATCACACTTTCAACCCAGAATTACTCATAGACAAAGATCCGGGGACTAGATAATTGACAAATTTGATTTTTAGTGACAACTAATGGCTCCTTTCTCAAAAAAGTGTTCCACATGCACACAATATTTCAAAATGGTCTAAAAACTTATTTAAAAACAGAGCCTATAAAAAAATATATTTCAATATAGTCCTACATTATTAAAAAAAAAAAGCAAAAAAAAAAAAAAAGAAAAAAAAAAAAACAGTTCCGATCGATTTGGAGCTGCAATTTGCAGCTCCAAACCGGAGCTGTACAGCTCTGGATCGGAGCTGTAACAGCTCCGATTTGGAGCTGTTTAACAGCTCCAAATCGGAGATGTACATCTCCGATTTGGAGCTGTTTAAACAGCTCCACATCTGAGCTTTTACAGCTCCGACGCCAATTCCGGTACCGGAATCGAAGAAGAAGAAGATGGGAAAAGAAAAAATAAAAATAAGAAGAGTTAAGGGTATTAAAAACTTAATTTTTCTTTTTGGAGTTAAGGCCGAGTTTGGATGAACTGGAATGAACAGTGCCGCTTTTTTTGTCAACACAAAATGAGGGAAATGGAGTTATATGTAATTCTGGGACTAATGGGGTGGTAAATGCAAAGAGCTGTCCCAGTAGGGGTACCATATGATATTTACCCTTATATTTATTTATTTATTTATTTTTTGCATTTTCCTTTTACTTTTTCTTTTCCTATTTTTCTTTTTTTTTCACTCTTCTTCTTCTTCACAAACTCCGGCACCGGAATCCGGTGCCGGAGTATTCAAAACTCTGATCTGGAGTTTCGAAACTCCAGATCGTAGCATAACATGTTGCGATCTGGAGCATTGAGCTCCAGACCGGAGCTCCAGATCGGAGCAAACATGCTCCAATCGGAGCAAACGTGACTGGACCGGAGCTTTCTCCCGTACCGGAGCAACCTCCGGTACTGGAGACAAAGAAGAACTGAAAAAGAAAGAGAAAAGGAAAAAGAAAAAGAAAAAATGAAAAAATGATAAAGAGAAAAGGAAAAAATAAATATTTTTGTCCTTTTTTTATCTTAAAACACTAAGGGTTCATCAAAATCTAATTTTGAAATAATGAATTTGTGTTGACTTTGAATTAAAATATAATTGTGTAGATATGGAGGTTATTTTTGTTATTAGGGTCACTAGTAGAGTATTAAAAATCAATGGACCCCTAGATAATTTGATTCATAATCACAGAAAGCAGGCATGAGGAGGTTTATGGTCTAGCAGTAGTTCCATAAAGGTAATTACAAGTACAATCAATAAAACAAAATGCAATTAATCATCTCAAAACCTTTCTACGGGAATCCCATCTCTGAGAACCTCATAAGCATCTCTGCTTCTGGACTTCTTCATACCAGCAGTGAAGTTAACCTTCGATCTTTCACAAGATATGCAAGTTACTTTGACCCAAACAATCACCTTGGTTTTAATTCCCTTTACATCAGCCAGCTTACCTTTCTCTAGATAACCAGTAACGGTGGTTAAGAACCTCAGTACAGATGAGTCCTTGTAACCCACCTCGCATATTGAGGGAATGTGGACAGTAAGCTTTCCGGTCTCTTCATTGAACTCATAGTTGGTCGCATCACGAGGGAATATACCTATTGGAATGTCATACTCTTTAAGGAGCTCTGGCAATGGTTTCTGCATTTTCCCTGCAAACAAAGTACATGGCTAGCTCAGTCAACTATACGATTCACATGTTCAAGATGCAAACTCAAGCACCAAGTTGATATGCTCAGTCAACTATACGATTCACATGTTCAAGACGCAAACTCGAAGCACCAAGGTCCTTCAAAGATTAATGAGCTACCAGAAATATAAAGAGTTTAAAGAAACTCAACATTCTCTGCTAACTGAGAGTTTCTGGAATCCTCAGTACTCATATCCAAAACGTTTCAGCTAGATAACTTACCAAGCATAACATTCATCCACAACAAATACTACGAAATACAGGTCCACGCCTGCTATGCACAAATTCTTTTTGGCGGCGGGGGTGGTGCTGCTGATTCCCTAGAACTGGGGGTAAACACAAGGGGGATTGGGAAGGTTAACAGAACATAGCAGCTCTTTTTACCCATTAACCTTTTTTTTTACCCCTTCTATTTGGTATTTGTGTGTGCGACTTTTTTTAGGCCAGATGGTAACTCGCTCGTCAACCTCTCAATGCAATCTGTAATTCTTTCATCGTCAAATCAAACTACTAGACGTTTCACTTGTCCATAAAAGTGGCACGGCCCCTTAGAAAGTAAAACGACTGCATGTAATATACAAACATCGCAGAAACTTAGTTAAATTTTTCTCAAACACCCTATAAAAGTCTGTCCACTAGCAGGAATAGAACATCTTTCCAGTCATTATGCCACAGAACATAGCTTCAAATCACTGGTTCAGACATATATATGAGCAATAACTATGGACAAAACATACAATTTACAGCACATATGTGCAGGAAGGAAGCAGAAGTTATGCACAATATAGCTCTAAACCAAAGAAGCAAAACGAATTTTGATCAATGATAAGTTATATATCAAATGCCTAACAAGTGAGCAAGCAAGTAGCTGGATTGGCTAGGCACCTTACGTTTTTCGTATGAGATATTGAAATGCATTCTTTAAAGCTTAAAAAAAGAAGAAATAAAGCTCCTTTCCCGGTTAAAAGCCAGTACACCAGCATATAACACCAATTTAGCAACCAGCCATATCCAACAATTCGGAAGTAGTAACAATTCGTCATCACAAGCCAGCAGAAGGTCATGAATGTTGATACAGAGGGCAGTGGAGATGAAGAATACTAACCTTTTAACTTGTTAACCAACCATTTCGCTCCTCCTTCAATGTTGGTCGACAACGACTAGCCAAATGGTGCAAAACAAAAACATAAATCAGTGAACGGACATTAATCACTAATCACAGCATCCAACTCAACAACAGCAATAACAATTAGTTCATCAGATTTAACTGTCACATTAACAGGTTCTAGCAAATTACCCCATAACTTGGTTTCTGTAGTGATTCCATCTCTAGATTTTATACCATACAGTTCAATAATACTTCCAGATACATTTCAGTAATACTCTGATAGCATGATACAAATCTAACTCTTCCAAAAACTCCAACTTAACGAAGAGGTGTGGAATTAATCCAATTATTATATTAAATTCATCAAACAATCACTAAACTTATATGCAGACCTGTTTACATTAAGTATATAAAAACACTCCAAAATTGAATAGATAACAAAGAGTAAAATCCAAAATTGACAAATCAGCTCATTTAATCACTGGATACTCTACCTGAGGATGAGCGAGAATTGCGAATAAAATCCATAAATTTGTTTAGTGAAATGAATGAATTTGATAAGGGGTTTCCTTACATTACATTGATATCATTGCCGACGGAGTCGATCTGCTTATTGGCCTTCTGACCCAACCAATATGAACCCACCTTGTTCAAAATCTGATCCATTAGCGCAGCTGGATTGGTGAGGTACAATGGCGAATTGGTTCAGATCTGGAGATGAATTGGGGGGTGATTCTCTATCAGCCCTAATTTGATGGAGAGATTTGAGATTTAGGGAGGGAAGGAAGGACTGACTTTTAGTCTCCGTCCGATAAATTAAAACCCGTTCGTTGAAACGTACGTGTTGTTGGGTTCGTATAAACTACAGGAGTACTTATTAGTAAAACCCTTTTTTTTATGAATTTTTACCAACATTTTCTTAGAGTACTCGTTATAGAGGTTTTTTTAGCTTAAATTACAAATTAACCTCCAAAAAAGTCTAAAAATAACTTCAATGGAAACTATTTTTAGATCACTCCTTACGAAGATTTTGTTGGGGCTTATTTGAGGTTAAAAGTCTCACTTAAGCCCCAAATAGCCTCTAATGGGGGCTATAAATGGGCTAATAATTAGTAGCTTATGCCAATGGGCTACTAATTAGTAGCTCCTATTTAAGCCTCAAATATGAGAATTACAACAAAATCTCCAATAATATGGAGGAATATGGGCATAGGGACCCACATAGAATCCTCAAATAAGGCTAAAACCATTGGAGATATCATTTGGGATGAGCTTTGTTGGGGCTTTTACGTTAAAACACCTCCAATTAAACCCCAACCTTATGTTCTGAGACTTAATTGGGGCTTTAATCACATAAAGTCCAAAAAAGTTCCCTCCCAAATTGAAGGCTCCAATGGTTTTCGGGCTTAATTGGAGCTTCTAAGTGGGGTCCATGTGACAAATACTACTTCATTATTCCTTTTCCTAATTAAAAAATTATTTTTTATATCACTTGAGAGCTTAAATGGAGGCTACTGTTTAGTAGCACTTTCTCATGGGCTACTAAATAATAGCCCCAAAGAAACCTCCATTGGAGGCATTTTTGGGCTTAATTGAGACTTTAAACCCAATTAAGCTCCAAAAAAGCCTCCATAAGGAGTGCTCTCAGGAATGCTCTTAGGCTACTATTTAGTAGCTCTTGGAAAATTAGTAGCCCGGAAAGGGCTACTAAATAGTAGCCCTCAATTAAACTCTCCATATTATTAATTTTTGGTTTTTTATTTTGTTTGATTGGTTAATGGAGTAATAATGTTGTACATCAAGTCCACAAATAACCCCCAAACCATTGGATACTTCAATTAGAAATAGATTGTTTTGGCTTTTTATGTTTATAGCCTCATTTAAGTCTCAAACCACAAAGAATGCTCTTATTAGAATATACTACTTATTAATTGAAGTTGAAAGTTCGAACAAGAACAAAAAGTTAGGCTATCTCCAGCAGTGTTCTGTTGGGGTTCGGTTGGCCTCAACAGAACCCCAAATTCAATAACTCAAAATCAAAGGCAATTACCTATCGATTTTCAGCTTTCATTCATCCACTTGTTTACTGTAAGTCCATGTAAAACTCAAACATGCATCAGTTGGGAATCGGCAAGGAAGTTTGTGCCACCAATTACCGGGTTAAAATGATTAACGGCTTTGTCACTTTCGCTAGCTTGCTGAGGGACAAATAGAATCTATAAGTTGGAGATGTTAAAGTGCACAACTAAGTATGAACTGTTTGAATTCTTAAATACTGTAACTATCTAGTACATATTTTTGCTTGGAAGTAAGTTCCAATCACATATTCCCCCATAGCCATCGATTAAGCAGTAGCTTACTTTTGTTTATGGCGTGTGATGCAAATCCGAACATATGTATTTTTGTTGATGCCAGATTCGTTTTGTAGGGTATGTATTATGCATCAAGATACATTTGCAGTATCTAAATCGGTGGTTAGTTCTGTTTCAGCAACTGTTTCTTCAGCAACTGATGCTGTTTCAGCAACCTCCTTTTCTTGCCTAGTTGTTTTTTCAACAACTATCTCTTCTTCAACTGTTGCTTTGTCAACAACGTTTTCAGCAATGGCAGCCTTTCTTAGGCCTGCAGCAATATCACTTGAAGCTTCAAGTGAATTGTCATCAAGATTGTCTACAATGTAGACATCATCAATTCTAGCTAAGCCAGAATTTGTATTTCCACCGGTTTGGTTTCTTTCTTCAGTGATTGTTTCCAAGTTAATTGGATTAGTAGAAGTGTCAGCAGGTACTTCTACATCAACTACTTGAGCAAGTTGTTTTTCATCGGGAAATCATGGACAATAGACTCTGATTTCCTAGTAGTTGTCTTCTTCCTTGGGAAGGTTTTTGTCCTTGATTTCTTTGGGATAGGATCAGCTGATCAGGCAACAGTCTGAGTATCATCAGCTTTCCTTTTCTTACTGGGAGTTTTGTATCAACAACAACAACGTTGGAGTCAGTTGCTTTTTTGGATTTCTTCTTATCAGCATCCAAAGGCTTGTGCTGATTATAGAAAGATCTTCCCACATTGCATACTGGCTTGTTTATGAGCAGTGGGTTTCTGAGCTTGATCTGAAATGATTCAAGATATAGCAGATCTTTAAGCCATACATGATTGGGCAAATTGGTGAGACAGTGTTGTCTTCCACCTTGACTTTGAATTTCACAATACATTCAACAAGTCTGTTGAAGAGGTATTTCGCCCAGTTGATGTCAGATCCATTTTCATGGATATGTTTCAGCAACGGTCATCTTTTCGATCAGGCCGACTTGGTCAATTCCTCCAACTTGGGAGTCTAGGACTTTGATAATCAGCAAAGCAACCAGTCCTAGGGAGTAAGAGATATGCTTTCTTTTGGTTGATTTTTCCCAATTCACAGGGGTAATTTCATTTTTCTTCATGTTGTTATTCCTAACATCACTATAGAAAGCCTTAATCTCATCTTCAGTCGCAGTAACATCATCTTTAGTTCCAGTGGTTGGAATCTGAAAGATGGTTGCTAAATCAGTCCATTTCAGGACGATTTGTTTACCTTGAACAGTTGTGGAAATCACTTTTTCAGTGATTCCTTGTTCATCGGTGACTGTCTGAATCTCAGCGTTGTTGTAAAACTTTATTGTATCTACAACACTCACCTTTTTGGGATGGGCTGTGATGAAGTAGAGCAAACCTTGTTGGTTTATATAGCTCAAAGCTTCAAGGTTTTCAGACGCCATTTCTTTTTTCATAGAAGTATTTGATATACTTCTCTTTGGAGAAACCTCCCCATTGCATCATCTGTTCACACTTTTCAGTGTTTAGAAATGCAGGAGGCATGGGTCTCTGTGAAATTTTGTCGTTTGACAGAACGATTTTCACCTTGTTAATGCTGGAGTTTGTACCGGAGTTTCTGCCGGAGTAGGAGCAGTGCTTGTTCCAGCACTATCTGCCTTTGAGGCTTTTGAAATCCTTGACGATTGTCTATTTGAAGAAATATTTATATAGTAGGGTGTAAGGGGAGAAAATGTACGAACAAAGATGCGTTATGACCGGAGGTACAGTGTTCTCAGAGCACCGGCTAGTTAATTTGCAGAGAAAGGAATTTTGGGGTTAAAGATTTTGTCTTTGTTCAACTCCTCTTATTTATAGTATCTCTGTTTGTGTGAGAGACTCAATGAATTTGAGTTCTCAGGAAGGGCAAAACATAGAACATGGAGTTTGTGGTGTCCTTTGCATTTAATGCGTAGTGGTCCACTAACTTGAAACTGTCAGAGCGTGCTTTTACTTTATGAGATTAACCGTTGGATCAACAACTGACTTTAATCAATGGCCACGATTGTATTTCATGTCATGATTATTATCAAGTGTATCTGTGCCAAGATTAATGTCATATTGGATTTTACCTTTAATCAAGGGATTTACTTCATCACTTCAGTGGCTAATAGCTTGCTGAAGTGAAAGAGAATCTTTTCAGCAAAATTTAAACTTTTTGACTTTAGCACTTACTTATCAAGTAACAAGCCTTGTAATTGGTGAAAATTCCCCCTTAATTTTATATCTATTTTCTTAAGACCAAAAAGGTTACTGAGTTCCCGTCTCAGTAAATCCTTTTCTTTTGTGCTGAGTTCCCGTCTCAGAATTCATCTTTGATACTTAAATACCTGTTTCAGTATCCTTGATTGTCTGAATACCTGTTTCAGCAATCTATATGTTCTTACTTTACTGAATGCCCGTTTCAGTAAGTAATCATGTTTCCTAACAAATGACCAGTTTGAAGGAACATTTGTTGAATGCATGTTTCAGCAAAAATTTGTAACCATCGTTTAAAGGAACCATATTTTTATTAAGAAACATAGGGACTTTCAAGGGATTGTAATGAACAATTAAGCACAATTTTGGCTTTCTGAGTACCCGTTTCAGCAACCAAGTGAGTGTTCCCTTTTTAATGACGTAGTTCAATCAATCCAAGGTTGTACCTTAGCATTGCGAACCTGTTATCTGGAAGGGACTTGGTAAAGATGTCAGCAAGTTGATCATCAGTACCTATCTTGACAATCTCAATGTCTCGTTTTTCCACATGATCCCTAATAAAGTGGTGTCTAATATCAATGTGCTTTGTCCTGGAATGGAACTTAGGATTTTGCGTGATAGCAATAGCACTTGTATTATCACAAAAGATTGGTGTTTTCTTTGCAGAAATACCATAATCTCTTAGTTGTTGATGAATGAGATTGTCAGACTCGAACAATCAAATAAATTTGTTTTAAAGCCAAAGGGCAACTCACAACTACACAAAACACGTAGTGCAGAGGTAAGATGACCTCGAGTGTCGATCTCTAGGGACTAAACTAGCTTTAACTAAATAACTATATATAATTTCAGAAAACAAATTTATATTAACTCGACTTAACAATATATGGAGAGAGCTGGTGATAGTATGCTCGTTCTAAGCATCAAGTTCTAATTATGCATGAAAGTGCAACTCGTACTGCCTTAAAAGTAATTCGAATTAACAAACACCAAAGACAGATTTGTAGACGTGTATTTTGAAAGCTTCCTATCTATACTAATACTTGGCTAAGGTTGTCAGTCTTAGTTCAAGCAGTACTTGCAAATTATATATAATTGAATTGATGATCTTTAATTGTCCTAGTATTTCTAACACTTTTCTACGAAGATATATGGCTTAGTCGGATCAAAGAATCGAATTAAGATAATTAAACAAGTAAAAGACTCAGAAACTCATTCATGCATAATACGAACCCTAGCTACGAATTCACATACTATCACCAACTAGATGCTTAGCTACTCATATTAATAACATAATCAACAATCATAATCGAAGCAATAATGAATGAAAACATGTTTAATTGAAAGATAAATAGTAGAATTGTGAGATACAAAGTTACCACCAAAGGTTGTCAATCTCCGGTGAAGTGCTAAACTCACAAAGATCTAGCAAGGTGAGATAAATCGATGTCCAAATCTCTCCTCTAGCTCCAAATTCGCTAAGATACAAAGGTTCTAAGAGAAAATATACCCAGAACAAGCTCTAGGGTTTAAGTCTGTAAAATAATGATGAAAGATATGAAAATTCGTATATATATGCTAAACTTGGTCTTTTGGCCTTGAAACTCGACCCGGTACTCCTTGACACACCACATGTGATCTCGTTGCATCAAAACATCATTGTTTCGCCATGATTTATATCCAAAAACGCGATTTTCACCTAAAACCTGAAAATAAGAAAAGAAATGGAAACGTGACACTATTCTAACAAAATGCACTAAAATGCATGCAAGATGATAGCTAAATTGGTGAAAAAAGACTCGAATGATAGTGTAAAAAACACTGTCATCAAACTCCCCAAACCGAACCTTTGCTTGTCCTGAAGCAACTAGCTAGACTCTATGCAACCTACATGCAACACAAAGAGGAGTCTCATGCCAAACAAGAAGAAATAATTGATTGTATCTACCAAATGCTTATGAACAAAAACCATACAAATCATAACATGGAAGTAGGTTGAAGAATATCTCGATTGAACCTATACACATTCACATATGCACTTTGTTAAACAAGGGAGTCTCTCGTAACATTCTCTACCTGGACCTAGTCAATGACGACGTAATGATGCATATCAAAATACAAATGGTTTCCCCGTGCCTATGAAACTGAGGGCTTACTATTGTTCACCAAGTGAGACTTTCCCTCAAGAGAGGTCGAACCAATACTGGCTCTCATCAAACGAAGGAGGGTTCCCTAAAAGACAACTCTCCCCTATTCTACCCGACTCTTAAAGAAAAACTCTTCACCACTTCCTGAATGGCAGGACGAGGGTGGTCTAGAACAAGCCTTGGACTAGGCGACACGAGAACACAAGGAAGAATTTACAACTTGATTACGAACTACTACAAAAGCTGAAAAATAATGCAACACTTTGCTAAAAGTGCTTTTGGCTTGCTTGGACCCTTCTTTTGCTTTTTTGGGTCTTATTCTTTTTTTTTTCTACTTTTTTTTCTTTTTTCTTTTTCCAGATTCTGGAATTTTTCTCTCTTTTTTTCTTTTTTCTTTTTTCATTTTTTTTTTGTATATAGCCAGCAGTAGCACAATGAAAGGAAATAACAATGACACTACAACGACCTCCCCAACCTATTCGAAAGAATAGGTTGGAGCACAAACTCACAAGAAAAAATAAAAATAAACTCAACATGACTCAAAAAGAAGAAAAACATGTCATAATGAAAGTAACCCCCTCCCCAAACCTATTCGTTAGAATAGGTTTCAAACAAAGGATCACACACCTCACTCTACCTCCTTCCTAGGCATTTAGCAATCTCATTAAGCAAGGTGAAGACTTGTTTCCTCTTACGTACATAATCAAACGGGAATACAACCAAAGACTCTAACATGCAACATTTTATAAGGCCTTCGCGAACCGCAGTAGAGAAAACACCACATAGTGATGTCGAGACTACCAAGTTTAACTAGTGCACACACAAATATGACAAGCCAAGCGAGACAAACCTCAAACTATTCCATAGAGATGCAATGTATGGGCAATGGTCATAAGCACTTAGTCTATACAATAAAAAATTTCAAAAAATTTGGCAATAAACTCCACACAACATCATGCAAAAACTAGACTAAGGATGAATGTATACGAACAAACTAAATCCTATGAAAGCAGTAAACGTGCAAACAAAGGTACAAGATACAATACTCAACGACATAAGTCATACAATACTAACATCATGGTTCACATAACACCCCCCCACATGAAGCTCAAGCTGGTCCCCAGCAAAAGAGAATGAGAAATATAAAGTGACACTAGATGTTACCGAATGTGTGGCCTCTGTCGGCTGAGTATACCAGAATGGACATGTGAAAAGACTAGTAATCCGGGTCATAATCCCCGTAATAGTCATTCCACATGTCAGAGAGAAGATCATGGGACTGCTGTAGGGTCTCCTGCTGCCGGTCCAAGAGCATCTGCTGCTGCAAAATGAGCTGCCTTTCGTTCCGGCGATGCTCCTCCGCGAGCTCCCAATCACTGTTGCGCTGGGCAACATATCCATCAAGTGTATGTTGCAAACCTTGTACAGTGGTGGTCAGGTTTGCAACATTGGCATCGAACCCACGAAATCTGTCACCGAGGTAGCTCCTGAGCTCAGTAAAATCAAATCCATGGGAACCACGTGTGGCTCGAGGTGGCTACTGTGACCCACTAGGAGCGGCGGTGTCTGGAATAGGGTCCGGAATAGGGTCCCGATCATCGGTCTCCATGTCATCCTCATCACTCGGTGAGGAAGGTGGTGAGTCATCGGCGACGGCGGCTGAAGGTATGGTCTGTCGGAACCTATGCTCCTGCTCAGTGATAGATGCTGGAGTCAAGGTCGAGATGACTGAGCCGGTCTCATCAATACCCTCTACCCCGTGGTATCTGTAGTAGGCGGTGATCAGGCAGGGAAAAACAAAGGGCTTCCTCTTTTTGTTCCAATGCCTCTCATACTCTTCACAGATGATGTTGTCGATGTCAATGTTATGCCGACCCAAAAGACAGTAGATAAGCTCTGCATACCATGGCTGAATCGAAGTATCATTGGTCCGAGTAATGAGATTGGCCATGATGAACTTCATAGCCGTCCTAGCCTCAAGGTTGAGGTCCTTCCTGTTCAGCCTCTCCGGTCTGTTGCCATATGGGTACACATAATCCCGGTGGTAGATCACCTGTGTAACGCTGTCGTCAATCACCCGGGTTGCCCTCGAGTACCCGTATGTGGTGCGCTCCCCGTGAACTCTCGTTCCCCTAAATGGATGAAGTCTGAAATCGTTTGGGGGGTCCACGACACAAGTGTGTTCATTACTGGGATACCCCCCCATGTCCGCACGGTCCGTGTATCCTATGTAGAACTCTTGAAGTAGTGATACATCGTACCCTTGGAACCGGTTGGAGGTGTACCACTTCCAGTTCCGTCTCCCCTCCAAGCTAGCATTCGACACGCCGGTGTGTTAGCATGGCTTGCTGGGATTTGGATTTTTCGGTCACGGACTATGGAACAGGGCTTACTTGAGGCAGCTTCGCCTTCAATGTCCAGTCGAATGGAGATCGCTTGGAGCGATGGCTCATAGGCTCCGCTGGCTCGGGAGCTCGAGGCTGCTCCCTTTCCCTTCTTGCTCTTGGATGACCCTGCTTTCTTCTTATCACGAACCATGGTACCTGAAACACAACAATTAGTATCTTGTACTCAACAAAAATGATATGCTAGTGCAAATGCAATGTGTGCAAGTAAACGAGTGTCAACTTCGACCAACTC
This sequence comes from Plantago ovata, assembly GCA_028274465.1. NCBI lineage: Eukaryota > Viridiplantae > Streptophyta > Magnoliopsida > Lamiales > Plantaginaceae > Plantago > Plantago ovata. The sequence continues at coordinate 50,174,554 of CM051456.1, read as the reverse complement.
TACTCACTTACCCTTGTTCTAGTCTAGCTACCTATGCTAAGAACAATCATGCAATTCATCACAATCATGTACTATATCATAATCAAAGCTCCTGCTAGACAACGAATAACCTCAAATTCATAAGGCAACATGCATACCATAGTATCAAAAATCACAAAAAATCTCACAATCTACCCAATCAAGTGTTCTACCCAATAATCTATAGTCGTCATATCAAGTTGCTCGTATTTAAATAGGCATGAATGAATCAAAACAATGCAATCAAGACTTAGAAATCCTAATTGAAAGAATTATGGAAGAGTGAATATTTTTGGGGAAATTTCAATTTTGGGAGTAAAAGGGAGAGGAAGGATGAAGAATGAGGGAAGAGGGGGAGAAAAAAAAAACGTTTTTTAGGTGTCTGGGACTGTGGGGCGGTGCGCCCCACACCACTCGAGAGCTGGGGCTCTCGGGTGCTGAGCGGCGGACCGCCCCCTATGGGGCGGTCCGTCTCTCAACTCCAGAGAGGCCCCAACTCTCTGGAGTTGGGGGGCGGTCCGCCGCCCATGGGCGGCGGTCCGCCTCTCGCTTCCTGAGAGCCGCTGAGGATTTCAGGTTAGGGCGAATGGTGCTTTGTTCCTTGTCCGCACCGACGTTTCAGCTTATGGGCTGCATCGAAAGTGTTTCATAAGTACAAAGTGACAATATCAAGGTAAAGGTTGAAGACAACACAGTCTCACCTACCTTCCCAGTAATGTATGGACTGAAAATATGCTATATCCTTGAACACTTCAGGATTCAGCTGAGAAACCCATTGCCGATTAAGAAATCAGTATGCAATGTGGGAAGAGCCTTCTACAAGCAGAATGGACCTAAGCTTGCTGACAAGAAGTCAAAGAAGACAACAACTGCAAATGTTGTCAGTGTTGGTCAGCAAGACAGGTATACAACATCTGCAAATGTTGCTGAGCCTGAAAATCTGTCCATGAATGCAACTGCTGCAGATGGTGATCAACAAGGTAAGTGTACAAAGCCATTGCTGAAAATGCACCAGCAACAGATGTTGCTGCTGGAGCCACTACGGTTGCTGAAACTAATGCACCCAGGGAAAAATCTAAGAAGAAAAAGAGGAAAGCTGATGATGACACTCAAACTGCAGCATCATCAGCTGACCCCATTCCCAACAAGAAACGGACAAAGACTTACCCAACAAAGAAAACAATGGCACATAAGTCCATTCCAATTGTCCATGATCTTTCAGATGATGCTCCAGGACTTGCTGAAACACAAGCCACTCCAGTAGATGTTGTTGAAGTGTTTGCAGAAGCCTTCAACAATCAACCCAACGTTGATACATCTGCTGAAATAAGACCACAAGGCAGTGGAAATGAAATTCCTGCCCCAGTCCCCGATATCTACATTGTAGATAATCCCGATTACTATACTCTGGAACCAGCAAGTGATATTTCTGCTGATCTATGAAACGCGACACTTGTTGATAATGCTGCTGAAAAGATGGTTGCTGAACAAGCAACTCATCAAGTTGCTGAAGCTGTAGTTGCTGAAGCTGCAATTGCTGAAGAACCAATTGCTGAGACTGCAATGGTTCAAGTCCTAGAGGTTGCTGAAACACCACAAGAGACACTATTCGACGACGCATCTCGTAATGCTGAGAATATTGGACCTAGTTCACCAAAAACATCCATTGACAAAGTTCAGTTGGTGCTGACAGAATTAAGCCGGCAAATGGATTTGGAGATTGATGACACCTCCAACAAGTCAGTAGATGTGTTCATGACAAGCAGTGAACTTAAAGGTCAAGATGTCTCTGTTCAACTTGTCAATTCAGAGACAAGGGAGATTGCTGAATCTGCACAACCTTCTCAAATAGAGCAAGAAAAGAACAAGTCCCAGATAATGAAGATGCTGTCATTGCTGAAAGGACTGAGTCACCACTTGCCCTTCTTCAGCAGGTAGTTAACTCAGACATAAGCAAAACTTCAATATCTGAAACTATGTCTTTTGCTGATATCATTGTTTCCTTACAGACTTCTCAAGATACAATTCAGAAGATTGCTGAAACTTCTGCACCAGAATCCACTACTCATGTTCAGCAGGTAGATGAAGTTTTTGGTAAACAGGAATATTGGCAAGAAAAAGACACAATTTCATGCCAGTTTCAAGACCAAAATCGCAGGATTAAGCATATGATTAAGCTTATGTTGCTGAGAGGAAATGCAGTTGCTTAAAATTGTCAATGCCAATCCACTTTAGAGCTGGAGAATCGTAAATTGCAAGCTTGCTATAATGGAGTGTTAGAGTACTATAAGGTCATGAAGATGTTAGATATAACGTGTAGTGCAGAAAGAAAAACTGCAAATATATTTACACTATATTCTGTAACTAAACTTCAGATATAATCATATAAAAATGCAATTTGAAGATAGATTTACATTCTGGTGCTTTATGTATCATTCTGGTGAAACGTTGACCATGATATATGCCCTCAGAAAAGGGAATTAAAAGGGTACATGTAAAGGCTGCATTGATTAGTTTCAACTTGAAATGTGCAAATTAAATGATTTATTTCTCTTGCAAATGAAGCAACCAAGACATTAGGAAAGGGATAAATGTAAGGTTCCTGTTTTGCCATTTTGCCTCACAAAATTCACAATCAAAATTTGCATAAGAAGATGAAAACAGTAATTCAAATATTAAACTACTCTTTCAGTTAAATTTCTACCACTGATGTTGTACGAGTGTCTTTTTTAGAGTTAATCACAAATGTAATACATGTTTTGGCCTAATTAGAATAATTTTCCAACAGCTCTTCCTGTCCTTGCTATCCTGCCTGAATTTTCGCACACCTTGTAGAGCAGCTTCTCTAGCCGTGGCTTTTGCTTCACAGACAGGGAACTTTCGACTGACTATAGTAATATGGTGTAATGTCAATCGACCATTCGCCAAGAACTTCTGTTACCTAACGATTAATATCCTTGACCATGAGATGAGAGCACACATTCCTTGGAAACAGCCCATTCTGGCATGTAGGCCATGCCACATCAAGGATGAAACTGAACCTGGTTGTCAATTACCATTGACTCACTGGGCTCAAAATGAGCCACTTGCATAAAATTCCCTGCTACCAATTAAAGGTTCTAAATGAGTCACTTGCATAAAATACCCTGCTACCAAAGGTTCTTGATATATTAAGGTAGCTAGTAATCTAGATTTTCAATCCTGTACTACATATATTCAAGTCGAATTTTGCCATAATCCGAGCTGTCTGCTGCCTCACATTGTCTGCAGATATCAACAATCTGCGATTGACAAAATTTTCATAATAGCACTGGGGTCTTCATTTCTCAGTTTGTATGGATGATATATGTTCAGTAGTGTTAGTTGATCACCATAATGTGGCTAAACCGAGCTTTGATCTCCAGCAACTCGAACGTCTCTAGGCCTAGGTGTGGATCATCCATGAGATCAAAATGGATCATATCATCTATTCCCAGCTTCATCAAATCCAAGTGGAAATCGTATTGGTGACATTGGAACATGTACAATTTCTTCAGTGTATCTTACACAGCTGATGAGACATATATGAATCAGTTAGCAGCAAAAATCAGCGACTTTGAGGAAAACTTACCATCTTATCTTTTCTTTTCTTTTCTATTCTTTTTTTCATTATTCCCAAACTTTGAACCTTTTCTTGTAGTTTCTTGGTGATTTCAGAGTCTTGGTGCCCAAGTACTCTACGATAGTTGACGGGCTCCATGACTATGACCGATTTATTTATAAATATATAAAGGGCCTCATGTTCTTGAATAGAAGTATATACTACCTCTCTACTACCTGTTATCATAAAATGGAAAGCAATTCTGATTCTGAAATCACAATCCGACCTCTGCTCATATCAGACGCCGATGACTTCCTGCAATGGTAAGCTTACAACAATCCAACTCAATCCTTACAATTTTATTTTCAAAAATCCATGTGCAGTAATATAGTTATTCATAATACTAGTAATAATATTTAAGGTGTATATGCAGGTACTCGGACCAAAACGTGAGCCAATATTGTTCATGGGAGGCCATCACCACCAAAGAGGAGGCCATACAATTCTTCATGGACAACGTGATCGGCCACCCCTGGCACAAAGCGATATGTCTCTCCGGGCGGCCAGTGGGGTACATACTAATAACGCCCTTTGAAGGTAATGACAAGTGTCGACAGAGATTGGTTATGGAGTTGCCTCCGCTTATTGGGGAAGAGGAATAGCGACCAGAGCAGTTAAGATGGCAGCAAATGCTATCTTTGTTGAATGGTCACATCTGGAGCGGCTCGAGGCAGTGGTGGACGTGGAGAATCCGCGTTCACATAGGGTTTTGGAGAAGGCAGGGTTTGTGAGAGAAGGGGTTTTGAGGAAGTATTTCTTGATGAAAGGGAGGCCGAGGGATGCTGTTATGTTTAGCCTCTTGTCAATTGACCCTGCAGTCAATTACTTTATCGATTCATAATTCATTGCGCGTGACCAATTTCTACTTATCTTGAGCTTTACACTATTGGGAATCTTGAGCTTTACATTATTAGTACTGGGTTCCCTCAAGTCCATATAGGGAAAATCGTGTCATTTCTATATTTGGAGATCCAATTAGCTCCTTCTTTCTTCTTGGCAATTCAACTTAGCAACAAACCCAGTCATAGTCATAGGTCACCCTTCATGAGGAAGTATTTGGGGTGAACCCGGCAGTAGTACCGGTGGACCAGATGGTCGCGGCTATGGTATCTAGGACGAAACCCAACTTTTTTGGATACTTCGGCTGCAAATAAGCCAAGTTATAAATTAGACACTATGTAGTTGTTGTAACAAGCACGTCCAAAATACGTTGTTCGGCCATAAGGAAATATATTCATACCCCTCAATATTCGTATATAAAGAAGTAGAAAATTAATATGTTTTGCGGAATATCAAGTTTGTTAATGTTGGATTATGTCCGGATTCGCTGTACGAACTAAAGGACGACTTACCTCGGCGGCTAGGGCACACATGTCCGACATATAAGCACTAGTCCGGCAAACAGACTACGTGTTACTCGGACCACGTGTCCAGAAAGTTGCTACTCGGACCAAGTGTCCGACATACTGCGCGAGACGCATGTCCGCAAAGACCGCGGGCAAAACCTCAAGGTCCGATACCTCAAGATATATGTCCGTCACATAACTTGGTATCGGACGATATGCGCGAGACATGAATTTGGTCGGACCCTACGGAAGTTTTTACATGGCCCGTCTGAAGTGAACAAGGTCACATGATATCGGACGGGACCTCGTATGTCGGGCCGTGCATCGGACATTTTATCGGATGCTAGAACGGGACAGAATCCTGGAACGTTACTTAAAGCGTGAAATTACCTACTTGGCCCTGGAAAAACCCTAATTTGGTACGTGGGTCAGGCCCATTAAGCCAACTAATGGGCTTTTAGCCTTGAGATTCAATCATAGCCGTACACTTGGCGTAATCCAGGAGTCCTATCACTATTTGGGAAACACTATAAATAGTGGACATCATTCAACTCAAAAGGTAATCAATATCTGACCTACTTTATACTATATACACTAGAGTGGCTTTCAACCCTCTAACCGTAAAGTCGATTATCCGGTTTGATCACTAGACAAACCGGAAAACCGTTACTAACCTCCCCCTCAAGTTATTTTCAGGACTTCACTTGCAATGGAAGAAGGCTAAAGTTAAGAGGAACGCTTTAGAACGTATTAGAAGGACTTGATAATTTACCCATCAACAAAGTTTATACTTTACACGGGTAAAAAGATGAAGTGCATTGTAGAATTTTCACATTTTAACATCATTTGCTTGAAATAATTTTAGATTGTCAAGATTAACTTCAAAAAGTTGCAAATAATATCCCGGCCCGGTTAGTTTCACACCTCTCGCAACATATAATTATACACCGTGAGCAATTCCCTCTTGGACTGTTACCGCTCCTTCGAAAGAACTCAATTCAAGCTATCATAGTGGAGTTTTTTTACATCGTGATGGGGAATCCAATGATGACAGAGTTGTAGAGTTTCTAGTGTCTCGTTGACGAGGAAGATGAATAAAACGAAAGGGAAAACATAAAGGACATAGAAAAAAAAAACAATAATGGGCTACACTAGAAAACTTAGAACTTTGGACCCTTAAATTAGAATTTTGTGAAGTAATAAATTTGGATTGAACTAAAATGATTTGGACCGTAAAACTGTAATGTAATCTAGTCTGTTTGAGTATTTTTCTTGTGCTCTTTTTGAACACTTAATCTAATTTATACTCCTAATTTATTACTAATAGTAATAAATTTTATTTGCTAGTACTTGAGAAAAGAAAAAAAAAAAAGATAACATTAATGTTAATGTTGTGTTGGATTTTTGGTACTTGAACTAAGACCATAAATATCCATGACCACCCACCACCCACCACAACAAATAAAAAATTAATTTCTGTCTCATCCACATACCCCATCCTACAACCAACCCACCACAACACCAAAATCCACATTGTATATTATTATAAAATTACTGTATTAGTTAGAGGGAAAAAATTATGAATTTTAATATATTTTTTATTTAAAATAATAAGATATCAAATAATATGAAAGATAATGATAAAATCTAAAAAGATAATACTTGCTCCGTTTCATTACAAAGTTCCTAAGAGGACTATATAGTTTAATTTAAAAGCTATATGCGGTAAAAAATCGCGATGAAAAGTCCTTTAGAAATTACTTTGTAATGAAATGGAGAAAGGATAAAATATAATAATAAGTACAAAAGATAAATAAAAAATTAAAAAAAATAAATGACCAATAGGAGGGGGACAAGTGTCCCGCTCCATAGAGGCCGTTGGTGGCCATGAGGGCGCACATGCGCCCTCTATTTTTTAAAAAAAAAATTGGTGATGGTGGTGGGGCCCACCCACCATGCACCGATATTTATGGTCTAATAATATTGGATAATCGGGGTCTAGTTTGTTAGACCCACTTTTTTATGGATGTATTATGTAATTTTATAAGAATGAAATGAGTGAAAAATGGAAGTGGAACATAACATGAGAAATTAAATCGGATTGGGAAGAAGATAGAAAAGCTTCACCTTCTCATCATTCCAAGGCACAAATTAATCCACGCCTCATTTCCATATGGGCTGCTGCTGCGACGAAGACGGCGATGCCGCACCACCACCAGAGAATTCAGCCGACCTGCTGGAGCCACTCAATCCGATCGTCGACAATCACTCTGACACCACAATCTCTCCGATGAATTCCAACTTCTCCGCACTCCTATGCAAGCCGACACGCTTCGCATAATTCCAAAAAATTAAAGAACTAACCTTGATTTGAGTTTGATGATATCTCTTGGTGTGTTCTTCAAGTTGAATTGAAATATGTTGATTAGGTTATTGATTTAGAGGCTTGATTTATTTAAGGTGGAATTGTGATGATTTTAAAAGTATTGGGTTAATTTGTAAAATTATAAATTTATAGATATTTTATGTAATTTACAATAAATCGGCGACTGAGAGCCTCTGAATGCTTCGTCACATATATCATCAACAGTGGCTTTTCTGGAATCATCCCAAGAATATTTCTTATCCAAATCAAGAGTTTTCCAGAATGGGTGAATATCAATTGGGTCGATTGGAGTATATTCATCTTCAAGCTTCTTCATGTGGCATGCACACATCAACCCATGTGTGCTGCGTAACTCACATATACAAATAGGAGCATCACCCCCGCTACATTTTGCGTCATAGCATCTTTTATTCCACTCCTCTAACTCGTTAGCCATCAACTGTATTGCATCATGCGAAACAATCCCACCAAGCCTTCGAAACAACAAATTTGCTCTACAATGATGAGACTCCTTCGTTCTATTCAGCTCGAAATCAGATCTAATATGATTCAATTCATCTTCAACAATCTCGTGGATCTTAAAAAAAATGGTAGGAAAATTACTCCTCGCATTTCTAATCCAGGACTTCAGTTGAGCATGCGCACTTTCTACCCTGCAATAATATTAAAGATTGCATAATTGAATATGATAAATTTATGCAAGTGGTGTGCTTTTACGATAATGAAAGGACAATAGTAAATTAAGAAAATTGAGTCAATGGTACCTGTTGGTTGTTTGAGTTCCAAAATGTAGATATTTTCTTGTCCAGTACGACACATAATTTTCATGATGCGGATCACACCATGTCTTCTTGACATACTCTCCAAATAGTGGTAAGAATCTCCAAGTATAAAGTAGCTCATCCACATGTTTTTCATATTCATCAACACTTTGTGAGTTCACAACCTTCTTCCACCTTGCCCTAACTGCCCTCTCATACTTTCGACTTCCAGAGTGTTTAACAAAATTCTTATGTACACATTCTGAAATGTGTCGCCTACAAAGTAGACGACCACTCTCCGGAAAAACAGTATCAATGGCGTTCATAAGGGCTTGCTCTCTATCTGTAACAAAAACACCTGGATACTCAACAGCACTAAAAAATTTCTTCAACTCTCTCATTATCCACACATAGCTATCCTCCTTTTCATGGTAGATGCATGCAAATGCAACATGAAAATTCTTACCGGTTGGCAATAAACCCATCACTTGAACCAAAGGCATATTATATAGATTTGTTGCATATGTGGCATCCAAGAGAATAACATAAGGATATAGTCGAACCAAATCAACGCTATGATGGTGAGCAAAAAAAACTTCACCAACATGATTATTACCTGGTTCCTTTCGCTCATTATGATAGTAATGGTGATCGGAGAGTAACTTCAGAAAGTATTGCATCGTGGTTAGCCCATCCCTATCCTTGTTCTTGTTTGTGTGAATTGCATTGTACACATGTCTGATGTTGCTCACATTATCTTTATTCAACAACTTTACCTCTTGCAGGATACTCTTTGGCTTCGTTCGAGTCATATACAACTTATGTATGTGTTCTAGCTCCGGTTCGCTCAACTTTTCCGCCGATGTATGCCAATTAGGGTGCTTCCCAAGTGCATGGTTATGCCTCCCTCTATTCTCGCTTGTGCGTACAACCCATGGACCATTATCACAATTTCTTTTTAGTTTCAACTGAAAGGGACATTCATTCTTCTTCGTCCCACTTGAATGGCGACTCACAACATTGACATTTTTACTCGTCGTCGCTTTGTACTTCCCACTACGTTCACAACCAAGGTAAATCCGATTTGCATGTGCTGTGACAACTGTGAAGTACATGTGATTTTCCCGACCAATTCGCCTAACTTCATCTTCTGCGGCTATTCTTGTAGGAAATTCTCCAAGACTATTGAACAAGTAATTCATGTCATCATACATATGATCTTGCTCCTTATCATTCCCATCATCATTAACCTGAAAATAAAAATGTATACTAATCAATAAATTGATATATAAGATAAATACGTACATTTGTTCTAATAATTTGTAAAAAAAAAAAAACAGAAGCAACAACATATATATCATAAATGAAAATCAAATGTGTGCATCAATAAAATATGAAGATCAATTAATATCACAAGTTGAAGTTTGATGTAATTGGAGATATATATATATATATATATATATATATATATATATATATATATATATATATATATATATATATATATATATATATATATATATATATATATATATATATATTAGCAAAAAAATAAAAAAAATTAAAAAAAAAATAAAAACGGGCCTATACGCGAGCAGCAGGCCGCGGGCCTGCTGCTCGCGGGTAGCAGCAGGCCAGCGGCCTGCTGCTCGCGGCCTGCTGGCTGCTATTAGCAGCAGGCAAGCTTGCCTGCTGCGGTTTACAAAAAAAAAAAAAAAAATAGGCTTAATACACATAAAATCAGTAATCTTTACCTCATAATTTTCATACTTCGATCATTCTTCAGTCCAAGGTGGCCATTCCATGTTGAAAATTTGTATTCAGAAGAGATTGTTTCTGAAGAATTTGTTGTGGAGAAGGAAGTAATGAACGTATGAAATTGTGTTAGTTGTAATTTGTGTGTATTTAATGTATTTCATAAATTTGTGACTTCTTGTAAAATATTAAAAATAAGGTGTTTTTTGCAAATTACTAATAAATTTCCAACGTTTAGTAAAATTGCTACTACGTTTAACAAGCCCCTTTTTTATTTGAAGTTAAGGTTTTTTTTTTAATAATCGAATCATTACAAAGCTAGTAATAAGTTAAGGTTTTGCACACATATTAAGGAGGGATTTAATTTTCATTATTTTAATAATCATGTTTACACGCTGGGAAATGTAAAATTTGAGAAATTAAGTATATGAGAATCCAATTAATTACTCTATTGCACCTTAAAAATTGTTAAGGCCTGTAATATTATATTATAAAAAAAATTCTAAAACTTCATTTATTTGTGAAAGACTAAAAAAAAGTGCTAAAACTTCAAATTAGAGGGGAAAAAAAGGAGCAGTATGTATTACTAGTACTAACATGCTCCCTCCGTTTCTTAATAGGTGAAATTTTAGATTTTTCACACATACTCCCTCCATTTCAAAATAGATGAAGATTTTGGTTTTTTTTTTTTACTTTTTCAAAATAGATGAAGTTTTAGATTTTAAATTAACATAATATTATACTTCCAAAAACAAATAATTGAAGTTTTAGCTATTCTAGCCATGTTTTTGCGTGTTTATCCCTATTTATCTCCTTTTATTACACATTATTTCACCTTTTTAGCTTCTTTCCAAGGATTTAGCCATGTTTTTCCGTGTTTATCCCTATTTGTCCCTTACCTTAATATGTGTGAAACATCTAAAACTTCATCTATTAAAAAACGGAGGGAGTATTAAGGTAAGGGGACAAATAGGGATAAACAGGGAAAAACATACATGGCTAAATCCTTGGAAAGAAGTTAAAAAGGTGAAATAATGTGTAATAAAAGGAGACAAATAGGGATAAACATGGAAAAACTTGGCTAGAATGGCTAAAACTTCAATTATTTGTTCTTGGTAGTATAATTATATTATATTAATTTTAAATCTGAAACTTCATCTATTTTGAAAAGAGGCAAAAACCTAAAACTTCATCTATTTTAAAATGGAGCCACGCAGCCCCATGCTCCCGCACCTGATCACTCAGAAGTAGAGATTTTATCCCCACTGCGCATGCAACTACTTCTCTGGCGTCGGATTCACCTCTCATTACAAACATCGCGAATGGGAATCCGATCCAGAATAATCCAGTATTGGAAGAGCAAGCCACTAACTCCATTATTCAGAATACGGGGACTTTACCTTTGATTGACTCCACACTGAATTTTACGGAGGTTCCTAAAAGGAAATTCATCCCTCGTCGGATTGTACCCAATAAGGCTTCATCATCATCCTCTATCATGACTCAGGTATTTGCTGCGACAAACAATCAGTTTGCACCTTTAACTGGTTTGGACGCTACGACTGGTAGCATCATCTCACAAGCTGAAACTCCTTTGATTGATGGTCACATCTCTGATTGCCCATCTGATGCATCTTTGGATCCGGAAGATACTTCTCTGGTGCGTGATTCGATACGAGACTCTATTGGCCTGGAGAAAGAACGTCGTCTGTTGGCAAAAGCAAACATGGACACTGCAGTTACTCAATCCTGGGCGGATCTTATGGAAGCCGAGGAGCGGGCAGGTGCAGACTTACGTGCCTCTACACGGTCTACTACGACCGTTCCTTCTCCTACTGTTTCTCAATGAATGTTTTGTATTGGAACATTCGTGGCATTGGCAATCAGCCAACGCAAAATATGCTACGACAACATTGTTTTACATTTCACCCTAATTGGATTGTTATTGCTGAACCAAAGTTTCCCTTTGATTCTATTATTTCATCCTACTGGAATGCTATGGGATTGCGTTTGGTTGGTCAACATTCGATGGCTAATCACACATCTAACATCTGGGTCTTAGAAAAGGTTTCTCTTGCTCCATCCACTATGATCTTTTCCTCTACTCAAATGATAGTTATCTAGGTCAATTTTCTCCATCATTCTTTTTTATTAGATTTTATTCATGCTGCTAATGATTATATTATTCGTCGTGTGCTTTGGAACGATACACTCTCACTGCCGCGCCTTCCTATGCTCATTGTAGGTGATTTTAACTCGGTTCTTGGGGCTCATGAGCGTTCCAACGGTTCCTCTCCTGTTTGTATTGAGGTCCAAGAGTTTACGGCGTTCATAAACTCTGGAAACTTCATTGAACCTGCTAGTTCGGGCTGCTTCTACACTTGGTCAAACAATAGGTTCGCTAATGGCTACATGGAAACTCGAATCGATAGGGTTTTGTCTAGTCAACTTTTCTTGGATCTTTGGGACTCGGTCTCTTATCATGTGGGGATCCGAAATTGTTCTGATCACAGCCCGTTAATTGTTCGATGTTCTACCGGACATTTAAATGTCCCACGACCTTTCAGATTCCAGAACATGTGGTTAACACATGAAACTTTTGAGAATTTGCTACAAGATTCCTGGAGTGCTCCTATCTCGGCCTCTGGCTCAGTGGCAGCAGTTATGGGGAAATTGAAACGGTTAAAGCAATGTCTAAAGCTTTGGAATATTGAAGTTTTTGGTCATATCAAGACGAAGATTGAAGCTGCCAAGTTGTGTATTGAGAACGCTCAGCAAGCAATTTCTACACATGGACCGAGTGATATCTTACAACTGGCAGAAAAAGAAGCTTTATCCAACTACAACCGAAATTCTGGATCAAGAAGCAACCTTCTGGAGGCAAAAGAACCGTACTTCTTGGCTGCAAGATGGAGATCGAAACACGACTTTCTTTCATCGAAACTTGAAAGTTACTAGAGGTAATGGTGGGATATCTTCTCTTCTCATCGATGGCGCGCTAACAGAGGATAAGAATCAGATTCAGGATCATATTGTACGCTACTATGAGCAGCTCTTCAGTCAAGACACATCCGACATCCCCAACTTCTTGGGCATGGATGATTTACTCCCCATGCGAGTTACACAGGCTCAAAATCAGGAACTTATACGGGTTCCTTCTTCGGAAGAAATACGACATGTGGTGTTTGGGATGAGCCCGGATAGCGCTCCTGGCCCGGATGGTTTTGGAGGCCGCTTTTACCAACAAATGTGGCACATTATTGGTGAGGATGTGTCTAGTGCTGTTCGGACTTTCTTCATTCATGGTGAGTTCCCAGTAGGCTTGAATGCTAGTTTCGTCACTTTGATTCCGAAGCTCAAGGATGCGAATCGAGTGGAGGACTTCCGGCCTATTGTTCTGGGGAATTTTCTTTATAAAATCATTACGAAACTGATTGTTGATCGTCTTGGGATTATTCTATCTGGTTTGCTCTCTTTTCATCAGTTTGGTTTCATTCCTGGTCGTCGGATCCATGATTGTATTGCTCTTGCTTCTAAAGGAGTAAACAACTTGGGCTACCGGTATACGCAGGGTAACATGGTTTTGAAGATTGACATTCGAAAAGCATTTGATACTCTAAACTGGGACTTTCTTTTGGAAGTGTTGAGACTGATGGGATTTACTCATACCTTAATAGATTGGATACGATTTATCTTGCATTCTGCAAGGCTTTCGGTTTTGATTAATGGTTCACCGGAAGGCTTCTTTTCTTGTTCCCAAGGGGTTCGGCAAGGAGATCCGCTTTCTCCTTTGCTTTTCTATTTGGCAGAAGAGGTTTTCAGTCGACTGCTAACTGCTGCGGCCTCATCAGGGGAGATTACTCCTTTGTTTCTTGGTCGTAATATTGATTTCCCTTCTCATTTACTATATGCAGATGATGTGATTATTTTCTGCAGGGCCACTTCTGCAAATTGCAGAGCTATTCTGAAGATACTTAATGTCTATAAAGGTTGGTCGGGACAACACTTCAATCCGCAGAAGTCACGGGTTTATTTCAGTACCTTCTTGCCACCGGCGTTTACGGGAAGGTTACGGAGGATCTTGACTATCAGTTCTGGTGCTTTGCCGTTTGTGTACCTTGGTGTCCCTCTCTTTATTGGGGTGCCTAGAAGGCGACATTTACAACATTTAGCTGATGGGATTGCTGCTAAGTTTGCTCGCTGGAAAGGTTCTTCCCTCTCCATGGCAGGTCGGATCTGCCTAGTTCAATCTGTCATTCAGGGAGCCTTCGTACACTCTATGATGGTTATCGCTGGCCAAAGTCTCTGCTCCGGGATCTAGAAGGTAAAATGCGAAATTTCATCTTCACGGGTGATATTCTTAAGATGAGTGCGGTCAAGATATCTTGGAAACGTTGTTGTGTTCCTAAGTCTGAAGGGTATCGGGCTTCGTTCAATGGTAGCTGCCAATAAGTCATTTCTATCACGTTTTACTTGGGATGTCATGACACATAAGGAGCCTTACATGAATATTTTGCTGGATCGGTATATCTCGCAAGGCAAGCTGCGCTCCTCTGTTCGATCTTCAGTTTGGTTTGGATTCAGAGATTGTTATCCTGCTTTAGTTTCTGGCTCTCGTTGGATGGCTAGTTCAGATTCCTCACTACGTTTCTGGCTGGATAATTGGTTGGGGTATTGCATTGCAGATAGACTCCACATTCCTGATCATCTTCGACATCATTATGAATTTACAATTGCGGACTACATCCTGAATGGTACGTGGGATTTGACTCCAGCCTTCATCATGGCTCACCCTGACATTGCTCAGGATATTTTTTCGTATCATCTCGCGCCACCCCAACAGGATAAGCGAATTTGGTCTAAATCCATGGATGGAGCTGTTTCTAGTGCTATCTTTTATCATCACACCCGTCCCACATTTCCTGAAGTCACCTGGGGTAATTGGATTTGGGCTGATTTCATTCCCCCACGGCGTTCTATTACTATCCGGAAGGCAATTCATGACAAGCTCTGTACGCTTGATCATCTTAGAGGAATTGGTTTTGTGGGACCATCGGTCTGCATTTTTTGTTATGCCGCTGCAGAAGATGTAGATCATCTCTTGGTGAGCTGCTCCTTTACTCGTGCTCTTTGGACTCGTGTTTTTGATCTTTTTCATTTGTCTTTTACAGATTGCCACAGCTTCAATGAATTGGTTCTGCAAGCGATGTCTAGATATTTCAGCACACAAGTATCGAGGCTTTGGCGTTTAGTTTTTGTTACTCTTACTTGGTTGATTTGGAGAAGTCGCAATTTATGGATTTTTGAGGGGCAGCGATTCACTCTTAATTCCATCATGCACACTCTTTTTAGTCTGGTTTATGAGCATCAGAACCTTTTGAAGGGCACTATGCATAACACCATCGAGGATTTGCTCACTCTACGATCTTTTAGCATTACAGGAAGGCCGCGGTCTGCTCCTTTGATTACTGAAGTTCGGTGGATTCCACCTTCCATAGGTTGGATTAAATGTAATGCGGATGGGAGCGCTTTAGGGGCTCCGGGAGCAGCTACAGCGGCAGTTGTTTTCCGGACCACAAACAACACGGTTTTGGGTTGTTTTGTGCAGCACATTGGCACTTCACATGCTTTTGAGGCTGAATTGGTGGCGGCAATTATGAGTATTGAGTATGCATACCAACAAGGGTGGCACAAGCTCTAGATTGAGACAGATTCTACTTATGTTCAAAATGTAGTTACCTCTCGCTCTCTGCGGGTTCCTTGGCACTACAGAAATCGATGGCTTAGGGTTCTAGAACGCATTAATTCGATGGACATCCAGGTCACTCATATTTATCGGGAAGGGAATATGGTGGCTGATATTCTCTCCAACCATCCAGTTTCAGGATTCTGGCTTCATCAAATTGATTGCATTGCAGATCAGGTGGTTCGGGACGCTTCCGGACAGCCTTACTATCGACTTACGCAACATTAACACTCAGGCACTCCTTTTTCCATTCATAGGTTTTTCCCACTGGGTTTTTCTATGAATGGGTTTTAACGAGGCCCGTGGTTGCAACCAGGAATTACTTTTCCTGGGTATAGTTTATTGTTTACTTTGTCTACGTTTCTTTTTGCAGTCCGTTTGTGGACTTGAGCTGTGCTCATGACTCTTGTATTTACTTTCTTTTAATATAAATTCGACATATTAAAAAAAAAAATTATATGAAGTTTTAGCATTTTAGTCTGCACAAATAAATGAAGTTATAGTACTAATATTCTAACTTTAACAGTTTTCAAGGTACGATATACTAATTAATTGGAGTCTTGGACTCTCCTATACTTATTCAACCAACTTTACATTTCCCAATATATGCCACATTTTTATACTACTCCCTCCTATTTTATTTACATGTCGTTTTAGACATTTCACAGATATTTAAGCAGAAATCATTACCCCTATTTATAGGTAACTAAAAAGTATAATAATAGTAAAATAAACACAAAAGATCTCACAATCTAATACCTATTATTATTAAAAGCCTATTAATAGTATAGGCAATTATGAAAACCATGGCTAAAACGACAATTATTTCCAAAATGATAAAAATTTCAAAACGACAAGTATAATAAATTGGAGGGAGTAGTAGTTTGAGTAATGAAAATTAGACCCCTCCTTAATATCTGTGTAAACAACTTAAACCTAAAAAAAAAAGGCAGTAGTATATGAAAGATTCAATTAATTTATAGGAGATCTTATAAATAGCTACACCTTTGATTATTTTCTTAGTTGCTGATACACAAGAGTGGATCTTTGAAAAGTTCAAGCAACCGGGTCACTCTAGTTCAACCCTGAATTAATCACTTGCAGACTCATAGTGGGATGATCCAATAACAACAACCTGCTTCTGAACTCTGATAGGAAGAGCAAGAACAAACTTCTGAATATCTAGAGAAATTGAAAGGGAAGCTTATAGTTAACCCAGATGGCTGAAAACATTTCCCTTGAGAGACGATGGAAACAGGAGGCTTCCTAATAGAGTTCAGAAGTTTGTTGGATTTTCCCACCATGGCTCTAAAGCCAAGTGATGAGTCCAGGTTTTAACTATGGCCTACTCCTATTTATCAATATTCAATTAGGAAAAATGAAAACGGTGGAGGTGTTTATAATCTGAATTACATTGGCCTATAAACCAAGTATATTCTAAATACAATACAATATCCGGTAGATATCCGGGATTATTCTGAAGCTTATTCTATTAAAATTAGATAACATCTAAAATATATTACAAAATCGGAAAAACTTCTCCATATCTTCTCCTAACAGATACCTATAAGAATAAAAAATAAATAAACTAAAGATATTTTGGAGGTTTGGTGATATACATAAGATTGATGGTAAATCTACTAATCCTAGCCAACTCCAAATTAGACTTTTCGACTATGGGCTTCTGGAACCCTCAAAATGCATTTAGTTATGTATGTCTAAATAAGTGGTACATTGAATCCCTGGGAGTGTTTTGGCTTTTTCAAGTTCATTGAGGCATTTTGAAAACTGAGTTTAACTTCTTGGGAAACTATATGAAAGTAGAAGTCAGTTGCCTCTGCTAAACTTAACATTTGTGAATTCTTTATTTTTATTATTGCTGAGAGTTTCATGTGATGATTTTATACTTGATTACTTGTATAGTCATCTTCACGGAAGCATACCATTCCCCTGAAAGGTCGTGTGCGAGATAAGAGATCTATGAGATGTAATAATCTACTTGAGCATTGTTTTTTTTTTGAATTGGCAAAGCGAGGATCAATAATGGTTCCCCATTTACCCCCATCTACCTGAGCATTGTGCTTTATTAGGATGTGAGTGAGTTTTGATATCCTTTGTTAAGATTTTTCGAAGTTGTGAAACTTACTTATAGCATGAGGTCCTTAGGTGGTTGTTTAGGCCCTGTTTTGTGTGTTCAGTTCAGTGAGGAGAAGGGACAGGAATGTGTAACATGTAAACCTGGGATTTTGGCATTCCATTTTGAAGCCGTTTAGCATGAGACAACCAAAGAAGAGTCTTTTGTAATGCATCTTCCTTTTGTCATTATTACTATAGTGAGTACGTGTTAGGAAACTTGTAATTTTGATGAGCAACTAACCATGCTAAATTAAGAACAGTCCAGTGACTAGTACTCTTAAGGTCCATAGGAGTTTAGAATTTTTAAAGGACATTGTAAAAGAGGAACGTTTGCTGATGACTTAGATAGGTGTTAGATAAGTTTTTATCTTGGTGGATGACGTACCTTAATTTCTGAAAAGAAATTAATCTATTGACACTTTAGCGTATGATGTATTTTATTTTCTGAAAAGAAAATATCTTATTGATGCTTAGCTTTAATGTATCTTATTTTCTGAAAAGAAGATGACCTATTGAAGCAATTTGCTGAAGATGTATTTTGTTTATTACAAACAAATTATTGAAGCAAATAAGAAACCGGTCAGAATCTTGAAGACTTTTGAAGATCTGAAGACTTGAAGACTTGAAGACTTGAAGATTGCTGAAGACTGGTAAGGCACGTGTTGCTCAGAAAGTGAAATTTTCAGCAAAAGCATTGCATAAGTGAAAATCTGAAAGACAGAGTAGGTTGTGCTTGCTGAAACTGAGAATGAACACTTGCTGATGAACACATGTGACCTCTTGCTGAATGTACATGATTTTGCGCTCCAATGTTACTGTTTGAATTCTATTCAAAGGTGCATTTAATGCAAAGCTTACACAAAGGACATGAAGACTAGAAGACAAACAAAGGTTGCTGCTGAAAGTACAAAAGCAAGATAGTGACATGTTAAGGAACAAAAGTCTTAGGATTTGAAATTCAAACGGCTCCTTACTTGCACTATAAATAGAGGTCATCCGGCAAAGAGTTGAAGTGTGTCAACAACGTGATCAAACTCTCACTTGTGCTTAAAACTCACAAACCTTCAAACTCTCTTACTGCCATTGATCCGTTCCAAGACTTAAAGCTTGAAAAAGCTACTTGTGAAGAAGTAGAACAAACTCGGCTAAGAAATTAGTTAAGTGTTCTTTCTTTCGAACAAAAACAAGTCTTGACACCAGAAACAATCAAACTTGTTTACTGCAAAGTATTCCAAGTTGTGTTTCTTAGATTACTTGTTGTAACTGAATAAGTTATAATTAAGTTATCACACCCCAAAACTCTCTAACTGAAAATACACCCTTTCAGGCGTGATATTCAGGGGGAACTTAATCGAGCACAGTTTTGCTGATTAAAAGTACCTAGTTTGGTGGAGAACAAGGTTGAGTTCTCTAGTTTAGGTTGGAAACAAAGCAAGTGTGCTTTGGTTTCTGTTGAATCGCTTTAGATAGGAGATTGTAAGGAACCTCAATCATATCTTAGTGGATTCAGTCCTAGAAAGGACAAAGTGGATTAGTTGGGAGATTACGCCACTCTCAGATACCACTCTAAAAGCGTTTGTGTGATTTACTTACTGCATTTAGCTTTCAGCAAATTATTTCTGTATTGTACACAGTCACTCACATCACTTGCTGAAACACTTTACTTGCTGAAAAAGCACTTATTGTTTCAAAGACTTCCGCTCTCTGATTTTAAGTATCAGCAAACCAAGCTACTGTAAAGTAACTTACGCTTGCTGAGAAAGTTAAGTATCAACAACCTCATTACTGAAAAGTAATAAGTACTTGCTGAGAAAGTTTTAAACGACAAAAGTTTGAAAAGACTATTCACCCCCCCTCCCTCTAGTCTTTTCTTGTTGTTTAAAGGACCAACAGTACGAGATATGCTTAAATTGCATTTTCTTTTGTATTGAAGTACCCAATGCTTTATTTATCTGTTGCTTTCTCCTGCCCACCAATTTTTCGCCCACGCAAAAAAATATTTTACTTATTATTTTGTAATACAAAATGTTTTGATCCATTTTCCAGTTAATTGGAAACTGGTGCTAGAAGTATATATATGTAAGTGATAAGTGATTATTTGTTGATGAATACCAAATTGTCTACATATCAGCATGTGCACGTGAATCTCGACCAGTTTGTTGGGCCTTAATTCATTTCACCAGCATAAGGGGGTTGTATTAACGTCTTTTATGTCTCATGACTCTGAAGACTTCTTCAAAATATTGCAGTGCATGGTGGTTTATTGCAATTGTTTGGATTACTTACCCCAGCAAAGATAACAGGCAATTTGTATCTTTGTTTTCCAAATCTTACAGGTAATGGACATCAAACGCTTGAACAACATGATGAGTGATCATGGTATATAAAGGGAGAGGCTGCTGATCCCCGTGAGCATACCAGAAATTCACATCAACTCCACATGCTACATAGAGCTCGATACTCATGCAAAAAGGGAGGTTGCAGTTTTGTATCTTGATGGTGGTCCGGACAATCTTACTACTCTCTTTAATAGGATGAACACAGACAGAGGTAAGAAAAAGGTATTAGAGTCAGTGAAGAGGAGCATGCATATTGATGATGGAACTGCAGCGTACTACTTGTCTATTTCAAATGGTGATCCTCGAGCTGCAATTGCAAAATTCTCCGAAGATCTGAGGTGGGAGAGACAAATTGGATATGCATAAAGTTCAATCTAATCTTTGCTTCTGTCTCTGCTACTTAGGAGAACTCCATCAAGCCGGGTAATTTTACTACTATTCTGTTGTCCACGGTGTGCTTAAATAATTTGTGTGGGTTATAGTTTTCACTTTGTAGAGTGTTGTAAGGTACATTTTGTATTATTGTTCTACTCAACTGTTTAAAAACACACTTGACACTTGAATGTTGTGAGTCTTGTGAATTGTGTACGAGGATTTACAATAACATTGTTATCTTCTGAAAATGCTGCATAATAGCGCTCTAATTTACTACGTGTTGATACCTTTCACACGCAAAGTGAGCCATTTTATTGTTTTCAAACTTCCTGGTTGTGTCAACATTCATATGCACAAGGTCATCGCATGCGTTTCTGTGTTTTAGCTTTAATTTTTCTCCGTAATGTGATTTAGATAATGATCACTAGCTACCAAGTCATCCTGCATTATCAGTTTTCCGCAAGTTTGCTCAGAGAACGCAAATTATTTATAACCGTATATTCTGTAGTTCTGTTAATGAATTTTTTTTTGAGAAAGAAATTGGTAATATATTAACCAAAGGCAGAGCCAGAATACAGAAATGTTTGAAAGACACATACAGCACAATGCAAATACTAACAGTAGCAGAGCTAGACTTATGGCGGTTCATGGAATTCAAATGGGAGCATCGTATAACCCATACTGTCCATTGCAAAGTCTCTTGAGAGCAGGTCAGCTAACTGATTGGAATTTCGCCTTAGATGTGATAGTTTGAACTCAACAAAGGTATCAAGTTTTTGTCGCAGAGTCGTATATATTGCTCCATTTTCGGTTAACTGAGAGGTGTCTGCTGCTTCCAGTCCTTTGATCACCAACATGCTGTCACCTTCAAGGATTAATTTGTCATAGGCGAGGTGAGATGCTAGCCATAGTGCAAGTCTAGCCGCATAAGCTTCTGCAGTTTCAATAGACACCCTTGGGCTTATGTTTTTCCTGGCCCAGACAAGGACTAGACCAGTATGGTCACGTAAAACCGCTGCTATGCCTCCAGCTGAGTCATCACGAGGTACGGAGGCATCGAAATTGGCTTTGATCCATCCTTATGGAGGATTATTCCACGGGCCATTAGCCACCGTGTTGTGGGTGTGCGCTGGAGGGCGGACATGCGAAAAGTGGAAGTCATGGAATCTGTTCACAAACTCAGACGTGATCATGGGTTCCGCAGCGACTTGTTCAAACTTCAGCTTGTTGCGTGCATACCAAATGCTCCAGCAGAGGATGATGGCTCTACAAAAAGCTGTTGAATCCAGCCTACTATAGAGGCCTCGTATCCAGGTTGAGATGTCAGAGGCAGAAAAGTAGACAGAAGCTGCAGAGAAATGTTGCAAAGCCCAACAGATTCTTGCGAAATGGCAATCGCACATAAGATGTATTGCAGTTTCACCATCCTGCCCACACATACAGCAACTGTCATCATCCGTGCAATGCCTTCTTTTAAGTTCAGCGGAGGTAGGAAGTGTGTTTTTCATTAGGCGCCACAAAAAATGCTTAAGTTTGCCTGGGAGGCGTAGTTTCCACAAGAAACTCCAATTTTCTATTTGCAGACTGGAAGAGCTGCCAGCGCTATTCTCCAACTCCTGTCGTCGCGTTGTCATCGCAAGGTGGTAGGCTGAGCGCACAGAGTACTGCCCGTGTCTGGTGTAGTGCCATACTTGTCTGTCGGAAGTGTCAGAGCCTGCAAGAGGAATTTTTAATATTTGCTCCACATCGTCCTGCCAGAACAAGAAATCTAGGATAGGAGTATCCCAGTCATGAGTAGAAGGGTGGATTAGAAAAGAGACATTTAGAGGACCCTCATTGTAGATATCCGGGGTTTTTGGTTTGAAAGAAGCATAACCCGGAATCCACTTATCATCCCAAATGCTAATATTTTCACCATTACCAACTCTCCAGCGAATTCCTTTAGCAACTAAGTCTTTAGCTGCTAGGATGCTTTTCCATGTAAAGGAAGCATTTGACTTAAAAGGAGCATGGAGAACATCAGTATTAGGAAAATATTTTTCTTTGAAAACACGACGTAAAAGAGAGTCAGGGGTATTGATGATCCTCCAAATTTGTTTTCCAAGAAGAGCAAGATTGAAAGCACGCAAGTCTCTAAAGCCCAAACCACTATCCTTTTTTACTTTTGCATAAAGTGTCCCAATTTATCCAATGCATCTTGTCACGCTCGCCATCACCCCACCAATAATTGGTTATTAGGGATTCAAGCTCACGCATTAAACCATCAAGTAACTTAAAACACGACATGACATAAGTAGGGATGGATTGTAAAACAGATTTTATATATAAGAACTTCTTTTCCGGCTTTTGAGAAAAATTTGCCTTCAAAAGATTGAGTTTTTTTCCAAATCTTTTCCCGCAACCACCCAAAAATCTCTTTTTTGCTCCTTCCCATAGTGGTAGGGAGTCCCAAATATTTTTCATGTTTCTCAACAACTTGAACATTAAGGATATTTTGGATGCTTTGTTGGACATTTTCAATAACATTTCGGCTAAAAACAATATTGGATTTCTCCAAGTTTATTACTTGTCCAGATCCACGACTGTAGACATCCAAATATTCATAATGTTCAAGGCAGCATCAGTAGTAGCATGACTGAAAATCATAGTGTCGTCAGCAAATAAAAGGTGAGAAATCATAGGGGCATGGGGACTGACTTTTACACCATTCAATTTTCCAGTACGGGCGGCATAGTCAAAGAGAGCACAGAGAGCTTCAGTACAGAAAGAAACAAGTAGGGGGAAAGGGGGTTCTGTTAATGAAATTAACATAGTACTGTAGTAACTTCTTTTGCGAAAAAATAACAGAGGTGGAATCTCAAATGAAACGCATCATTTATTATTAATTTATTTCAGTATACACAAACGTAGTCTCACTATCTGCTGCAAATCCAGAACAATTCAATCAATACAAAAGTCACTATGGATACAAGATACATATATGTATTTAAACAAGAAAGCTATATGTGGTATATTAATGGATCAAATCACAAAGTGAACTGAAAGTCACAAAATAAAACTCTCTAGTATGTAGAAGAGAAGATTATAGCAGTAGATAGCAGCAAGACTGCCATCCAGTTGAACTTCACAAGTGACACTAGTGTACCTGCATAATCATTTCACAGAATTAGTATATAATCAATCACTCAGCTGTGAAACATTAAGAGACAAATCAAAATGTTACCATGATTGCTCTCACTAATAGATGGATTTGTAGTCGAACTCGCCTGCCTGACCCCAAGTCTCTGACATATGACTCGGAGTCGGTTGCACCTGTAAAATCATCGAGAATAAACAAATAAATAAATAAATAACACGAGCAAGTTATCTATAATAATAGAGCGATATGCTTGAATGATGTTTTGCATACAGTCATTGTAGCAAGGGAAAGCCGTAATGTTGAGGAGATCGGAGTAGCCAGGCCTGCATTGGCACGAGTGGGAGTGTACATATGTGGAGTTACGCATGCAAGTTCCTGGTGCAGAAGTAGATGTTAACTATCGTAGAGTACTTGGGCACCAAGACTCTGAAATCACCAAGAAACTACAAAAAAAGGTTCAAAGTTTGGGAATAATGAAAAAAAGAAAAGAAAAGAAAAGATAAGATGGTAAGTTTTCCTCAAAGTCGCTGATTTTTGCTGCTAACTGATTCATATATGTCTCATCAGCTGTGTAAGATACACTGAAGAAATTGTACATGTTCCAATGTCAGCAATACGATTTCCACTTGGATTTGATGAAGCTGGGAATAGATGATATGATCCATTTTGATCTCATGGATGATCCACACCTAGGCCTAGAGACGTTCGAGTTGCTGGAGATCAAAGCTCGGTTTAGCCACATTATGTTGATCAACTAACACTACTGAACATGTATCATCCGTACAAACTGAGAAATGAAGACCCCAGTGCTATTATGAAAATTTTGTCAATTGCAGATTGTTGATATGTGCAGACAATGTGAGGCAGCAGACAGCTCGGATTATGGCAAAATTCGACTTGAATATATGTAGTACATGATTGAAAATCTAGATTACTAGCTACCTTAATATATCAAGAACCTTTGGTAGCAGGGTATTTTATGCAAGTGACTCATTTAGAACCTTTAATTGGTAGCAGGGAATTTTATGTAAGTGGCTCATTTTGAGCCCAGTGAGTCAATGGTAATTGACAACCAGGTTCAGTTTCATCCTTGATGTGGCATGGCCTACATGCCAGAATGGGCTGTTTCCAAGGAATGTATGCTCTCATCTCATGGTCAAGGATATTAATCGTTAGGTAACAGAAGTTCTTGGCGAATGGTCGATTGACATTACACCACATTACTATATTCTTGGAATAATATATCTTGACCCTCTGTGTAGATGTACTAGAGTTAAAGTAAGGAGGATTTCAGGTTAGGGTACTTATGCTTGTCACCGACGTTTCAGCTTATGTAAAGATATAATGCCATATCTTACCGGTCCATTCTCTTACAAGCGTTACCTAATCAAATATCTTTTCAATGATAAATTAGCATTACGAGATGCGTCGTCGAATAGTGTCTCTTGTGGTGTTTCAACAACCTCTGGGACTTGAACCATTGCAGTCTCAGCAACTGGTTCTTCAGCAATTGCAACTTCAGCAACTTGATGAGTTGCTTGTTCAACAACCATCTTTTTAGCAGCATTATCAGCAAGTGTCGCGTTTCTTAGATCAGCAGCAATATCACTTGCTGGTTCCAGAGTATAGTCATCGGGATTATCTACAATGTAGATATCGGGGACTGGGGCAGGAATTTCATTTCACTGCCTTGTGGTCTTATTTCAGCAGATGTACCAACGTTGGGTTGATTGTTGAAGGCTTCTACAAACACTTCAACATTGCTGAAGGCTTCTGCAAACACTTCAACAACATCTACTGGAGTGGCTTGTGTTTCAGCAACTCCTGGAGCATCATCTGAAAGATCATGGACAATTGGAATGGACTTACGTGCCATTACGCCATGTACTTGTAACAAACCTATATTCTTGATGCTAAGAGAGGTATTGTATCTGCTATATAGATCACCACTATAAAAGCGCTAAGAGCCCGCATAAATGAAGTCCTTGACAAAATGGATACTCTGCAGACTAAGCTCGAATCCACCGTGCAGCTGATGGGGCAGAAGAGTGCAGAGGAATTGCAGCAGACCAAGATTTCAACATTGGCTTACAAGAATTTCTTGGAGAATGAAGTCATTAGGCCGATCTATGATGATCATATCGCTCTTAGGCAGATACGTTTGCCAAGAACCGATAACTCTGCTAAAATTTTACCATAGAATGCTTTGTGTCTCCTATCGGGTAATTCATCAATACAGTCTCACCCTGATTCCAATTGCTGAGGACAACTAATCTTTAATCTAAACTTCAAGATGCTGAATAAGCTGTCTAAAAAGGCACTTGTAGTTGGATTAAAACTATATTAAAAAACATTCCTGAAATTCACATGATATAAGTAAACTACACAGTATAATCTAACTGTCAAAATTTCTAGTATTAAATAAAAGTCCCTATTTATATAATCAGAATATGATGCAATACATTTTTCGGATGGCCTGTGAGAACGCCATTGAACAAATAACCAATGCCCATAGATAATTTCTATGCAAGGAGAACCTTCCAAAATTTTTCTTCTTCAAAATTTTTTTATATGATCTTTCTTGTTTATATGCTAGAGGGTAAACAGTTCTACTCTTTCTAATGGAGAATGTGTTCCCATGTCTAAAGCCTACATTTTTTTTTATGAGAGAGTGTCGTATTAGTGCCTAGCCTTAACATTAAAAAATGCCATGAAAAAACTAATTGCGAAACCCAAAGAGATGGAAAGTAATATAAAATGTTATCATATCATCACACTTATTAAGGAAAAAAAAACCTTTAAATGGAGTATATATGACTTGCCGAAGTAAATTACTCGGATACTAATCATACAACTAATCAAGTAGTAATTGTTTTTTGAATAAGACAAAAATTCATCTAGTCTTTTAATATTTAAAAAATCTACTTTTTTTGTACTTTTTTCTGTCAATATAATTGTCACATACTCAGAGTTTAAACAATGAGTACATCATCCAATCAAGTCCCAATAGAGGTAATCAAAGTTTTATTAGTAATAGAGAGTTTGATTGGACATTTTGATTGATTCTTTTATGATATCTTTATGAATAATATTAATGGGATGAAAATAAGTTATTATTTTTCTTGCTCGAACCTTTTATGTTCAATTCTTTTGTGCTTGATATTATTTAATGAAATATTGTGTAGTTTATGAAAAGACACACATCTTAGGTGATTAGCAGCAATCCAGAGAAAAATAAGTCTTATGTAAAATCATTTTTTCACTTAACGAGCTCTTGATTTTACTTGTGTTCCGTAATTTTTTTTTAATTTCAGGAGGGACAAGAGAGATTGCTCACCCTGGGCCAGCAAATCTTTGGTCCAAGGATAAGAATTGATTAGACAAAAGACAGTGAACATTGATTGAACTATAGAAAGTGGCATATTAAATCCATGCTCCATAGTAGACCTGGAATGGAACCAACGCAGTAAATCATCCCCAAGCTTTACTAACAACTCCCACCACCGATCAACCCCTTTATTTGATAATCTAGGAAGCCTAGATTAAGTTGATTCGAAGGTGGTAAAACAGAAATTTAAGTCCTCCCCAAATTACTTTTCTTATTACAACTACGGTTGTTCTCTTATTTTTAGCACCATTTCTTTGATTCCTCTAATTCAGCTACCGATAAATGAGCTCTATGGTAATGTTTTCACCTGTCCGAAAATTGTGAATGTTAACATCAATGGTTTTGGTGCTAAAAGGGATGAGTTCACTAATGACATACAAAGGTATATGTATATCTACTCTCCACTTAATTAGCTAACATCCTTCTTCATTTTCCGGTCTCTTTTAACTGTGTTCTGGATGTATCTTTATTCTTCATTTTCCTCATGATGTTGTTCCTTTGGCTTGTTGTCTCTTTGGTGAGATGAACTAGGTTCTGTATGACTGATGTTGTCCATGTGGAAGATGAAGCCCTATTAGTACTATTGGGCTCTTCTTTGTCGTAGTTTCAGTATTAAAAATGTCGTTTCAAAAGAAAGTATACAAAATCTAAATCAAGATGGAATTAAATTAATTAAACTGGAATAGAAGAAATTATAAAAAACAAAGTAAGTGGTACTTCCTCCATCTAGCGGTAAGTTTCCCATTTTAAGGGTTAATTTGATGACTTTTTTTTAAGATCTGGTTTGATGTTATATTATTTCCAAATCACACCGGAAAAATAATTAACCAAGTTATATTATAAAAGTGTAATGTTTATACTTTCATAATATAGTTTCGTTAATTATTTTTGCAATATGATTTGGAAATAATATGAGTTCAATCGGACTTTGGAAAAGTAACCAAAATAATATGGTAGTAATAGAGAGCGGTGGGATGTGCAATCGTAGTAAAATGTAGGGAGGGCGAGGTTTTGCACGAAAAATTACCTTAGAGAATGTGTGGATGCAAAATGTCTCAAATACTATCTTAATATATACTGTATATCAGTATTACTACGACTCCCCAGTACCTTGCGCCAACCAAGTATAATGCTTAAAATAAAGTTTTGTATGTTGTGAGCTTAGCATGTGTGGTGATATGAGTCTATACACTATTTTCTCCATGTGTCTTGTAAAGTCAATTGAACTCATGTGAAGATAAGACTACTAGAACAGTGGAACATTTAGTGCATTTGTACATCATTCGCAGCATCTATTGATTTTGAGCTAATATATCATAAGTGTCAAATCTATGATGATACATTGTATCTGCATGCAACTCATTGGTTCTACGATTCAGACTTCAACAGTGAGTATTGACGGCATATCCTTCCGTGGCATCAAAGGGACGTCTGCAACAGAGGAAGCCATTGTGTTTAAGTGTAGTGACATAAGTCCATGTAAGAGATTATATATGGAGAATATTCAACTGACTGCAGTGTCAGGAGAGGAAGCAAAGTCATTCTGTTGGGAAGCGTATGGTATAAGCAGGGGTGTTATATATTATGTGTTTCATCCGGTGACATCATAATTCGACACAATGTAGGGTCAAACTCTACATACCGGAAAAACGACGAATATTCCTTTAAACATGCAAGTCATAATGTAGCAATGTTGTAGCTCCTATATATATACTTCCTCCGTCCCTCGTAAAGCTTCCTATCTTATTTCATTGACTTTTTTTAATCTATGTTTGACTCCGAATTAATTCTAATTCATATTGAAAAAATAATTTTGGAAATTATATTATGAAAATATAAGATTTGCACTTTCATAATACTTCAGTTTAGGATTAATTCAGAGTCAAACTGAGACTAAAAAAGTCAACAAAATCAAATGGGAAGCTTTACCAGGGACGGACCAAGTACTTCATATCTAGAGGGAAATATTTCATGAAAATTTGGTTTTTTAAAGGCTGGGTTTGATGCAATCGCTGGTGTGATCAGCATGCATAGCTAGGAATATGTAGTCACATTAACTATAAAGCTCTGGAAGAAAGAGAGTTGATAATTACCATTAGATTTTTATCACTTATTCTGGTGACTGTGAAAATTGTCGTCGTGGATCTGTTGGCCGACTTCCTGCCGAACATTGGGCTTCCTTTCCTGGTAATTATACCTCACAACCACCATATGACATACACAATGTTGCACGCAGTAATCACTAACGCTCCCAAGTTTCCCATTGGCACTCCTCGACAAGGCTCATGTTCCTCTATTCCCCATAATCACCGTGCTCAGGTTTAGCCTCTCGATTTCCAAGCAAAGCCTTTCCTCCATGTCCTGATCTTTGACGATGTGCAACTTAAATGGCACTTTGGCATCTATCAATGGCTGAGACAATTGATTCGCCTTCGTGGTGGTGAAATTCTCGAACTCTTCCTCCATTTTGTCCTAGGACGAAGGTGAAGGGGTTGTGGTGGGAGTGGAGGAGGAACCCCAGTCAGCGCCATATAGGATGGAGGTGGAGTAGACATGGAGAAGGATGATGGCGTCACCAGGGCGGATGTAGTTCTCAACGGCCCACTTAACAGCATATGCGCTCTCTTCGCTGAGATCGACGGCGATTGCAATACAGCGCTGAGAGGGGGTGGTTGGAGAGGGGGAAGATGAGGATATTTTCACCTGGATTGGAGGATGTGGCGGATGTTTTCAGAAGCCATTGGTGGTTACGGGATGGAAATATTATTATTGTTATTATGATTAGTAATAGTACATAGTAGTACTATGATAGCAAATTAATAATCAAGAAATGAGCTGATACAAGATTTCATTTAGGAGGTTGTTGGTTTTTGTAATGGTAATGAGGGATTATAGATCAATCAAACAAGTTAAATTTTACGGTAAATCATGGTTATTCTAAATATGGAAAGTGACCGAGGGTTGCGACTTAGTGTTTGTAAATAATTATTTAAAGTGATTATATAACTTTAACATCTTTAAATGATTTTTTACTATTTGGTTTAACTAAGCACAGATACTAAAAGAGCTAATAATCTTCAGACTTTATTGCATTTTAAAAATTACTTACAATTTTATTAAGTTTCATTGAAAGTTTCATTCTTCAACCAGCCTCTTACATTTGCACTCCTTTATTCTATATTAGATATGTTTAAAGTTTAAACTATACTTCACCCACATACATATACGTTTGTACGTTGCGTAGAAAACTAAATTCAGTAAAAAAAAAAACTATCGGGGTGTTTGGGTCTCATTTAGGCTTTGGTATTTTGTTAAATTTAACAAAAGTTGGAATAGTAACTGATTTAAAGGTATTGCTAGATGAGTTTTTGTAATATGCCGTGTTTGGTTGCGAACGCAGTCAACGGTGAGGGAATCCCTCATAAGTTATGGTGTGTTCTGGTCCAACTTCCTTGTGTGTACATTTTCTTGTTTTTTTTTCTACTTCATTGTTTGGTTGCGGTGTGTTTTTGGTGCATTTGAACCTAATTTCTACCTCATTTTGCATTGTTTGGTTGGTCCAAATGAGGCAATTCAAGCATTTTAAACCTCAGTCAAACTTGTTTTTTCCCTCATTTCTTTGTCGTTTGGTTGGCTTCTTTTGTGATTGATAAGAGTTTTTTTCCTCGCATGCCGTCTCATAAACTAATCATTGAACGGAAAAAAAATTAAAAATGTTTTCCATAGAGATTATATGTTGAGCTTGCCACTCTCCAAAGACAAAAGATAAACTCCATACATCCTAATTTAATGTTCCCATTTCATAACCAATTGTTTCATTAAATGAATCGCAATTTGATGTTACTGTTACCACAATGTATTTTAAGATTCATATCATCTCAACCTGCTGCAATTATGTATATAACATAATAATCCATGAACTTACTTCTCTTCAAAGGAATTTCCTTTGGGTAGGATCTTTGGGGGGAAGTAAAAAAGTTGCGTGGATTAAGTCGGATTTTGTTTGTTTGTCTAAGGAGTTGGGTGGGTTAGGGGTTAAAAATCTTCATATGTTCAATCTTGCTTTATTGGGAAAATGGATTTGGGTTTGCTTGGTAACTCTAATGCTTTATGGGTAAACGTTTTAGTGTCAAAGTATGGGAATGTGTGGGACAATATTGTAAGGGTTAGGGAAGGGATGTCTTGTAGGTCTTGGTGGTCTGTTTGGTGGAAAAATCTTGTTTTGAAAGTGGCTTTATCTCCTTGTTTTTTTAATAATGTGTGTAAGAATGTTGGTGTGGGTCTTTCTACTAGATTTTGGGTAGATCCTTGGTTAGGGAAAGGTTTGTTGTTAAAAGAGTTATTCCCCAAACTTTATGCTTTGGAGAGAAATAAGGATTGTGTTATCTTTGACCGTATTCTCAATGGTGAAAATTGGTGTTGCTATCGTGATCTCTCCCCTTGGGAGGTCTCTCTTGTTACTAATCTTTCTAATCTTGTTAATAATTCTGAACGCTCTGTGTCTTCTACATCATATTCTTGGGTTTGGTGTGCAAGTGATATGATATGAGCAGAGGTCGGATTGTTTTCAGGTTAGTTTCAGCTATAGTACAAAAGAGATATCAATGGGTGTCCCACGTGGTGTTAGCGATATTGAAGAGGCGTTCATAGCGACGTTGCTAAAGGGAGCAATAGACCACATATATTGAAGAGGCCAACAATGCACCTCATTAACGTGAGCGTCTCCTAAAGACATCCTGTCAGCAAAAGACTACCAAACTGATCAAGTGAGAGTGATTTACGGAAAGCACCTAAGGGGATCTAGGTTCAATGTTGAAGGTTAAAGAACCTCCAGCTCCGATACCACTTGTTGGTCCCTTTAAACAACAATAAAAAACTAGAGGGGGGGGGGGTGAATAGTCTTTTCAAACTTTCGTCGTTTAAAAAACTTTCTCAGCAAGAGCTTATTACTTTTCAGTAATGAGTTTGCTGATACTTAACTTTCTCAGCAAGTACTAGTTACTTTTCAGTAATGAGTTTTACTGGTACTTTAAAAACAGAGTGCGGAAGTCTTTCTACAATAAGTGCTTTTCAGTAAGTGTGTGTTTCAGCAAGTAAGCAGAGTGACAGTGTACAAATAGTTAAGTTTGCTGAAAACTAAATGCAGTAAAGTAAATCACACAAACACTTTTTATAGTGGTATCTAAGAGTGGCGTTATCTCTCAACTAATCCACTTTGTCCTATCTAGGACTGAATCCACTAAGATAAGTTTGAGGTTCCTTACAACACCTATCTAGAACGATTCTTCAGAAACCAAAGCACACTTGCTTCATTTCCAACCTAACTAGAGAACGAAACCTTGTTCTCCACCAAACTTGGGACTTATAATCAGCAACACTATGCTTGATTAATTCCCCCTGAATTTCACGCCTGAAAAAGGGTGTTTATCAGTTAGAGAGGTTTGGGATGAGATGACTTGAGTATAACTTATTCAGCTATAGCAAGTTATCTAAGAAACAAAACTTGGAATACTTTGCAGTAAACAAGTTAAGTTGTTTCTGGTATCAAGACTTGTTCTTGTTCAAAGAAAGAACACTTAACTAATTTCTTAGCCGTGAATGTTCTACTT
Source organism: Plantago ovata (assembly GCA_028274465.1). Classification (NCBI taxonomy): domain Eukaryota; kingdom Viridiplantae; phylum Streptophyta; class Magnoliopsida; order Lamiales; family Plantaginaceae; genus Plantago; species Plantago ovata. Next base: position 50,141,916 of record CM051456.1, on the reverse strand, counting down.
CTTCACAAGTAGCTTTTGTTTCAAGCTTTAAGTCTTGGAACGGATCAATAGGCAGTAAAGAGTATGGAAGATGAGTGTTTAAGCCCAAGTGAGAGTTTGATCACGTTGTTGACACACTTCAACTCTTTGCCGGATGACCTCTATTTATAGTGAATCAAGGGAGCCGTTTGAATTTCAAATTCTAAGGCTTGGTTCCTTAATATGTCACTATCTTGCTTTTGTACTTTCAGCAGCGTCCTTCATTCGTCTTCTAGTCTTCATGTTCTTCGCATGCTTACTTTTTCATTTAATGTTCATCTGAATGAAATTCAAATGTGAACGTTGGAGCACAAATGCAAGTACTTTCAGCAAGGAGGTCACATATGTATTTCAGAAAGCGGTCAGTCTCAGTATCAGCAAGCACAACCTACTCTGTCATATAGATTTTCACTTATGCAAGCTGTTGCTGAAATTTCCACTTTCTGAGCAACATGTGCCTTTGTAGATACCATCTTCAGAAATCTTCTTAAGTCTTCAGTCTTCGAATCTTCAAGTTTCTGAGCGGTTCTAGTGCTTCAATAGTTCATTTGTAAAAACAAAGTACATCATCAGCTAACTAAAGCACCTAACTAGTACCGACACTAAGTCTTCAGCAAACGTTCCTCTTTTACAATGTCCTTAAAATTCTAAATTCCTATCGACCTTAAGAGTACTAGTTACTGGACTTTCCTTAATTTAGCATGGTTAATTGCTCATCAAAATTTACAAGTTTCCTAACAGGTTCTCTAGGTGGCGGTCTAGGCAACTTTAGTGGAGCTGAAGAGGGAGTAGCAGATGATTTGTCTTTTGAAGACTTTTTCCTCGAATCTTTCCCCTTAGACATGGATTGCATCATCGGTTTGATGTGAATAGAGAAAAACTCATTGCAATTTTCAGCAAGAGTATGAAGGCTGTTGTACTTAAGAATCATGTCTTGCTGATCAGAACTCATCTTAGACATTTCTTCCTTGATAAACGCCAAATTCTCCTCATGTCGTCGCTCACTGTTTACTTTTTCTTCCATGATTGCCTGAGCCTTTGTTAATGCACTTTTAGCTAGCTTGAGTGCTTTGATGACATCATCTTCATAGCTCTTGTGATGTAGACTTATATCTTTTTGAGCTATGGTAAGAGTAGTAGTGCGTCTCAGCACAGTAGTCAGTATCTTTTCGATATTCAGTGGACTCTCAGCAAGCAGTGCATCATCCTCTTCTTGGCATGCTTTGTGAACATCCATTAGTGCTTTAGTTCTCGGAGTAAACTCCTCAACGTTTGGGAACGACACTAAAGAGGGAGTAAGTGAGTGAACATTAAGTTCTGTGGAAATATGGTCATCGTTTCTTAGCAAGCGGCTTCTTTCCTCATCTCCTTCATCAGAATTACTGGATGCTGGAGGAATTTCTACCACTTTTGGTTCTATTTTCTTTGCCTTTTCTTCTTCATTTGCTGAGAAATCTGACAAGTCTTCTTTCTAATCAGGTTCATCAAGGCCAACAACCTTGACGCCTAAATCTTTTGCCTCAGAGACTTTTGGTTGAGTGGTTGCTGAAGGCAACTCTTGAGACTCAACGAATGGAGTTTCACCAGTAGTAGGTGGAAGGGAGGAATCTTCCAAGTTGTTCACTTCTGAAGATTGAGCAATGTCTAATTGTTGAGTACTTCTGTCATGAATTTGTAGACAATTATGTATTGCTCTTTGATAATGTTCATCAAGATTTTCATCTTCCTCATGATTTGAATTAGTGACCTGAGCTTCGAGTAAGGCTAACTCGGCATCAGAAAGCTTTGCTTTTCCTTTAGGCATTTCAGCCCGCTTTCTAGCATACTCTTCTTCAGTCTCAGCAACTTGTTCAGTTGCTGGAGTAGTTTTGTCAGCAGGAGTTGAAGCAGATTCCTATTGCTGACTGGGAGTTTGTTCAGCTTCTTGGTTTTCAGCTTGCGTTTGATCTTCTTGATCAGCAACTGACAACTTTTCTCCGCCAGCATTTGTTCTAGGACCTTGATTGTCATCATCGTGGTCCTTACTGTCCTTAGAATATTTTGATTCATCATCACTTGTATCTTTAGGGACATTTTCATCCTCTTCTTCTTCATCATCATCTGTTAGAATAACTAACTCGAGATGTTTGTATTTGGCCTGACTTGTGCAGCTGGAGAGGCACTCTTGAACTTAGCTTTCATATTCTCTCTGATTGTGACAACCAGATTAGCATTCATTTGCTGAGAATACGATAGCTCTTTAGGAAGTATAGAGTGTACAAACGTCTCGAGCTTGTTGAGAGAGTTTCTCTTCTTTTCGTTTGAGAGATGGATGTGAAGATCTGAGAAGTCCATTCTTCTGTACCTTTGCCAGTTGCTGACAGACTTAGCAACTCTGGTCAAAGTGTTTCTCTTGAAGTTTGAGTACAGTTCTGCTGAACTAACTTCATGGACTTCTGTGATGAGAATCGCTTCTTTTATCTCCTTTTGAGCCTGAATAAAAGCAAAGTTATTTTCAGGAAGGTTTTGGAAAGTAGTTTTAGAGTCTAAAACTGTAACATGAATTACCTGCTGGTTCTCAGCAAGCTCATGTTGCACACTTAGTTGTGCAGGAACTACTTCCATTTCTTCAGGAGTTGTAGCAGCATCCTTGTTTTGTTCATCCTGAAATAACACTTTGTTAGATACAAGTACTAAGCTTTTAAACTTAGTAAAGTTACCAAAATTTTCATCTACCTGCTGAGCAGGAGTTGTAGATTCTGGTGCAGAAGTTTCAACAACCTTCTGTCTTGTATCTTGAGAATTGTTTAAAGAAACAATAGTGTTAGCTAAAGATAAAGTATCAGATAAAGAAGTTTTGCTTATTTCTAAGTTAACTACCTGCTGAAGAATGACAGGTGGTGACTCAGTCCTTTCAACATCGATTGCTTCTGCATTATCTGGGACTTGACCTTGAGCAGACTTCTTTTCTTTCTCTAACTGAGTAAGCTGTGCAACATCAGCAATCTCCCTTGTCTCTGAGTGGACAAGTTGAACAGAAACATCGAGACCTCTAAGTTCACTACTAGTCATAAAGAGGTCCACTGACTTGTTGGAGTTGTCATCAATCTCCATGTCCATTTGCTGGCTTAGGTCAGTCAGTACTAGTTGGACTTTGTCAATAGAAGTGAGTGGTGAACTCGATCTTACATTCTCAGCATCATGAGATGCGTCGTCAAATGATGTTTCTTGATGAGTTTCAGCAAACTCTTGAACTTGAACAGTTGCAGTTTCAGCAACTGGTTCTTCAGTAGTTGCAGCTTCAGCAACTTCTTGGTCTTGACTAGTTGTTGTTTCGACAACTGTCTCTTTTTCTTCTGTTGCTTTGCTGGCAACATTTTCAGCAAGTGCAGCCTTTCTGAGGTCTGCAGCAGTATCACTTGCTGGTTCAAGTGTTGTGTCATCTAGATTATCTACAATGTAGACATCTTCTAATCTTTCTAAGGCAGGAATTTCATTTCCACTTCCTTGTGGTCTTGCTTTAGTAGATGGATCAAAATTTATTGGATTTGCAGAGGCTTCAGCAAGTACCTCTGCAACATCTACTACAGTGGTTTGCTGAAGCAAACCACTGGTGTATCATCGTCCTGTATAACATGGACGACCGACACAGATATTGCTGTTGTTTTCTTCCTTGGGAAGGTCTTTGTCCCTACCTTCTTAGGAACAGGATCAGCTGATGAAGCTGCAGTTTGAGTATCATCATCAGCTTTTCTCTTCTTCTTTGATCTTTTGCTGGGTGCTTTAGTGTCAGCAACCGCAGCAGTATTATCAACAGCAATAGTATTAGCAACATTGGACTCTGTTGCTTTCTTAGACTGTTTGTCAGCAACCTTGGGTCCATTCAGCCTGTAAAAAGCTCTTCCCACATTGCATACTGATTTCTTAATCGACAATGGGTTTCTAAGCTGGATCTGGAAATGTTCAAGGATGTAACAGATTTTCAGTCCATACATCACTGGGAAAATAGGTGAGACAGTATTGTCTTCAACCTTAACTTTGAATTTTGTAACTTCAGTCAACAAATCTGTTGAAAATGTATTTAGCCCAGTTGATGTCAGTCTTGTTTTCATATATATGCATCAGCAACGACCATCTTCTCAGGCCGACTTGGTCTATTCCTCCGACTTGGGAGTCTAATACTTTGATGAGTAGACTTGCTACTAGACCAAGTGAGTGACATAGATGTTTCCTCTTTGTGAACTTATTCAAAGTTACATGAGCAATCTCTCCTTTCTTCATCCTCTCATTTCTGAAATCATTGTAGAAGGCTTCAATCTCTTTGATGACATTATTTTTTACACTATCGTTCGGGTCTTTTTCACTAATTTAGCTATCCTCTTGCATGCATTTTAGTGCATTTTGTTAGAATAGTGTCACGTTTCCATTTTCTTTGATATTTTCAGGATTTAGGTGAAAATCGCACTTTTGGATATGAATCATGGCGAAACATTGAAGTTTTGGTGCAATGAGATCACCCGTGGTGTGTCAAGAAGTACCGGGACGAGTTTCCAGGCCAAAAGACCAAGTTTCGGAGCTCAAAACCGTGCCCAAGGCCCAAAAAACGAAGATTTGGAGGAAGAAGAGCACGGGCAACTTTCTGCCCGTGCCAGGCGCACCGCCTGGCACCCCAGGCAGTCCGCCTTGTGTCCGGCGGTCCGCCTGGGAGGTTCCGAAAGCTATATATATATTTTGTAGTTGCAAATTTTCATATCTTAGATCATAGTTTTGTAGACATAAACCCTAGAGCTTGTTCTGGGTATTTTTTCTCTTAGAACTACATTATCTTAGCAATTTGGAGCACCAAGGTAGAGATTCGGACATCTTTTGTTCTCACCTTGCTAGATACTTGTGAGTTTAGCAATTCACCGGAGATTGACAACCCTCGGTGGTAACTTTGTATCTCACCTTTTTCATACTCTATCTTTCAATTGAATGATGTTTTCATATATGATTGCTTGTGTTGATTTCGATTTTGATATGAGTAGCTAAGTTTCTAGTTGGTGATAGTATGTAAATTCGTAGCTAGGGTTCATATTGTGCATGATTGAGTTTCTGAGTCTTTTACTTGTATAATTATTTTAATTCGATTATTTGATCCGACTAAGCCAATATCTTCGTATGAAAGTGTTAGAAACACTAGGACAATTCAAGATCATCGATTCAATAATTATAATTATCATGTACTGCTTGAACTAAGCCTGACAACCTTAGCTAAGTATTAGTATAGATAGAAAGCTTTCAAAATACACGTCTACAAATCTGTCTTTTGGTATTTGTTAATTCAAATTACTTTTAAAGCAGTACGAGTTGCAGTTTCATGCATAATTAGAACCCGATGCTTAGAATGAGAGTACTATCACCAACTCTCATCATATATTGTTAAGTCGAGCATTGTTAAATTTGTTTTCTGAATTTATATAGTTAGATATTTAGTTAAAGCTAGTTAAGTCCCTAGAGATTGACACTCGAGGTCATCTTACCTCTGCACTACTGATGAACGTGTATTTTACACCTTCATTCGAGTCTTTTTCACCTATTTTAGCTATCCTCTATGTTAATTTATCTATATTATAGTGCATTTTATTAGAATAGTGTCACGTTTCCCTTTAGTTTGCATTTTACAGGTTTTAGGTGAAAAACGTGTTTTACGGGCAATTATATTGAAGAGAACGAAGAATCGGTGTTCTGAGGACATTTTTGGAGTATCTAGAAGGTTCCGTATCGGATTTGAAGTCTAGGGGTCGAGTTTCAAGGCTTAAAGGTCACTAGAAGGCAAAATTCGAGTCCGGAAAGGAGAAGAAATCCAAAAACGCATTCCTCACCGACTGGAGATCCCGGGCGATTCACCCGGGATGTGGGGTGGTTCGCCCCACACCAGGCGGTTCGCCCGGTGTGTGGGGCGACTGGCCCCACGCGTTCCGAACTCCTATATATAGTTGTAGTTTCTCTACGTTTTTTCATACCTTCTCAGACCTTTTTTCATACCTTTCTCATTAGTTTTTGGTAGGAATTCTCCAGAGCCTGTTCTGGGAATTCTTAGCATAGGAGACTATTTTTCTTATCAATTTGGAGCTTGTGAGTTCGCGAATCTTCGGAGATTGACAACCTTCGACGGTAACATTGTATCTCACGATTTTTCTATTTATATTTATATCTTTCAACATGTTTTCATTCAATCTTGCTTTGATTTCTGTTGATTGCATGACATCTATGAGTAGCTAAATCTATCGTTGGTGATATTATGTGATTTCTTAGCGAGGGTTCTTAATTATGCATGATGGCGGTAATGCGAATCAGACTTTGAGTTATTGCTTTATTTCTTTGATCTATCTAAGCCCTGTATCTTCGTAGTGTTGAATTGAACGGAACACATTGGACAATTCATGATCTTAGACCTCTATGCAAACGATCGGGTACTTCATGCATGATTATTAACCTGCTATCTTTGAATGATCATACTATCACTAACTTCCATTATCTTGATAAAAAAAATCTGTGCTAAGTCGTTTGTTGATTTTATAGTTTAAGTTAAATTAGATAAAGCTAGTTATAGTCCTTAGAGATCGACACTCGAGGTTATTTTACTGCTACACTACGGTTTTCGTTGTAGTTGTGAATTGCCTTTGGCTAAAAATAAATTTATTTGATTAATTGAATCTGACAAATTCCAGTTCATGAAATTGGCGTCGTTGCCGGGGACTATACTCCTTTTTTCTGTTTAGCTTATCTATATTTTCAGCATTCAGTTCCCTACAGAAGAACATGCTCTGGGGGTTTGCTCTCAGAAAATCTCACTTTCTTACCCTATTTCTTCCCCCCTATCTTTTTCAGAAAATGCATCTAATCTGATCTCTGTTACCTTGCGTGCTTGTGCTCTCGAAGTTCTTGATTACATTGTGTTTGATTGCACTCTTTGTGTTTTTCTTTGCAAATTTTTGTTTTTCTTTTGTGGATTCTGCTCCTTGGTTTCTTGTTTCCTCGTGTGCAGAAACTAGTCATATGAAAGGATGAGTCAACCTCCGTTGCCCCGGTATGTGATGCCTCGAGGGCCTTGCATAACATTGGATGACGATTGCAGGAATTATGACTTTGATCCTTCGTACTATTCCATTCTCTCCACGTTTTCAATGGGTGATGATCCAAGAGGGTTCTTAGACACGTACGAGGAAGGAGTGTTGAGGATACCTCGTGAGAATGAGGAGGGGGTTATTTTATCACATGAGCAACTTTGTATGAGAGGATTTATGGGAGCCTTGAAAGGGTGCGCTCGAAGATGGCTCAGAATCCCGCCGGAAAAATCATTGCACACTTGGGGTGAAGTAACCAGCAAGTTTCTGGAACATTGGGATAGGGACTCACCTCCCGGGTCAAGGGCATGGACGTCTCGATTTAGTAGTCAGCCACCAGAAATCGACATTGCCGATGAAGGGGAATGTGGAGAAGAATCCATTGATGAAGTCTCCTCAGTGCTTAGCTTGGATTCCACGTCCTTACTTGCGGATGTCGAGGTTATTGGTCAAGAGGAAGTCGTGGAGGAAGTGATAACTGAATCCATTGCTTCACTTGAGTCAGAAGGTGATGGCGTGAGTTGTGTTGAGGTCAAGGAGCCAATCTCTGAAGATTTTGGTGTCTTTGAATCAATTGCGGCAGATACTCTTGATCTTGACTCCTACGTTCTGGTCCATGCACCCACCTATGAGTCCCAAAGGAGTTTTGATCATCTTTACTCTTTTTATTTTCCATCTGATTCCCAAAGTTATTTTTTAGATTTTGTTTTTCTTGGTTTTGTTAATTTTAGTTTTCAGGGAATCATGGACTTGCTTGAGCAGATACGGAGAGGAGCCAAGGATGGTTCCCAAGATGCGAGGAGTAATGGAACAGATGCACAAGATTCGTTTCCATTTGATAATGGATAACATTAGTGGCAATGGTCGCATGTAGTTTAGTTTTATCGCTTTCTTGCATTGCATGCATATTTATTTTTCGTGTGTTTTTGGTGATAAAATAGGTTTTAAGATGATAATTTTGCATTTTGGGAGGAAAAAGGCGTCTCCAGGAGTCTGGAAATGCCAGGCGAACCGGCCCCCATGTGGGGCGATTCTCCTGGCAAGACCAGGCCGCCTGGGACGTTCTGGACGCCCCAGGCGAATCGCCCCCCATCTGGGGCGGTTCGCCGCGGGCATCCAATAAACCCAGAGATCCGGATTTCCGTTCGGAAACTCGATTTTCTCCTATTATGCTAAATTATCGATCTTTTTACCTCGTTTATCGTCCGTTTTGTTTTCTCACGAGTTTGATTGAGTAATATAGGTCACATATACAAGATAGCTTTCACCTTCTAATCCACTTTCGACGTTCGGGACGAGCGACGACGTTCAGGTTTGGGGGGGGTTATCGCTGGGTATTCCTGTACTTGTTTTGCTTGTGATTACTCGTGAAACCTTTTGTTTGCATTTGCATTTGCACGTTTACCTTGCACGTTTATCGCTTTCTTAGTATTTAGTTGCATATACTACATTCATCCTAGTATAGTCTTGCATGTTTTATGTGGAGTTTATTGTCAAATTTTTTGAACTTTTTTATTGGGTAGATTAACTAATTATGACATTAATCATATGCTTCATCTCTATGAATTTGTTTGAGGTTTTTCTCGCTTGGCTTGTCACATTTATGTTTGCACTTAGTGAAGCTTGGTAGTTTCGACATCACTTAGTGGTGTTTTCTCTACTACGGTTACGAAGGCCTTTATAATAGGATGATGCATGTTAGGACCTTATGGTTGTTTTCCCGAGTAATTATGTACCTAAGAGGCAACAAGTCTTCACCTTGCTTTGAGATTGCTAAATGCCTAAGAAGGAGGTAGTGTGATATTGTGTGATCCTTTGTTTGCAACCTATTCTTTCGAATAGGTTTGGGGAGGGGGTTACGCTATCATTAGACTTGTTTTTCAATTTTGAGTGTTGTGAGTTTATTTTCCTTTTTCGTAAAGTTTGTATTCCAACCTATTCTTTCAAATAGGTTTGGGGAGGTCGTTTGTGTGTCATTGTAATTTCTTTTCCGTTGTGCTACTGCTGGCTATAAAAAAAGTCGAAAAGAAAGGAAAACAATTCCGGGAAAAAGAAAAAATCTGGAAAAGAAAAAAAGAAAAAAAGACCCCAAAAAAGCAAGGAAGGGGCCAAAAAAAAAAGAAGCCAAAAAGCAGTTTAGCAAAATGTTTGTCTCGTTTTTCAATTCTTGCAATGTTCGTAATCGAGTTGTAATTTTTTGTCTTTTATTTGTTTGAGTGTCATCTGTTCTAGACCACCCTCGTCCTGCCATTCAAGAAGTGGTGAATAGTTTAAGGCTTTGCTTGAGAGATGGGTAGAATAGGGGAGTGTTATCTTTTTTAGGGAACCCTCCTTCGTTTGATGAGAGCCAGTATTGGCTCGACCTCTTTGAGGAAAAGTCTTAACTTGGTGAACAGTAGTAAGTCCTTAGTTTCATAGGCACGGGACAACCATTCGTATTTTAACATGTTTCATTACGTCGTCACTGACTAGGTCCAGGTAGAGAATGTTACGAGAAACTATCTTGTTTAACATAGTGCATATGTGAATGTGTATGAGTCAAACGAGGCATTCTTCAACCAATATCCATGTTATGATTTGTATGGTTTTTGTTCATAAGTTTTTTGATAGATTCAATAGATTAGTTCATTTCATTTGGCATGAGACTCCATTTTTTGTGTTGCATTGTTTTTTGCATTAGAGTCTAGCTTAGTTGCTTGAGGACAAGCAAAGGTTCGGTTTGGGGAGTTTGATGAACGTGTATTTTACACATTCATTCGAGTCTTTTTTCACCTATTTTAGCTATCCTCTATGTTAATTTAGCTATATTATAGTGCATTTGATTAGAATAATGTCACATTTCCCTTTAGTTTGTATTTTACAGGTTTTAGGTGAAAAACGTGTTTTCCGGGCAATTATATTGAAGAGAACGAAGAATCGGTATTCCGAGGACATTTTTGGAGTATCTAGAAGGTTCCGGATGGGATTTTAAGTCTAGGGGTCGAGTTTCAAGGCTTAAAGGTCACTAGAAGGTAAAATCCGAGTCCGAAAAGGAGAAGAAATCCAAAAACGCGTTCCTCGCCGACTGCAGCTCCCAGGCGATTCGCCCGGGATGTGGGGCGGTTCGCCCCATGCGTTCCGAACTCCTATATATAGTTGCAGTTTCTCTACGTTTTTTCATACCTTCTCAGACCTTTTTTCATACCTTTCTCATTAGTTTTAGGTAGGAATTCTCCAGAGTCTGTTCTGGGAATTCTTAGCATAGGAGACTATTTTTCTTATCAATTTGGAGCTTGTGAGTTCGCGAATCTTCGGAGATTGACAACCTTCGACGGTAACATTGTATCTCATGATTTTTCTATTTATATTTATATATTTCAACATGTTTTCATTCAATCTTGCTTTGATTTCTGTTGATTGCATGACATCTATGAGTAGCTAAATCTATCGTTGGTGATAGTATGTGATTTCTTAGCGAGGGTTCTTAATTATGCATGATGGCGGTAATGCGAATCAGACTTTGGGTTATTGCTTTATTTCTTTGATCTATCTAAGCCCTCTATCTTCGTAGTGTTGAATTGAACGGAACACATTGGACAATTCATGATCTTAGATCTCTATGCAAAACAATCGGGTACTTCATGCATGATTATTAACCCCCTCCCCAAACCTATTCGAAAGAATTTGATTGTTCGAGTCTGACAATCTTGTTCATCAAATTGGCGCCGTTGCCGGGGACTTTAACTACTTTTTACTCTTTAGCTTATTTATATTTTCAACATTCAATTTCCAAGATAAGTGATCTTAGTTGTCTAGTTTAGAAGTTGAATTCCAAATTTTTGTCAGAACTAACAGGACTGATTTTTGGTTGTGAGTTACTCCTGTCACAGATATCCAGGTATGACGTCCATGAGGGCTCGCATGACGCCCCAATTTTCGTAGGTTAAGAGAGGATCAGCTATATACCTGGAGGATGAGTTAACTGGGTATGAGGTGACAAGTTTCGTGGTAAGGAACATACCAGGGTTTGAGGAAGGAGTAGGAATGAATCCATTGAGTTTCATTCGATCCTACGAGGAGGAAATAGCCCGAATTCCGGAGAAGGGGTTTACAGAGGACCAAGTATGCAGGAAGTTATTTTCTTTCGCCTTGGGGTATGAGCCAAGGCTTTGGATGGCAAGGTTAGCACCAGGATCACTGAAGACTTGGGACCAAGTAGTAGAGGAGTTCTTGGCGCGATTTATGCCTTACCAAGAGACAATGGTCTTACGAGGAAGGATTGAACACTTCAAGCAAGGAGAAGATGAGCGATTTTGTGACACCTATGATCGTTTCGAGAAGTATAAACGAGAGTGCCCCTATCACCGTTTCGACGATGGGGAGTTGATTTGTGATGAATGTGTATTTTACACTTTCATTTAAGTCTTTTTCACCTATTTTAGCTATCCTCTTTGTTAATTTAGCTATATTTTAGTGCATTTTATTAGAATAGTGTCACATTTCCCTTTAGTTTTTATTTTACAGGTTTTGGTTGAAAAACGAGGTTTTCCGGGCAATTATATTGAAGTTGACAAGGAATTGGTGTTCCAGAAGCCTATTTGGAGTATCTGAAGGTTTTCAGATAGGATTTGAAGTCTAGGGGTCGAATTTGGAGGTTAGAAGGCCACTAGAAGTCAGAAACCGAGTCCGAAAAGGGGAAGAAATCCAAAAATGCGTCGAAAACGCGTAAATTCCCGAAAAATACTCCCGGGTGAATCGCCCGGGATGTGGGGCGAATCGCCCCACACCAGGCGACTCGCCCGGTGTGTGGGGCCCTTCGCCCCACACTAATTCGAAGCCTATATATAGTTGCTAAGTTTTTCTCCGTTTTTCATACTTTTCCAAACCTATTCTCTCATCTTTCTCTGTAGTTTTAGGTAGGAACTTCCCAGAGCCTGTTCTGGGGTTCGTAGCTTAGGAGATACTTTTTCATAGCAGATTGGAGCTTGTATGATCGCTATTCTTTGGAGACTGACAACCTTCGGTAACATTGTATCTTACAGTTTTTCTACTTATTTTTATATATCTTTCAACATATTTTCTTCTATAATTTCTGTTGATTGCATGACAACTATGAGTAGCTAAACTTCTCGTTGGTGATAGTCTGTGAATTCTTAGCGAAGGGTTGGTAATTATGCTAATGGCTATATCGCGCATTATACTCCGTGTTATTGCTTTATTTCTTTGATCTATCTAAATCTCTATCTTCGTATTGTTGATTAATTATTGCACCCAATTGGACAATTCATTGGTCTTTGACCTATCTAAATCTATATCTTCGTAGTGTTTGATAATTACAACAGGACAATTCATTGATCAAAGATCTCCATGCAAAACCGAGGAATTTACGCATGATTATTAACCCGTTATGCTTTGAAGGACCATACTATCACCAATCTCCATTATCTGTTAAGAAAAACCTTTGCTAAATCGTCTGCTGTATTATATTCTAAATTATATTAGATAAAGCTAGTTATAGTCCTTAGAGATCGACACTCGAGGTTATTCTACTGCTACACTACGGTTTTCGTTGTAGTTGTGAATTGCCTTTGGCTAAATAACAAATTTATTTGATTGCTTGGAACACGACAATCCACGCATCATCAAATTGGCGCCGTTTCCGGGGACTATACTCCTTTTTCCTGTTTAATTTGTTTATCTTTTCAGCATTCAATTCCTAGTTCTAGTAGTTTTAGTTTTCCTTTTTAATCTCTATCTGATACTCCTTTCCTAGTTTGTTACAGATAGTGTATGCCACATACACGATCTAGAGGAACACCGCTTGCTGATTCAATTGCTGAGATCGACAGAGTCTACCACCAAAGAAGGCGACTACTTCAAAGGCGTGAGCTAGAGGAAATAGAGGATACCAATTTCTCTGAATCTCTACACAGTCTTTTCAAGGAAATCGACGGAATGGCAGAAGCTAGACCACTGAAAGCATGTGTTCAACCCTCCAAGGATCGTATGAGGGGACCGACGATTGTTCTTTCGTCTGCAACTTGAGATCTGGAAATCAAGAACCACGCATTCCAACAACTTCCGAGGTTCTATGGCTTAGCAAGGGAAGATGTGATGGGGTACTTGCACGATATCGATGATTTCGTCAACCAACTCCCACGACCCGGAGCTGAAATAACAACGGATGAGTTGAGGATGAAGGTTTTTGCTATGGGACTTGGCGACAGAGCCAAGTCATGGTTGGGTTCTCTACGAGCAGGCTCGCTGGACACTTGGGAGAAGGTTTTTTCAACTTTCATGGAAAAATACTTCCCTCACACCTTGACTACCGCGCTAAAGGCGCAAATCACCGGATTCAAACAGGACTATGATGAGACCATCTACACCGCGTTTGAGAGGTTCCAAGATCTGACGAACAAGTGCCCTCACCATGGTTTTGAGCTTTCTGACCTAGTCCAACACTTCTACAATGGACTAACCTTCGAGAACCAACAAGTGGTGGATTTCCAATGTCGAGGCAATATTTGGGAGGAAACTGCAGAAGCCGTCTGGGCAGTTTTCGAAAGACTTGCTAAGGGTTCGCAGTTCAAGGACCCAAGAGCGATGGTTAGGAGACGTGGACCTGAAGCTCCACCGACTCAAGAAGCCCCTATGTATAGGGGGAATGGGGATCAATTCGAGTGCTTTACCAACGAATTGAAGCAAGTCCTCAAGAGCGCCGCTGGAACAACTGTTTCAAACGAAGTTTTGCCGAATATGCAAGAACTATGGACATGGGGCTCATATGTGTAGATCGAAGCTTGCGTATGATGATGGCAACTGGGCTCAAGGAGGCGAAGAGGAAGCCTTTGCTACGGAGTTTGGTACTCAAGAAGCTAGTTACGGACAAGACGGTAGGAATCCTCGAGGTGGATTTTGGAGAAGAGGGGTCCGAAACAATCAAGGATATGCACCAGCTAGCCAAACTTATGGCCCTAACCAAGACCGTAGTAGGCTTAACTATGGTAATGACCACTGCGAAAACCCCGCTCCGAAAGAGCAACTGAAGTCGAAGTCGGCTCAACTGATGGAGAACTTGCAAAAGATGGTTGATCACACCCAATGTTTTCTCAAACGTTATGAAGAAGATTCTGAGAAGACTAGAGCGAGACTTGATAGGTTCGAAGAGAGCACTAGGCTTGCCCAACAAAAGATGCAATAGTTGATCGACCAAGGAGCAAGTAGGGAGCAAGGAAAATTGCCTAGCAACACTGAAAAGTCAATGTCCATTACCATGGCGGGTGATCTACCTGTTGAAATCACCATCAAGAAGGTTGCTAAGTGCGAGTGTTGCAAGAAGGAAGAACTTCCACAGGCTAAGAAAGAAGAGAAGGACCTTAGTTCTGACGAGAGTGAAGAGGAGCAAGAGGATCCCGAGCCACTCCCTCAAAGTTTCGATATTAAGGTCGGGATTGGTGAGCTTGAAGATGTCCGTGCCACACTAGACACGGGATCCTACTCTAATGTGCTCCCTTTGAATGTGTTTGAGAAGAGTAGCCTTGGAAAACAATCTGAGCATAAGGCTATTGTGCAACTGGCGGATGGATCCTTTGTGAAACCCGAAGGCGTTGTGAAGAATGTATTGGTCAAGATTGGTGAAATTTCTGTATACACCAATTTTGTAGTTATGCCGGCGTCTACACCTGGGACAGGGGATGTCATTCTCTTGGGGTGAACGTTCTTGACTAAGCTACGCTCCGTGATGAACATCTACCGAAGCACTTGCACTATTGAGGTGGATGGCAAGAGACATGTGTTGCGAGCCATATCTGATCCGCCTGATACTTCTCACACTACTCACTACTGTGGTCTTGCTGCCTATGTTCATTCTTATTCACAGGTTCGTGGCATGAGGAGGAGATCAATGAAGGGGAAGTCTAGTACCCTCAAGAAGAAGAGCTAGGCGCAGACAGGAGTCGAGTCAAAGACTTTAAACAATGACGCTATCCGGGAGGCAACCCGGAGTTTTTATTGCTTTCTTTACTGTTTTTTTGCATGCATTCATTCTTGAACAATTTGCTTTTCATATGTAAATTTGTTCGTCTCTGTGTCGTATGTGCTTATGTTATGTTTGAGTGAGATTTTTTGAGTGTTTTGTGAGAAAAATGGTTTTCGGGGACTTAAAAAAACTGCATTTTTTCGAAAAGTTCGTCTCCCCGCCTCAGGAGGTGGGGGGCGAATCGCCCCCCATGGGGGGCGAATCGCCCTACGAGTCTTGACGCGCGGGGCGACTCGCCCCAGGCGTGGGGCGACTCGCCCCGCGTTATGCAGAAACAAAAATCGGGGTTCTTCCCTAATTTCTTCATTTTTTCTCCATCTTCTTCATCTAACTCCAAAAAACTTCCCAATTTTCAAAATATCTTCAAACCTTCATAACTTCTTCATATTTCCATCAAATTGTGTGTTCTTTAGCTTCAATCGAAGCCCGTTACGTGCTCTTTCTTTTCATCTGAACAAATTTCTTCCTATTTCATTCAATCTTCATATTTGAGGTAATCTCACATGAACCCTAATTTTTCAAATTTGGGGGTTTTTTGATTTATGCTTCAACTAAGATTGTATGATGTATGAGTTGATGATTTGTGTGATTAGAAACGTTATTCATTATTAATTGCATGTTCAATTAGGCTTGGTTTGTTGGTTTGAGATTTTAGCTATTAGATGATATATCTTGTTAGGAAATGTATCTTTTACTTTCATTCCATGCTTAAACATGTGTTTGTTGATATGATAATGAAGGATGTAATGGTAGAATGCATGATTGATGAAGTTGAGGATTTATGTTGTTAGATTTTTGTTACTATGGTATGAATTGAACCTTGTGATTCAAGGCATTTGTTGTCTAGCAAGAGCATAATGTGATATGTGATTGTAGTAGTTACATTGATATGTTGCATGATGAAGTAGCTAGACTAGACATTGGGTTTTTGAGGAGTTCGATTGTTGTAGATATCGCTCATTTTGTTCGCTCGTACATTTACATATGCATAAGTCTGTTTTGCGTCATACAAGATACTAATTGCTGTTTGTAGGGATCATGGCTCCAAGAGGATCGAGGAGAGCTGGCTCGAGCAGGATGGGAAAGGGAGTAGCATCAAGCTCCCAACCTTCTCACAACATGTACGAGTTGTGTTTAGCTGCGATAGATGTCCGACAAAGGCTCGAAGCAGAGCTAGCCGAAGGGGGAAGATCGATCATACCCGATAGGAGGATTGATATTCCGGAGGCAGTAGCTGGAACGGCGGGGTATAGGACGCTCTCCCGATTGGCATCAAGAAGAAATTGGGTTTGGTATAGTTCCAAAAGGTTCAAGGGGTACGACGTGAGCCTCCTCCAAGAGTTCTACACTGGATTCACTGATCTCGAGGAGAAGAATGGGGTACTAGTTCGAGGCCTGATAATACCATGGACACCAGAGTCAATTTCTTCATTCATCCATTTTGGGCAACATGAGTTCATAGGGAGAAACCATGCCTACCTGTATTCGAGGGCCTCTAGGGGGATAGGAAGACATATTACGGACGTGATCTGCAACAGGGAGTACAGATATCCAGAAATCGGAGCAGAACCTGCACGGATCCGTCAGAGCGACCTTAGCATTGAGGCTAAGGTGATGATGAAATTCTGCATCTTCAACTTGATCCCTAGGAAGAATGACACTTGGATACATCCAAATTACGCTGAGCTCCTCTACTGCTTGATAGACAGACATCGGATCGACATCGGGCACATCATGTATGAAGAGTATGAGCGCCACTGGGAAAAGAAGAAGAATCCCTTCATCTTTCCGAGCTTCATCACTGCCTACTGCAAATATCATGGGGTCGAGGACATTGAGGAGGGGGATTGCGAGGTCGCTGCCCTTTCACCCTCGACTATTGAGGTGCAGCTTGCTAGGTATCAGATGAAGAACCCCACGGCTGCCGCTGCTGATGTGGAAGCACCCTTCCAACCGAGCAATTCCGACAATGAGAATGATTATGAGGATGCTATGGAGGCTGATGATGGCCAAGCCCCTATCCCGGATATTCCATTTGTCCATAGAGCACCGCATGCACCGCCTCGAGCACCACAGGGGTCTAGAGGATTTGACTTCTCTAAATTCCGGGCCTACCTCGACGATCATTTCGATAGAGTTGATGCCAGTACCGCTGCCTTGCGACAGGACCTCGACGGGCACATTGCCCAGCGCAACCGCGATTGGGAGACATTCGAGGAGCATCGCCGAGAGGATAGGCAACAAAGGTGGGAGCAGCAACAGCTGATCCAGCAGCAACAGGAGGCTCTACAGCAGTCCAACGATCTCCTGTCTGACATGTGGAGGGACTTTTATGGGGACTACCATCCCGATGATTAGTCTTTTCACATGTCCACTCTCAGCCAACCGAGGCCAAACCGTTCGGTAACATCTAGTATCACTTCTTATTACTCATTCTCTTTTGCTAGGGGCTAGCTTAAGAATCATAAGGGGGATGGGATGTGAACCGCGATGTTAAGTATTGTTTGGCTTTGTGTTGATTAGTATCTTGTTCTTTGTTTGCATTTGCATTTGCACGTTTACTGCTCTCTTAGTTTTTAGGTTGCATTCACTGCATTCATCCTAGGATAGTCTTGCATGTTTTATATGGTTTCATTCACTGCATTCATCCTAGAATAGTCTTGCATGTTTTATATGGAGTTTATTGCCGAATGTTTTGAACTTTTTTTATTGGGTAGATCAACTAACTATGCCATTAATCATAGCTTCATCTCTATGAATTTGTTTGAGGTTTTTCTCGATTGGCTTGTCACATTTATGTATTGCACTTAGTTAAGATTGGTAGTCTAGACATCACTTAGTGGTGTTTTCTCTACTGCGGTTCACGAAGGCCTTTATAATAGGATGATGCATGTTAGGGTCTTATGGTTGTTTTCCCGAGTAATTATGTACCTAAGAGGCAACAAGTCTTCACCATGCTTTGAGATTGCTAAATGCCTAGGAAGGAGGTAGTGTGAGGTTGTGTGATCCTTTGTTTATAACCTATTCTTTCGAATAGGTTTGGGGAGGGGGTTACACCATCGTAGACTTGTTTTTCGTTTTTCATTTCTGTGTTGTGAGTTTATTTTTCCTTTCTCGTAAATTATGTACTCCAACCTATTCTTTCGAATAGGTTTGGGGAAGTCGTTTGTAATTTTTGTTTCACTTTTCGTAATGCTACTGCTGGCTAAAAAAAAAAATAGAAAAAAAAAGAAAGAAAAAATTCCAGGAAAAAAGGAACTGGAAAGAAAAAAAAAAAAGGAAAAGACCCCAAAAAAGCAAAGAAGGGTCCAAAAAAAAGCCAAATAGCAGTTTAGCAAAGTGTTGTGTCTCATTTTCCAATTCTTGTAATGTTCGTAATTGTGTTGTAATTTTCTATTTTTTGTCTTTTGTTTTTGAGTGTCATCTGTTCTAGACCACCCTCGTCCTGCCATTCAAGAAGTGGTGAATAGCTTAAGACTTTGCTTGACAGATGGGTAGAATAGGGGAGTGTTATCTTTTATAGGGAACCCTCCTTCGTTTGATGAGAGCCAGTACTGGTTCGACCTCTTTGAGGGAAAGTCTTAAACTTGGTGAACAGTAGTAATTCCTTAGTTTCATAGGCACGGGACTACCATTCGTATCTTAATATGTTTCATTACGTCGTCACTGACTAGGTCCAGGTAGAGAATGTTACGAGAGACTATCTTGTCTTGACATAAGTGCTTATGTGGATGTGTATGAGTCAATCGAGGTATTCTTCAACCTATATTCATGTTTTGAGTTATATGGTTTTTGTTCATATGTTATTTGATAGATTCAGTAGATTAGTTCATTTTATTTGGCATGAGACTCCATTTTATGTGTTGCATTGTCTTTTGCATTAGAGTCTAGCTTAGTTGCTTGAGGACAAGCAAAGGTTCGGTTTGGGGAGTTTGATGAATGTGTATTTTACACTTTCATTTAAGTCTTTTTCACCTATTTTAGCTATCCTCTTTGTTAATTAGCTATATTTTAGTGCATTTTATTAGAATAGTGTCAAGACGAGGTTTTCCGGGCAATTATATTGAAGTTGACAAGGAATTGGTGTTCAAGAAGCCTATTTTGAGTATCTGAAGGTTTCCGGATAGGATTTGAAGTCTAGCGGTCAAATCTGGAGGTTAGAAGGCCACTACAAGTCAGAAACCGAGTCCGAAAAGGGGAAGAAATCCAAAAACGTGTCGAAAACGCGTAAATTCCCGAAAAATACTCCCGGGCGAATCATCCGGGATGTGGGGTGAATCGCCCCACACCAGGCGACTCGCCCGGTGTGTGGGGCCCTTCGCCCCACACTAATTCAAAGCCTATATATAGTTGCTCAGTGTTTCTCCGTTTTTCATACTTTTCCAGACCTATTCTCTCACCTTTCTCTGTAGTTTTAGGTAGGAACTTCCTAGAGCCTGTTCTGGGGGTTCGTAGCTTAGGAGATACTTTTTCATAGCAGATTGGAGCTTGTAAAGATCGCGATTCTTCGGAGACTGACAACCTTCGGTAACATTGTATCTTACAGTTTTTCTACTTATTTTTATATATCATTCAACATGTTTTCTTCTATGATTTCTGATGATTGCATGACAACTATGAGTAGCTAAACTTCTCGTTGGTGATAGTGTGTGAATTCTTAGCGAAGGGTTGGTAATTATGCTAATGGCTATATCGCACATTATACTCCGTGTTATTGCTTTATTTATTTGATCTATCTAAATCTCTATCTTCGTATTGTTGATTAATTATTGCACACAAATGGACAATTCATTGGTCTTTGACCTATCTAAATCTATATCTTCGTAGTGTTTGATAATTACAACAGGACAATTCATTGATCAAAGATCTCCATGCAAAACCGAGGAATTTATGCATGATTATTAACCCGTTATGCTTTGAAGGACCATACTATCACCAATCTCCATTATCTGTTAAGAAAAACCTTTGCTAAATCATCTGCTATTTTATATTCTAAATTAGATTAGATAAAGCTAGTTATAGTCTTTAGAGATCGACACTTGAGGTTATTCTACTGCTACACTACGGTTTTCGTTGTAGTTGTGAATTGCCTTTGGCTAAAACAAATTTATTTGATTGCTTGGAACACGACAATCCACGCATCATCAATTTGGCATTTTGTTGGTGGGTTACGTGATGAGGTTAGGCTTAGAGTGGATGGGTTGTGCGAAGGATTGGAAAAATGTACGGTTGAAGAGGCAGAAAAGGTCTTCTGCCAGTGGATCCGCGCAGTCTGAGAGACTAACACCAAGTCACATAACCAGTGAGAGACTAGACCGAGGTGGAGCTGAAAGCTTATCTGAGGAGTATGGAGAAGAAGATATTAGTGAGGAGGACGAACTTGCAATTTATGCAGGAATTAAAGCGACTGAGAGTGTATTTGAAATTGCACATGCAAGACAAGTTGAACAGAACCTTCGTATAGCACAGGTTTTTGAGGGTGTAGCAGTCACTGAGCGACTAATGGAGGAAGTCAGTTTGTTAAAGTGTGAAAAGATATAAGAAATTCATGCACATGAGTTCGGAGAACAAAACACAGGGGACGCCCCACTGGAGGTGAGGGGCGGTCTGCCTGGTGTGGGGGGCGGTGCACCCCTCACGAGCAGAACAGAAGTGTGCCCTCTGGCCACCCCAGGCGCACCGCCTGGTGTGGGGGGCAGTGCGCCCCACAACACCAGAGAGCTGGGGACGCCCCTGCAACTCCCAGGCGCACCGCCTGAGGTGGGGGTGGTCCGCCCCACAGCTCCAGGGAGCTGGACGACCCCAACTCCCCGATTTCACCCGCCGTCGACAACCTTCATGATGCGGAGCACATCCCAGCGGTTACCACCGAGATCCCTGAGTTCGAGGAAGTAAACCTACTCCTCCGTAGTGGAAAGGTAACTGAAATCCCTAATTTTGTACGTCCTAAACATGTTAAATCTACTGTGACTAACAATGCAGGGATAAGCAAGGAGAATGAAGTTGGTGAGGGCTCAACAAACTCTCAAGTGCAGGACGATGCACCCCGCACATCTGAAGGCGGCGACGACAATGGGGAGAAGGGGGACACACCAAACATTGAGGAGGGACTTCATAAGTCCTCCAACCCTTATGTGCCCCCGAAACCTCACATGCCACTCCCTAGTAGGATCAAGCCAGCCAAGAAGTATATACAGGAGTCAACGCTATTCAAGCGCCTCTCTAAAGTCGAAGTTAATGTTCCTCTATTGGAGCTAATCCAGAATGTTCCCGCCTATACGAAGATCTTTCGGGAGGTCAAGAGCAACAAAAGGATTGCACTGGGGGATGTTAACGGGATGGAGATAGTGAATTCTATAGCGGGGCTTCCTACGAAGCAAAGAGACCCAGGGAGCTTCATCATAGATATTACCATGGGGAATGGATGGTCCACCAAGGCTATGCTCGACTTAGGAGCCAGCATCAACCTGATGCCCTACTCAGTATACAAAGCCCTAGACCTTGGAGTAATGCAGCCAACCGAGATGGTTGTACAAATGGCAGACCAAAGCGTGAAACGCCCTGTGGGAATAATTTAGGATATCCTCGTGAAGGTAGACAAATTTATAATTCCTACAGATTTTGTAGTGATGAAGTCAACCGAGGAAGGAAAGATCCATGTCCGCGAACACGTGGTGCTGCTTGGAAGACCATTCATGGCCACTACCAATACATGCCTTGAACTTCAAGGCAAGAAAATCACCATGGAGGTAATGGGTGAGAAAATTCAATTGGTAGGATGTAGTATAGTCGATAAAGAAGTTACAGAAGAATTGAAGTTTATTGATTGCTATGATTCTGTGATTTCTGAATTTCACCATTGCCATGATAATATTGAACCTCTTGAAGAGGCACTAACGATGCAGGTACAGACGTGTTACATGTCTGAGGAAGCAAGGTAACTAGTTGAGAGAATGGATAGCACACCCGAAATCCCATTCGGAGAAGAGGTGCTTGAACCCATAGAGGAAGAAGAGGGAGATAACCGACTTCCAGAAGAGCCTAGCTTAGAACTAAAACCCCTTCCTGGGCACCTTAAGTATGTGTACTTAGGGGAAAATGAGAAAAAGTATGTAATAATCTCTTCACACCTATCTAGCATAGAAGAAGGTAGGCTAGTCCAAGTCCTGAAAGAAATTCTGCAGCCATAGGATGGGGAATTAGCGATATAAAGGGGATAAGCCCTACACGGTGTGTGCACAATATCACTCTAGAACAAGATGTCAAACCCGTCAGGCAACCTCAGCGTAGGATAAACCCAGCCATGCAAGAAGTAGTGAAGAAGGAGGTGATTAAGTTGCTAGATGCCGATATGATCTACCCCATTCCTGATAGTAGGTGGGTAAGCCCCGTACATGTTGTACCTAAGAAATTTGGGATTACAGTAGAGGAGAATGAGAAGGGAGAGCTAGTGCCAGTTAGGAAAACCACAGGTTGGCGGATGTGCATTGAGTATAGGAGATTAAATGCCGCCACAAAGAAAGACCACTTTCCTCTCCCATTTATCGATGAAATGTTGAACCGCCTCGCGGGGCAGAAATTTTATTGTTTCCTTGATGGCTTGTCAGGTTTCTATCAAATTCCGATTGCGCCACAGGACCAGGAGAAGACGACATTCACTTGCCCTTTAGGAACATTTGCTTACAGGAGAATGCCATTTGGGCTATGTAACGCCCCCGCCACTTTTTAGAGGTGCATGCTTTCTGTGTTTTCTGATATGGTGACTAAGTTTGTTGAGGTTTTCATGGATGTTTTTTCCCTTTTTGGTGATTCGTTTGATGAATGCTTGCATAGATTAGATCTTGTTCTTAAAAAGTGTATCGAATGGAATTTAACTCTAAGTTGGGAGAAAAGTCATTACATAGGAAGGCATTGTTCTAGGACATGTGGTCTCCGATAGGGGGATCGAAGTTGATAAGGAAAAGATAGAAATAATTAAGAAACTTCCCCAACCCACTTGTGTCAAAGAACTTCAGTCATTTCTTGGTCATGTAGGATTCCATAGGAGGTTTATCAAAAAAATTTCAAAAATTGCAAAACCCTTAAGCAACTTGCTTGCAAAAGATGTGAGTTTCGATTTTTCTGAAGATTGCTTAGAAGCCTTTAACACACTTAAGGCAAGATTAATTACTACTCATATAGTTGTGCCACCTAATTGGAAACTTCCTTTCGAGATAATGTGTGATGCCTCAAATTTTGCTATGGGGGCTGTTTTATGCCAAAAGGTGGATAAGCAGTATCGTGTGATTTACTATGTTAGTAAGACCCTAGACTCAGCTCAAGTTAACTATACAACTACTGAAAAAGAATTTTTAGCTGTTGTTTTTGCTTTACAGAAGTTTAGGTCTTATTTGTTAGGACACCCTGTGAATGTCCATACTGATCATGCTGCTTTAAGACATTTAATAGCTAAACAAGATTCT
The DNA here is from genome assembly GCA_028274465.1 of Plantago ovata. Taxonomy (NCBI): domain Eukaryota; kingdom Viridiplantae; phylum Streptophyta; class Magnoliopsida; order Lamiales; family Plantaginaceae; genus Plantago; species Plantago ovata. The sequence goes on along the minus strand of CM051456.1, from coordinate 50,118,331 downwards.
AAGCCGAGATTAATCCGTTGGGTCTTATTGTTACAAGACTTTGATTTGACCATAGTGGATAGGGCTGGTAAGGAAAATTGCGTAGCTTATTACTTGTCTAGAATTCCAAATATCCCCGCAGATGCAATTCCTGTTAATGAGGACCTTCCCGATGAACACTTGATGAGAGTAGATGAAGAGCCTTGGTATGCTAATATTGTGAATTATTTGGTTACGGGTATTTGCCCAACTAATTTCTCAGCCTCCGATAGGACAACACTTTCAAAACAGTGCAGGTTTTACATATGGGATGATCCGAACCTTCTTAGAGAAGGAGCGGATGGAATCTTGAGGAGATGTGTTCCACAAGGAGAACAACGAAGTGTACTGAGTCATTGCCATGAGCTTCAGTGCGGCGGACACTACAGTGGGGCTAAAACAGCCCGTAAGGTGTTACAAGCAGAATTTTTCTGGCCATCCTTGCACCGAGATGCGAGGGAATTTGTGAAGAATTGTGACCCATGTCAGCGAGGGGGAAATATTGGCAAGAAGGAAGAAATGCCCCAGTAGGGGAATCTAGTGGTAGAACCTTTTGATGTATGGGGAATTGATTTCATAGGACCATTCCCATCAAGCTCGGGATATGAGTACATTCTAGTCGCGGTGGACTACGTAACTAAGTGGGTGGAGGCAATCCCCACTAGGAAGGATGATGCTTCGGTAGTCTTGAAATTCTTGAAGTTTGTGATTTTCACCCGGTTTGGAGTTCCTAGAACAATTATCAGTGATGGAGGTTCTCACTTCGTCAACCGTTCCTTTGCCTCACTTATGAAGAAATACAGCGTTACCCATAATGTTGCTACACCATATCATCCACAGACTTCTGGGCAAGTAGAAGTTAGCAACCGTCAAATTAAAAAGATCCTTGAGCGTGTGGTGAAGCCTAGCAGGAAAGATTGGGCTGGAAAACTGAATGATACGCTTTGGGCGTATAGAACCAGCTACAAAACAGTAATCGGCACCACTCGGTACAGACTAGTGTTTGGGAAAGCATGCCACCTTCCCGTTGAGCTGGAACACAGAGCTTATTGGGCAATAAAGGAGCTAAATCTTGATATGGAAAAAGCTGGGGAAGAAAGGTTGATGCAACTCGACGAGCTTGATGAACTACGCCTCGGTGCCTATGACAACTCAAGCTTTACAAGGAGCGCACCAAAAAGTCTCATGACCGTGGCATTGTGCGGAAAGAGCTGATCCCTGGTCAGAGAGCCTTAGTGTTCAACTCCAGACTTTGGTTATTTCCAGGGAAGCTCCGTACTCGTGGGATGGACCATACGAGATTGTCCAAGTTGCTCCCCATGGAGCTGTGGAACTTTGGGACCCGAAGACTGGCGACACATTCAAGGTGAATGGGCAACGTGTGAAACCATACTTTGAGCTTCCCAGTGATCAAGTGGAGGTTGATCATCTCGACCTCACCACTCCCACCTTCACATGAGAGTATGTAGCTTGTAGTTTTTCCTTTTTTGAGTCTTTAGTTGTTTTTCCCCTTGTGTTAGAGTGTGTTTTTGATGATAAAATAGGTAAAGTTGATATTTTTGAGTTCGGGGATGATTAACTCGGAGCCAAGGCTCTGCCGCTCCTGATGACAATGTCTTTTACACTATCATTCGAGTCTTTTTTCACCAATTTAGCTATCCTCTTGCATGCATTTTAGTGCATTTTGTTAGAATAGTGTCACGTTTCCATTTCTTTTGTTCTTTTCAGGTTTAAGGTGGAAATCGCGTTTTTGGAAGTAATTCATGGCGAAACAATGATGTTTTGGTGCAACGAGATCACCCGTGGTGTGTCAAGGAGTACCGAGACACGTTTCAAGGCCAAGAGATCAAGTTTCGGAGCTCAAAACCGTGCAAGGGGCCGAAATCGAAGATCCGGAGGAGGAATTTCGCACGGGCCGCATTCTGCCCGTGCGGGGCGCACCGCCGCGTGCGCGGTAGATCGCCAGGGCCTTTCCGACAGCACTATATATATATATCCCAAAATCTACGAATTTTCATATCTTTCATCATTATTTTACAGACTTAAACCCTAGAGCTTGTTCTGGGCATATTTTCTCTTAGAACCTTTGTAACTTAGTGAATTTGGAGCTAGAGGAGAGATTTGGACACCGTTTTATCTCACCTTGCTAGATCTTTGTGAGTTTTAGCAATTCACCGGAGATTGACAACCTTTGGTGGTAACTTTGTATCTCACAATTCTGCTATTTATCTTTCAATTCACTGTGTTTTCATTCATTATTGCTTCAATTATGATTGTTGATTGTGTTATTGATATGAGTAGCTAAGCATCTAGTTGGTGATAGTATGTGAATTCGTAGCTAGGGTTCGTATTATGCATGATTGAGTTTCTGAGTCTTTTACTTGTTTAATTATCTTAATTCGATTCTTTGATCCGACTAAGCCATATATCTTCGTAGAAAAGTGTTAGAAACACTAGGACAATTCAAGATCATCGATTCGATTATATATAATTTGCAAGTACTGCTTGAACTAAGACAGACAACCTTAGTCAAGTATTAGTATAGATCAGAAGCTTTGACAATACAAGTCTACAAATCTATCTTTGTTGTTTGTAAATCGAATTACTTTTAAGGCAGTACGAGTTGCACTTTCATGCATAATTAGAACTTGATGCTTAGAACGAGCATACTATCACCAGCTTTCTCCATATATTGTTAAGTCGAGTTAATATAAATTTATTTTTTGAAATTATATTTAGTTATTTAGTTAAAGCTAGTTTAGTCCCTAGAGATCGACACTCGAGGTCATCTTACCTCTCACTACGTGTTTTGTGTAGTTGTGAGTTGCCCTTTGGCTTTCAAACAAATTTATTTGATTGTTCGAGTCTGACAATCTCGTTCATCAGCTCCCAGGCGGACCGCCCCCCACACAGGGCGGTGCGCCTGGGAGAGGCAGAACGCCTAGGCACCTCTGCCGCTCCCAGGCGGACCGCCTCCCACACGGGGCGGTGCGCCCGGGAGAGGCAGAACTCCCGGGCGCCTCTGCCGCTCCCAGGCGGACCGCCCCTCACACGGGGCGGTGCGCCCGGGAGAGGCAGAGGCCTGGGCGCCCCTGGGGACCCCAGGCGGACCGCCCCTCACATGGGGCAGTGCGCCTGAGGGCGCCAGTGCTCCGGGTGTCCAGATTTGATCCCGACCACCACGAATCACCCCCGTATGCAACCATATCGACCTTTTTACCCTTTTTATCATCCGTTTTGGTTTCTCACGAGTTTCATTGAGTAATACAAGTTACAGGTACTCTTCCAGCTCTCACCCAATATCCACTTTCGGCGTTCGGGACGTACGACGATGTTCAGGTTTGGGGGGGGATTATCTCTGGGTATTCCAATGACTTATATTTCTCATTTCAACTCGTTTTTCTTAGGATTTAGTTTGTTCGTATGCATTCATCCTTAGTCCAGTTTTGCATGATGTTGTGTCGAGTTTATTGCCAAATTTTTTTAACCTTGTTTATTGTTAGACTAAGTGTTTTTTACCATTGACCATACATTGCATCTCTATGGAATAGTTTGAGGTTTATCTCGCTTGGATTGTCATATTCGTATGTGCACTAGTTAAACTTGGTAGTCTCGACATCACTATGTGGTGTTTTCTCTACTGCGGTTCGCGAAGGCCTTCTAAAATGTTGCATGTTAGAGTCTTTGGTTGTATTCTCGTGTAATTATGTACCTAAGAGGCAACAAGTCTTCACCTTGCTTTTTGAGATTGCTAAATGCCTAGAAAGGAGGTACAGTGAGGTGTGTGATCCTTTGTTTGTAACCTATTCTAACGAATAGGTTTGGGGAGGGGGTTACCATTTCAATGACTTGTTTTTCGTATAGTTGAGTCGTGTTCATTTTATTTTTATTTTTCCTTGTGAGTTTGTGCTCCAACCTATTCTTTCGAATAGGTTTGGGGAAGTCGTTGTAGTGTCATTGTTATTTCCTTTCATTGTGCTTCTGCTGGCTATATACAAAAAAAAAAAAAAAAAAAAAAAAATAGAAAAGGAAAAAAAGGAAAACAAAATGAAAAAATCGAAAATTCCAGAATCTGGAAAAAAGAAAAAGAAAAAAAGAATAAGACCCAAAAAAACAAAAGAAGGGTCCAAGCGAGCCAAAAAGCAGTTTTAGCAAAGTATTGCATTATTTCTCAGCTTTTGTAGTAGCTCGTAATCGAGTTGTAAATTCTTCCTTGTGTTTTCGTGTCGCCTAGTCCAAGGCTTGTTCTAGGCCACCCTTGTCCTGCCATTCATGAAGTGGTGAAGAGTTTTTGCTTTAAGAGTCGGGTAGAATAGGGGAGTGTTGTCTTGTAGAGAACCCTCCTTCGTTTGATGAGAGCTAGTATTGGTTCGACCTCTCTTGAGGGAAAGTCTCACTTGGTGAACAGTAGTAAGCCCTCAGTTTCATAGGCACGGGGCAACCATTTGTATTTTAACATGTATCATTACGTCGTCATTGACTAGGTCCAGGTACAGAATGTTACGAGATACTCCCTTGCTTAACAAAGTGCATATGTGAATGTGCATAGGTTCAATCGAGGCATTCTTCAACCTACTTCCATGTTATGATTTGTATGGTCTTTGTTCATAAGCACTTGGTAGATACAATAGATTAGTTCTTCTTGTTTGGCATGAGACTCCTCTTTGTGTTGCATGTAGTTTGCATAGGGTCTAGCTAGTTGCTTGAGGACAAGCAAAGGTTCGGTTTGGGGTGTTTGATGACAGTGTTTTTTACACTATCATTCATGTCTTTTTCACCAATTTAGCTATCCTCTTGCATGCATTTTAGTGCATTTTGTTAGAATAGTGTCATGTTTTCATTTTCTTTGATATTTTCTGGATTTAGGTGAAAAAATCGCACTTTTGGATTTGCATCATGGTGAAACATTGAAGTTTTGGTGCAACGAGATCACCCGTGGTGTGTCAAGGAGTACCGGGACGAGTTTCTAGACCAAAAGACCAAGTTTCGGAGCTCAAAACCGTGCCCAAGGGCAAATATCGAAGATTTGGAGGAAGAAGAGCACGGGCAACTTTCTGCCCATGCCAGGCGCACCGCCTGGAACCCCAGGCGGTCCGCCTGGGAGGTTCCGACAACTATACATATATTTTGTAAAGTTGCGAATTTTCATATCTTAGATCATATTTTGCAGACATAAACCCTAGAGCTTGTTCTGGATATTTTTTCTCTTAGAACTACATTAACTTAGCAATTTGGAGCACCATGGTAGATATTCGGACATCTTTTGATCTCACCTTGCTAGAAACTTGTGAGTTTAGAAATTCACCGGAGATTGACAACCCTCGGTGGTAACGTTTGTATCTCACCTTTTTCATACTCTATCTTTCAATTCAATGATGTTTTCATATATGATTGCTTGTGTTGATTTCGATTTTGATGAGTAGCTAAGTTTCTAGTTGGTGATAGTATGTAAATTCGTAGCTAGGGTTCATATTGTGCATGATTGAGTTTCTGAGTCTTTTACTTGTATAATTGTTTTAGTTCGATTCTTTGATCCGACCAAGCCAATATCTTTGTATGAAAGTGTTAGAAACACTAGGACAATTCAAGATCATCGATTGAATAATTATAATTATCAAGTACTGCTTGAACTAAGCCTGACAACTTAATCTTATTCTGGATCAGGAAGCTACTTTTCTTCGCCAAAAGTCTCGTGCTACTTGGCTTACCGATGGGGATCGTAATTCAACTTTTTTCCATCGTAGTGTTAAAGTTAACAGGGGTCGCTCCTCTGTGTCCTCTTTACTTATTAATGATGTTTTGGTGCATGACAAGACCACCATTCAGGATCATATGGTGAATTACTACAGGTCTTTATTCAATCCGACCCAGGCGCCTTGTGTGGATTTTGACGGTTTGTCTTTGATTATCCAGCCGGAGGTTACTCAAGATGACAATGACTCTCTTTTGCGCATACCTTCTGGGGAGGAGATCAAGAATGTGGTCTTCGGTATGAGTCCGGACAGTGCTCTAGGTCCTGATGGTTTTGGTGGGAGATTTTATCAGGCGCTTTGGCATGTCATTGGCGAAGATGTCATTGGTGCTGTTCGCACTTTCTTTTTTCATGGAACCTTTCCCTCAGGTAGGAATTCTAGCTTCATCACTCTTATTCCTAAAGTTCCTGGCGCTTTGAGAATTGAGGAGTTTAGACCTATTGTGTTGGGGAACTTTCTTTATAAAATAATTACGAAAATCCTTGTGGATCGCTTGGGTCCTATTCTCTGTAGACTTCTGTCCTTTCATCAATTTGGTTTTGTCCCTGGTCGTCGCATTCATGACTGTATTGCTCTGGCCTCTGAGGGGGTGAATGGTCTGGGTTTGCCTATTAGGGACGGGAATATGGTGTTAAAGGTTGATATTCGTAGGCTTTTGATACCTTGGAATGCAACGTTCTGTTGGCGATTTTTCGGAATTGGGGCTTCTCGTCGATTTTTGTTGATTGGATTAGTTTTATTTTGCACTCCGCAAGGCTGTTGGTTCTTATTAATGCGGCTCTTGAGGGTTATTTCGAATGTTTTTGCGGTGTTCACCAGGGGGATCCGCTCTCCCCGTTACTTTTTTTGTATGGCAGAGGAAGTTCTTAGTCGTCTATTGTCTCAGGCGACGGATACTGGTCGACTTACCCCCCTGTTTATTGGTCGGGGTTTATCTTTTCCTTCGCATTTATTGTATGCGGATGATGTTATTATTTTTGGTAGGGTTTTTCTTGTGAATTGTCGCACCATTGTGGATATCTTCGCAAAGTATGCTTCCTGGTCTGGTCAGATCTTTAATCCGAGCAAGTCCAAGGTGTATTACAACACCAATATCTCTGGTGCGCGTCGACGCTCTATGACATCCACTCTTGGCATTATTGAGGGTTCGCTTCCCTTTGTCTATCTTGGTGTCCCTTTGTTTTTGGGCGCCCCTCGTACTCGGCACCTTCAATCTCTGGCGGATGCGATTCTTGCAAAGTTCTCTGGATGGATTGGGACTTCTCTTTCTATGGCTGGACGTATTTGCCTTGTCCAATTGGTCATTCAAGGCTCTTTTGTACATTCGAGGATGATTTACCGTTGGCCTCTTGCCTTGCTCAAACGGATGGATTCTCACATCCGGAATTTTGTTTACACTGGAGATATCATGAAAAAAGGAGCTGTCGCTGTAGCTTGGAAAAGATGCTGTGTTCCTAAGTCAGAAGGTGGTCTGGGCCTTCGTTCTTTGGTTGCCACTAATAAATCATTTTTATCTCGGCTTAGTTGGGATATTTGGACAGTTAGCGAACCTTATTTGTTCGTTATTCATCAGCGTTTCTTTAGGAATCGAGAATTGCGTAGATATGTGCCTTCTTCTATCTGGTTTGATTTTAAGGATACCTTTCCGTTTCTACACCAGTCCTCTCGTTGGCTGGTTAGTCAAGGTTCTGGGGTTCTTTTTTGGCTTGATAATTGGATGGGCTACTGCATCGCTGATAGAATTAACATTCCATTGCATCTTAGGCATCATTATCAACAGTCCATTTCCGATTATTGTGATGATGGAGGATGGCGACTCCTCCCGGTTTTTTGTGCTACGTTTCTCTCCATTGCTAAGGATATCTTAGATTATCGCCTGGCTCCTCCTGGTTTAGACTCGCGTATATGGGATCATTCTCTAGATGGTTCCATCTCGGCCAAGAAAGTTTATCATGTTTGTCGTCCCTCTTCCTTGAAGGTTCAGTGGGGGAACTGGATTTGGGAAGCTTTTATACCTCCTAGGCGCTCCATCACTCTCTGGAGGGCCATTCATGATAAGCCTCCCACTATTGAGAAGCTACGTTCCATTGGTTACACTGGTCCTTCCATTTGCGCTCTGTGTGCTAGGGCAGGGGAGGATATGGATCACTTAATTGTTTCTTGTCCTTTCTCTCGTTCAATTTGGATGTGGTTTGTTGAAGTCTTTGAGCTTCGTTTGGAGAACTTTGTGAGTATCAATGAGTTGATCTCTTTTGCAATGGGACAGCAGTTCAGTTCGCAGGTTAATTCCGTTTGGCGCCTTGGTGTGATTACGGTGGTTTGGGTTCTCTAGAATACTAGGAATGCTTGGATTTTTGATGATCGTGGTTTGTCTAAACATTTGGTTATCTTTCGAATTAGGGATCTTATTGAGGAAGCCGACTCCCTTAACTTGGGCAAGATGTCTAATTCGCAGTTTGATCTCCTGGTTCTTCATGCCTTCCGTATTAAAGGTTGTCCGCCTGATCTATTTCATTGCATTGAGGTTCGTTGGCTCCCTCCATGGCCTAATTGGATAAAGTGCAATACTGATGGTAGTTCTAAAGGGGCGCCAGGTCTATCTACCGCAGCAGGTGTCTTTAGGCATTATAGAGGCTTGGTTTTGGGTTGTTTTGTGTACCAGGTTGGTACTTTATATGCTTTTGAGGCGGAATTATTAGCGGCTCTTCGGGCTATTGAATTAGCATATGAACAGAATTGGAATTATCTCTGGTTGGAAACCGATTCAACGTATGTCGCTTCTACTTTCAGTTCCTCATCCTCGATTGTCCCTTGGCAATACAGGAACCGATGGTTGCGGGTTCGATCTTTACTTAGTCACATAGAGTTCCAGATTACTCATATTTACCGGGAGGGTAATGGCGTGGCGGATGCTCTTTCCAATCTCATAGTGGATGGCTTTGGAGGCACTCATTGGTTGATATTCAATCGCATGTTAGCAGAGATATGTCTGGACAACCATTCTTTCTGTTTTTGCGACTTTAATGCTCGGGCACACTTTTTCCCATTCATAGGTTTTTCCCACAGGGTTTTCTTATGAATGGGTTTTCACGAGGCATGCGGTTGCAACCAGGGATTTCTTCTCTGGGTGAATGGTTGATCCTTTAGTTTTTTGTTGAGTGCCCGTATGTGGGTTACTCTTTTTCTTGTTTTTCGCTTTCTTGTACTGGACCTTTTCTTTTGCTTTATTATATAAAATCACTATTCATTCAAAAAAAACTAAGCCTGACAACCTTAGCCAAGTATTAGTATAGATAGGAAGCTTTGAAAATACACGTCTACAAATCTGTCTTTTGGTATTTGTTAATTCGAATTACATACGAGTTGTACTTTCATGCATAATTAGAACTCGATGCTTAGAATGAGCATACTATCACCAGCTCTCATCATATATTGTTAAGTTGAGCATTGTTAAATTTGTTTTCTGAATTTATATAGTTAGTTATTTGGTTAAAGCTACTTAAGTCCCTAGAGATCGACACTCGATGTCATCTTACCTCTGCGCTACGTGTTTTGTGTAGTTGTGAGTTGCCCTTTGGCTAAAACAAATTTATTTGATTGTTCGAGTCTGACAATCTCGTTCATCACTCATCTTCAGTGGCAGTGATGTCATCTTCAGTTCCAGTACTTGGAATCTGAAAGATATTTGCCAAATCAATCCATTTCAGGATGATTTTCTTTCCCTGAACTGTTGTAGAAATCACTTTTTCAGTGATTCCCTGTTCATCAGTAAGGGTTTGGATTTCTGCATTATTGTAGAACTCCATTGTGTCTAACATACTCACCATCATTTTGGGGTGAGCAGTGATGAAGAAAAGTAAGCCTTGTTGATTTATGTAGTTCAATGCCTCAACATTTTCTTCATCTAATTCTTGTTCATAGAAGTATCGAATGTACTTCTCTTTTGAAAATCCGCCCCATTGCATCATCTGCTCACACTTTTCAGTGTTGAGATATGCAGGAGGCATGGGTCTCTCTGTAATTCTGTTGCTGGCAAGCATGATTTTCACCGTGTTTTTCATTGGAGTTGGTGCCGGAGCTGGAGCAGTGCTTTTTCCAACACTGTCTGCCTTGGAGGATTTTGTGTTCTTGGTGGTTTGCCTCTTGGGAGCCATCTCTTATATAGTAATATTGGGGGTAAGGGTACGAAAAAGATGCTTTTCTTTTTGACCGGAGGTATAGTGTTTCAGAGCACAAGCTAGGGAATTTTTTTGCAGAGAAAGGAAATGTGAGTTAAAGAATTTTGTCTTTCTCTAACTCTTCATTTATATATTATCTCTGTTATGTGAGAAACTCAATGGTTTTGAGTTCTCAGCAAGGGTAAAACATAGAAACAGCGAGTTAGTGGAGCCTTTGCATTGAATGCGTAATGGTCCACTAACACCAAACCGTCAGAGCATGTTTTCACTTTATAACATTAAAAGTTGGATCATCAACTGCTTTAAAATTAATGGCCACGATTGCATTTCATATCATGATTCACAGTGAGTTTATCTGTGCCACGATTAACGTCACATTAGATTTTAGAGAATCTTTTCAGGAATTTTAATCCTTCTGACTTTAGCAATTACTTTATAAGTAACAAGCCTTGTAGTTGCTGAAAGTTCCCCCTTAATCAAATATCTCAATTTTCTTTGGGTGAAAAATATTTCTGAGTTCCGATCACAGTAAATCATTTTTATATTGAGATATTTTTAGGTAAATACTGTTTTGGTGAGAAACAATCTTGCTCTTTGCTGAGTTCCCGTCTCAGATTTATCTTTTGATACTTGAATACATGTTTTAGTATCCTTGATTGTCTGAATACCCATTTCAGCAATCCTTAGATTTTTCATACAGAATACCTGTTTCTGCAAGTGACCAAGTTTCCTAACAAATACCCGGTTTGAAGAATTTACTTGCTGAATGCCTGTTTCAGCAAACACTTTGTGTACAACCATCTCTTTTAGAGGAATCAAGTAGAAAGGGACGTTTCAAGGGATTATTAAATCTTATTGCTGAATGCCCGTTTCAGCTTGGTAAACATGTCAAGTTGATCATCAGTACCTATATTTACAACCTCAATATCTCCTTTTTCCACATGATCTCTAATCAAATGATGTCTAATATCAATGTGCTTTGTCCTTGAGTGGAACTTAGGATTTTGCGTAATAGCAATACCACTTGTATTATCACAAAAGATTGGTGTTTTCTTTGCAGAAATACCATAATGTTTTAGTTGTTGCTGAATCCAAACGATTTGAGCAGTACAACAACCAGCCGCAATGTATTCAGATTCAGTGGATGAATTGGCCACACAAGTTTGCTTCTTGCTGAACCATGAAATGAATCTTGTACCTAGAAAATGACAAGTTCCAAATGTACTTTTTCTATCAAGGGTTGATCCTCCATGGTCAGCATCTGTGTTGAAGGGTAATTCGTACTTCTTTCTAAGTTCGCAGTGGATCGTCACAATATGCTATTCTAGGTCTTCTCCATGTAGTGTTCCTCTTAAGATGATAAGAAACCTTCTTGTAGCTTCCTCGTACCTAAAATAGACTAGAGGGGGAGGGGTTAGTACCTCGTGCCCGGTTTGTCGAGGATCAAACTGGAGGGACGACTTTATGTGTAGGGAGTTGTGAGGTTTCCCTAGTACGAGTAGTAAATGTGGTGGGTGAGTGGTAGGTGAGAGGTGTTAATGCTTACCCGCTGGATAATGAATGAGTCCTTTATATACTCGTAGTATTTTAATGTCACTTCATGTAGGATCGTGACAAGTGTTCGGACGAGATTGAAGCCTCCTTAGGCCCAAGCCCAATAAGGAGGTCCATGGGCTTTGGCCCAAACATCTTGGCTAGGGTTGAGAGGGCAATATAGACTTTTCGGGTCCCATGAAGTAATCTGGAAGACGGGTCCCACAGGGAACGACCATGGGGTGTATCTCTGAAAACACTATATAGCTAATATATATGGATATCTATTATATACCAATGAGGTAGCCTTGTCCAATAATTTCGCTACACGTAATATCAATTACCATTACATGTAGCCTACCTTTAGTACCCTTGACTCTATATAGCACATCAACAAAGTTACGGATCCATTTTGCCGACTTCCCTTGCCTACATTGTGCCATTACTCTATTAAAATGCCTCATCCTTGCGACGTTTACACATTTGGAACCAAGCTTCTGAAAAAACTAATATTCTCTTTTCAACTAATTACCGTCGGGTATAAGCTTCTGATACCACTTGTTGGTCCCTTTAAACAACAAGAAAAGACTAGAGGGGGGGGTGAATAGTCTTTTCAAACTTTCGTCGTTTAAAAACTTTCTCAGCAAGTGCTTATTACTTTTCAGTAATGAGTTTGCTGGTACTTAACTTTCTCAGCAAGTACTTGTTTCTTTTCAGTAACGAGTTTGCTGGAACTTTAAAAACAGAGTGCGGAAGACTTTATACAATAAGTGCTTTTCAAAGAGTGTTAGTTTCAGCAAGTGAGTAGAATGACAGTGTACAATAAGTGTAGCTTGCTGAAATCTAAATGCGGTAAAGTAAATCACACAAACACTTTTATAGTGGTATCTGAGAGTGGCGTAATCTCTCAACTAATATACTTTGTCCTTTCTAGGACTGAATCCACTAAGATAAGATGTGAGGTTCCTTACAAATCCTATCACAAATGATTCTTCAGAAACCAAAGCACACTTGCTTCGTTTCCATCCTAACTAGAGAACTGTAACCTTGTTCTCCATCAAAATTGGGACTTATAATCAGCAACACAATGCTTGATTAATTCCCCCTGAATTTCACGCCTGAAAAAGGGTGTTTATCAGTTACAGATATTTGGGATGAGATCACTTGAGTTAATTCCCACTTGATCACGTTGTTGACACCCTTCTACTCTTTGCCAGATGACCTCTATTTTTAGTGTATCAAGGGAGCCGTTTGAATTTCAAATACATAGTCGGATGCTAAGAGTCAATCTGATCATGTATATGGTGATGTATGGACAATTAGCTTAGGTGATCTGTGTGGTTTCGTTAATATACGTCCATTGTATACAGGTGCGTTTCATCAACTAATCCACCATGAGAACACAATTAGCTTATCTTCTATTCACCTTCTCAGAGTCTGAATAGAAGTTTCCAGCACCTAAGGCAGCCATTTCACTCACAAGAGTTTTGAACCTGAAATCCAAGTCTTCCAGTGACTTAGCAGTACCTTGTTTTTAAAGTTTTGAAACTTTAACTTCAGCACTTCGAGTTTGTTTTCCTTAATTTTGTCCGATCCAACACATAGATCTTGGATCATCTTCCAAGCTTCCTTAGCAGTCTTTGCACCCCACAGTTTGCACTGTATGGTGTCAGGAGTAGACCGGATAAATGATGTTTCTTGATTGGCCATCAAGACGGAATCTTTTAGCTTCATCTGAAGTCCATTCCTCTCTTGGTTTTGGTACGACAGTTTACCTGACCGGCCATGAGGCAGAACTCATAGTTTGACACATCTGGATAAACTTCCATGGCTATCCCACATACTTCCTTGCCAATCTCTACGTCAAGAGTGGCTTCTTCTTCTTCAGTGTCTGAACTTTCTACCTCACTGTCTTCAGAGCTTGTTTCAATGCAAAGAGCATCGATTTTTGCTTGAAGTTTTTTCTTTTCTTCAACAATCAAAGCCTTCTTGAACTTCTTCTTCTTTTCAGCAGATTTCCCTTTTAGTAAGGGGCAATTTGCTTTGAAGTGTCCAGGCTTTTTGCAATAAAAGAAAAGATCATTGCCAACTGCTGGTTCTTCGGAGGACTTTGTTTGCTGAGCTTGCTTATTCAGCGAGCTAGCTTCATTCTTGTATTTATGGTAGCTGTTACCAAGATGCTTTTTCAGCTTCTCTTTTGCTTTTCGCCTTTCAAGTTCCTTACTGATGAATTTCTTCATGTTTCTAACTGCAAGAGCATTTTCATCAGTAGGCTCTTTATCATTCTTCTTTTCAGAAGATGACGGCTTGGCAGCAAGAGCAATGTTTTGTTATTTTTCAGCAAATACACTTTCTCTTTGCTTTGTCTCATAGTTGACAGTAGCAAGATGAGAGAACAACTCGGTTGGAGTGATATTTTGCATTCCTTGATTATAGTAGAAATTTTGAGTGTGAATCCATTCTTGATTCAGACTTCTAATAATAGTTTTCACCTTTTCAGAATCTGAATAGAAGTTTCCAACTCCTAAGGTAGCCATCTCACTCACTAGAGTTCTGAATCTGAAATCCAAGTCTTCCAGCGACTCATTTGAACCTTGTTTGAAGTTTTGAAACTTCAACTTTAGCACTTCGAGTTTGTTTTCCTAGGTTTTGTCAGATCCATCACAAAGATCTTGAACCATTTTCCAAGCTTACTTAGCAGTTTTGGCACCCCACAGTTTGCACTGTATAGTATCTGGAGTAGATCGAATAATGATGTTTCTTGCTTGGCCATCAAGACGGAATCTTTAGGCTTCGTCTGAAGTCCATTCCTCTCTTGGTTTTGGAACGACAGTATTGACTGGTTCACCTAAGATAGTTTCCTTTCCAGCCTCTGTGGTTTTGTGAGGAAAACTGATGAACGAGATTGTCAGACTCGAACAATCAAATGAATTTGTTTAAAAGCCAAAGGGCAACTCACAACTACACAAAACACGTAGTGCAGAGGTAAGATGACCTCGAGTGTCGATCTCTAGGGACTTAACTAGCTTTAACTACAATAACTATTATAAATTCAGTAAACAAACTAACTTAGCTTAACTTAACAATATATAACGAGAGCTGGTGATAGTAATGCTCATTCTAAGCATCGGGTTCTAATTATGCATGAAAGTGCAACACGTACTGCTTTAAAAGTAATTCGAATAAATAAACACCAAAAGACAGGTTTTGACATGTATTTTGAAAGTCTCTTATATATACTAATACTTAGTTAAGGTTGTCAGTCTTAGTTCAAGAAGTGCTTGATAATTGTAATATCGAAAACATTGATCTTGAATTGTCCTAGTGTTTCTAACACTTTTATACGAGGATATTTGGCTTAGTCGGATAAAAGAATCGAATAAAACAATTCTACAAGCAAAAGATTCAGAAACTCAATCATGCACAATATGAACCCTAGCTATGAATTTACATACTAGATATTTAGCTACTCATATCAAAATTGAAATCAACAATAGCAATCATAGCAATCATAGATGAAAACATGGTTGAACTGAAATATAGATAGCAAAAAATAGTGAGATACAAAGTTATATATGTCTTCCATATAGCAATCTCTTTGGTTTCAATTTCACTATTCCTAAGTACTAATTTGTCTCAAGGTTGTTTATAATTTTCTCTTACTTTGACATTGGATTAGTTTTATCAATCTACAAGACTTGACTTTAGCTTAGGTAAACTGTCCGGTGGTGACATTTTCAACATTTATTGGGAGGGTCCAACAAGAAGTTCTGAAGACTAGTGTTGTATGGGTAAGTTAGATTTATAAACCCATCGTTTCATACATCACTGGAAAGGTAGGTGAGACTGTATTGTCTTCAACCTTTACCTTGAACTTAGTAACACAATCAACAAGTCTGTTGAAAATGTACTTAGCCCAGTTGAGCTCTGTTTTGTTCTCATGGATATGCATCAGCAATGGCCACCTTCTCAAGCCAACTTGGTCAATTCCTCCAACTTGGGAGTTTAACACTTTGATTAGTAGCAGAGCTACTAGACCAAGCGAATGGCAGAGATGCTTCCTCTTTACGTGCTTTGAGGTCCAAGTCATGACCGTTGACCCAAGTGGTTAGCACACTAACCCGACCTCGATCCGATACTGAAATATGTCAAAGGCACAAACAATGTTGGATTATGGTATCTGTTGGTCCCTTTAAACAACAAGAAAAGACTAGAGGGGGGGGGGTGAATAGTCTTTTCAAACTTTCGTCGTTTAAAACTTTCTCAGCAAGTACTTATTACTTTTCATTAATGAGTTTGCTGATACTTAACTTTCTCAGCAAGCGTAAGTTACTTTTCAGTAGCTTGGTTTGCTGATACTTAAAATCAGAGAGCGGAAGTCTTTGATACAATAAGTGCTCTTTCAGTAAGTAAAGGTTTCAGCAAGTGATGTGAGTGACTGTGTACAGACAGATATGAATTGCTGAAAACTAAGTACAGTAAGTAAATCACACAAACACTTTTATAGTGGTATCTGAGAGTGGCGTAATCTCTCAACTAATCCACTTTGTCCTTTCTAGGACTGAATCCACTAAGATATGATTGAGGTTCCTTACAATCTCCTATCTAGAGCGATTCAACAGAAACCAAAGCACACTTGCTTTGTCTCCAACCTAAACTAGAGAACGTAACCTTGTTCTCCACCAAACTTGGTACTTTTAATAAGCAAAACTATGCTCGATTAAGTTCCCCCTGAATATCACGCCTGAAAGGGTGTATTTTCAGTTAGAGAGTTTTTGGGGTGAGATAACTTAATTATAACTTATTCAGTTACAACAAGTAATCTAAGAAACACAACTTTGAATACTTTGCAGTAAACAAGTTTGATTGTTTCTGGTGTCAAGACTTGTTCCTGTTCGAAAGAAAGAACACTTAACTAATTTCTTAGCCGAGTTTGTTCTACTTCTTCACAAGTAGCTTTTTCAAGCTTTAAGTCTTGGAACGGATCAATGGCAGTAAGAGTAATTGAAGGTATGTGAATTTAAGCACAAGTGAGAGTTTGATCACGTTGTTGACACACTTCAACTCTTCGCCGGATGACCTCTATTTATAGTGCAAGAAAGGAGCCGTTTGAATTTTAAATTCCAAGGGTTTTGATCCTTAACATGTCACTATCTTGCTTTTGTACTTTCAGCAGCGTCCTTGTTTGTCTTCTAGTCTTCATGTCCTTCACGTGTAAGCTTTGCATTTAATGCATATTTGAATAGAATTCAAACAGTAACATTAGAGCGCAAATTCAAGTACTTTCAGCAAGAGGTCACATATGTTCCATCAGCAAGTGGTTAGTCTCAGTTTCAGCAAGCACAACCTACTCTGTCTTTCAGATTTTCACTTATGCAATGCTGTTGCTGAAGTTTCCACTTTCTGAGCAACACGTGCCTTTGTAGATACCAGTCTTTCAGCAATCTTCAAGTCTTCAGATCTTCTAATTCTTCAAGTCTTCAGATCTTCAATAATCTTCAAGATTCTGAGCGGTTTCTAAATGCTTCAATAGTTTGTTTGTAATAAACAAAGTACATCGTCAGCAAATGCTTCAATACGTTATTTTCTTTTCAGAAAATAAGATACATCATAAGCTAAAGCATCAATAAGTTATTTTCTTTTCAGAAAATAAAATACATCATACGCAAAAGAAATAACTTATCTAGCACCTAATCTAAGTCTTCAGCAAACATTCCTCTTTTACAATGTCCTTAAAATTCTAAATTCCTATGGACCTTAAGAGTACTAGTTACAGGACTTTCCTTAATTTAGCATGGTTAATTGTTCATCAAAATTACAAGTTTCCTAACAAATTTCCCCCTTTTTTTTGATGTTAGCAATCCAGGGCTAAATTAATTGTTACCCTTTTAGAGGTTTCTGATGTTGAATAAATCAGTTGATTAATGCAAGCATACTTGAATAATTAAACAGTAAGCATAAGTAAATTGCATAATCAAAAACCAATAAGAGTCAAAAGTTTCATTGCTGATAGTTATCTTTCAGAAGTTTACATGAAATAGCGTAGATAACTTAAACAGAATCAGCAAACAAAAACTTTAACAAAAACTATTACAGGGACTTAAGCTCTTTCAGAGGATTTTCTCAAAATCTCTCTTACACTCTTCTCAGCAAGTGCAGTAAATTCAACACAGTCCTTTTCGTAGTTTTCCAGAAGCCTACGGACTTGTAGTTGAATAATTCTTGCATTTTTGCAGGCAGTGTGATGATGCTTTTCAGCATTCATTTCCATGTAGCGAGTTACACACAAATGCATGCCCCAATTGCTGGCATGGAGAAGCTGTGTATCTGAAATACTTTTCGGATGAATCTTTCTTAGCCAGAGAAGATCTTCTTCTTGATCCTTAGCAGTGAGATAGAAGTACTCATAAGGAATCAATCCAAGTCTCTTCTTTGTTTTCTTTGTTACTGGTTCAGAGTAGTAAGCGATGCCAGGTGGTTTGATCAGATTTGGTCTTGTTTGTATGTCTTACCAATGGCAATTCTTCTTACTTGGATCTCAAGATTCAACCATTTCCCAGCAATATTTCTTGGGAGGGATTCTTCCCTTTGTTTTCTTTGGACCTTGAGTTCAATCCATTTGAACATTTGATTCAATATGGTTGTAGGAAAGAACTCATTCACTAGCAAGTCTTCCATCTTTAAAATCCAGCAACCATGAATGTTTCTGATTACATTCTGAGTGGTTTCCTCATTGCTGGTCTTTGTATATTCAATGCCGGAACCAATGGCAATGCTGGCCAACCTTTTTTCTTCCTGTCTTTGCCTTCTTCTTCTTGTCTTAGCATTGTCTTGATCTCTTGCTGAAGAGTCAGACGAGAAATGCTTTGAGTGGCCAGACGGAGTCAAAGCTGTTAAGGGTCTAGCTCTTATGGCTTGAGCTATTGTTTGATTGTCATCATCTTCATCATCTTCTTCATTCAGATTGTGATGACTTTCAGTATGGCAAAAATCTTGAGTTTCAGCAGCGGTTTTTCTCTTTTTGGTACTTGCTGAATTCAACTCAGATTCTGCTTGTCTTTTTGAACTTTGCTCTTTTTCAGCAAGCGGTTCTATAGGCAGTGGCACATCAACAGCAGGAGGGGTTTGGTTTCTTTTTCTGGTACTTTTCTTTTCCCCCTTAGACATGGATTGCAACATCGGTGTGATGTGTGATGAACGCGAGTTTGTCAGGTCCCGGTTCAGTCAAATAAATTTGTTATTTAGCCAAAGGCAATCCACAACTACAACGAAAACCGTAGTGTAGCAGTAGAATGACTCAAGTGTCGTTCTCTCAGGACTATAACTTGCTTTATCTATTTAACAAGAGAATATAAAACAGCAGACAGATAGCAACAGGGGGTTTCTAGCAGATAATGGAGATTGGTGATAGTATGGTCCTTCTTAACATAATGGGTCGATAATCATGCATAAATTCCTCGGTCTTGCATAGAGATCTTTGAATCAATCTAGTGTCCTGTTGCAAGTATTAAGCACTACGAAGATAATTTGGTCTGACTAGTCAATCACGATTGTCCTGATGTCTTCCGTAATTATTCAACACTACGAAGATAATTGTTCTGATGGTCGACTAGTGTCCAGGTGTGCATAATAATCAATACAACATACGAGAATTTTGGTTACAACTGATCAACGAAATAAAGCAATGACACGGAGTATAATGCACGATATAGCCATTAGCATGATTATCTTCCCTCGCTAAGAATTCACATACTACCACCAACGATAAGTTTAGCTACTCATAGTAGGCATGCAATCAACAGAAATCATAGAAGAAAACATGTTGAAAGAATATAAAATAAGTAGAATAAAACTGTAAGATACAAAGTTACCGAAGGTTGTCAATCTCCGGATGATTGCGGTCCTACGAGCTCCAAACTGCTATGAAAAACTATCCCCTAAGCTACAGAACTCCCAGGACAAGCCCCGGGAAGTTCCTACCTAAAACTATAGAGAGAGGTGAGAAAGTAGGTCAGGAAAGATATGATTTTCGGAGAGAAAACTGAGCACTATATATAGGCCCCGAAATAACTACGGGCGGTTCGCCCCATGCTGCGGCGGTTCGCCCCCCGTTATTTTTGCGGAATTCGGCGTTTTTCGACGCGGTTTTGGATTTCTTCACCTTTTCGGACTCGGTTTCTGACTTCTAGTGGCCTTCTAACCTCCAGATTCGACCCCTAGACTCTGAATCCTATCCGGAAACCTTCATACACTCCAAATAGGCTTCTGGAACACCAATTCCTTGTCAACTTCAATATAATTGTCTGGAAATCCCTGAATTTCAACAAAAACCTGTAAAATAAAATCTAAAGGGAAACGTGACACTATTCTAATAAAATGTACTAAAATATAGCTAAATTAACATAGAGGATAGCTAAAATAGGTGAAAAAGACTCGAATGAAATTGTAAAATACACATTCATCAAACTCCCCAAACCGAACCTTTGCTTGTCCTCAAGCAACTAAGCTAGACTCTAATACAAAAAACATGCGAGACACAAAATGGAGTTTCATGCTAAATAAAATGAACTAATCTACTGAATCTATCAAATAACATATGAACAAAAACCATATAAATCAAAGCATGAATATAGGTTGAAGAATACCTCGATTGATTTATACACATCCACATAAGCACTTATGTCAAGACAAGATAGTCTCTCGTAACATTCTCTACCTGGACCTAGTCAGTGACGACGTAATGATGCATGCAAAGATACGAATGGTTGCCCCGTGCCTATGAAACTGAGGACTTACTGCTGTTCCACCATGTTAAGACTTTTCCTCAAAAGAGGTCGAACCAGTACTGGTTCTCATCAAACGAAGGAGGGTTCCCTATAAAAGATAACACTCCCCTATTCTACTCATCTCTCAAGAAAAGTCTTAAGCTATTCACCACTTCCTGAATGGCAGGACGAGGGTGGTCTAGAACAGATGACACTCAAGACAAAAAAATACAAAAAACACGATTACGAACAATACGAAAAATGGAAAAGACTCAAACTTTGCTAAACTGCTATTTGGCTTTCTTTTTCGGACCCTTCTTTGCTTTTTTGGGGTCTTCTTTTTTTCTCTTTTTTTTCTTTCCAGATTCTTTTTTTCTTTTTCTTTTTCTCTTTTTTTCTGGAATTTTTCTTTCTTTTTTTTTCGATTTTTTTCTAGCCAGCAGTAGCATAACAAAAAGAGAAACAAAATGACTCACACGACTTCCCCAAACCTATTCGAAAGAATAGGTTGGAGTACAAAATTCACGGGAAAGAAAAATAAATTCACGATACGAAAATGGAAAACAGAAACAAGTCTAATGATGGTGCAACCCCCTCCCCAAACCTATTCGGAAGAATAGGTTATAAACAAAGGATCACACAACCTCACACTACCTCCTTCCTAGGCATTTAGCAATCTCAAAGCATGGTGAAGACTTGTTGCCTCTTAGGTACATAATTACTCGGGAAACAACCATAAGACCCTAACATGCATCATCCTATTATAAAGGCCTTCGTGAACCGCAACAGAGAAAACACCACTAAGTGATGTCGAGACTATCATGCTTAACTAAGTGCAATACATAAATGTGACAAGCCAAGCGAGACAAACCTCAAACAAATTCATAGAGATGAAGCATACGATTAATGGCATAGTTAGTTGATCTACCCAATAAAAAAGTTCAAAAAAATTCGGCAATAAACTCCATATAAAACATGCAAAACTATCCTAGGAAAGCAGTAAACGTGCAAATGCAAAAATTTCACGAGTTTTTCATAAGCAAGATAAGTGTAGAGATAACCAGCGATAACCTCCTCCCCAAACCTGAACGTCGTCGCTCGTCCCGAACGCCGAAAGTGGATCCAAGGTGAGAGCTAATGCTTGTATAAGTGACCTATAATACTCAATCAAACTCGTGAGATAAAATCTAAAGCGGTAAAGAAAGCGATAAAAATTCCGGGTTGCCTCCCGGATAGCGTCATTGTTTAAAGTCTTTGACTCGACTCCTGTCTGCGCCTATCTCTTCTTTTTGCGGGTACTACGCTTCCCCTTCATTGATCTCCTTTCTATGCCACGAACCTGTGAATAAGAAAGAATATAGGCTGCAAGACCACAGTAGTGAGTAGTGATATCAGGTGGATCAGGTTTGTGATGAACGTGTCAGATTCAATCAAATAAATTTGTTATTTAGCCAAAGGCAATCCACAACTACAACGGAAACCGTAGTGTAGTAGTAGAATGACTCGAGTGTCGTTCTCTCAGGACTATAACTAGCTTTATCTATTTAACAAGAGAATATAAAACAGCAGATAGAAAGAAATAGGGGTTTTCAAGCAGATAATGGAGATTGGTGATAGTATGGTCCTTCTTAACATAATGGGTCGATAATCATGCATAAATTCCTCGGTCTTGCATAGAGATCTTTGAATCAATCTTGTGTCCTGTTGCAAGTATTAAGCACTACGAAGATAATAAGGGTCTGACTCGTCAACAACTAACGTCCTAATGTGTTCCGTAATTATTCAACACTACGAAGATAATTGGTCTGATTGGTCGACAAGTGTCCATGCGTGCATAATAATCAATACAACATACGAGAATTTTGGTTGCAACTGATCAACGAAATAAAGCAATGACACGGAGTATAATGCGCGATATAGCCGTTAGCATGATTATCTTCCCTCGCTAAGAATTCACATACTACCACCAATGATAAATTTAGCTACTCATAATAGGCATGCAATCAATAGCAATCATAGAAGAAAACATATTGAAAGAAGAATAAAATAAGTAGATAAAAACTGTAAGATACAAAGTTACCGAAGGTTGTCAATCTCCGGATGATTGCGATCCTACGCGCTCCAATCTGCTATGAAAAAGTATCCCCTAAGCTATGGAACTCCCAGGACAGGCCCCGGGAAGTTCCTTCCTAAAACTATAGAGAGAGGTGAGAAAGTAGGCTTGGAAAGATATGATTTTCGGTGAGAAAACTTGCAACTATATATAGGCCCGAATTTCTTCTGGGGCGGTTCGCCCCACAGTATAAACGCGGAATTTCCGCGTTTTCGACGCGGATTTGGATTTCTTCACCTTTTCGGACTCGGTTTCAGACTTCTAATGGCCTTCTAACCTCCAGATTCGAACCCTAGACTCCAAATCCTATCCGGAAACCTTCAGATACTCCAAATAGGCTTCTGGAACACCAATTCCTTGTAGACTTCAATATAATTGCCCGTAAATCTCCGAATTTCAACCAAAACCTGTAAAATAAAATCTAAAGGGAAACGTGACACTATTCTAATAAAATGTACTAAAATATAGCTAAATTATCATAGAGGATAGCTAAATTAGGTGAAAAAGACTCGAATGAAACTGTAAAATACACATTCATCAAACTCCCCAAACCGAACATTTGCTTGTCCTCAAGCAACTAAGCTAGACTCTAATACAAAAAACATGCAAGACTCAAAAATGGAGTTTCATGCCAAATAAAATGAACTAAATTACTGAATCTACCAAATAACATATGAACAAAAACCACATAAATCAAAGCATGAATATAGGTTGAAGAATACCTCGATTGACTTATACACATCCACATAAGCACTTATGTCAAGACAAGATAGTCTCTCGTAGCATTCTCTACCTGGACCTAGTCAGTGACGACGTAATGATGCATGCTAAGATACGAATGGTTGCCTCGTGCCTATGAAACTGAGGACTTACTGCTGTTCCACCATGTTAAGACTTTCCCTCAAAAGAGGTCGAACCAGTACTGGCTCTTATCAAACGAAGGAGGGTTCCCTATAAAAGATAACTCTCCCCTATTCTACCCATCTCTCAAGTAAAGTCTTAAGCTATTTACCACTTCTTGAATGGCAGGACGAGGATGGTCTAGAACAGATGATACAAAAAAGATAAAAAATAGAAAAACACGATTACGAACAACACGAAAAACGGAAAAGACTCAAAACTTTGCTAAACTACTATTTGGCTTTTCTTTTTTGGACCCTTCTTTGTTTTTTTTTAGGGTCTTCTTTTTTTTCTTTTTTTCTTTCCAGATTCTTTTTTCATTTTTTTTTCTCTTATTTTTTCTGGAATTTTTCTTTTTTTTCGATTTTTTTTCTAGCCAGCAGTAGCATAACAAAAAGAAAAACAAAGAGAGAAACACGACTTCCCCAAACCTATTCGAAAGAATAGGTTGGAGCACAAAATTTACGAAAAAGGAAAATAATCTCACGATACGAAAATGAAAACAGAAACAAGTCTAACGATGGTGTAACCCCCTCCCCAAACCTATTCGGAAGAATAGGTCATAAACAAAGGATCACACAACCTCACACTACCTCCTTTCTAGGCATTTAGCAATCTCAAAGCATGGTGAAGACTTGTTGCCTCTTAGGTACATAATTACTCGGGAAAACAACCATAAGACCCTAACATGCATCATCCTATTATAAAGGCCTTCGTGAACCGCAGTAAAGAAAACACCACTAAGTGATGTCGAGACTACCTAGCTCAACTAAGTGCAATACATAAATGTGACAAGCCAAGCGAGAAAAACCTCAAACAAATTCATAGAGATGAAGCATACGATTAATGGCATAGTTAGTTGATCTACCCAATAAAAAAGGTCAAAGATTTGGCAATAAACTCCACATAAAACATGCAAGACTATCCTAGGATGAATGTAGTGAATGCAACTTAAAAAATCTAAGAAAGCGGTAAACGTGCAAATGCAAATGCAGACGGGTAAAGCATGCGAGGTACTATACTCATCCTACCAATTCCAAGCTCCAAACTAACAACATCAAATCACTTAAATCCCATCCCCCCTCATGAAATTAACGCTAGTCCCTAGCAGTAAGAAAATGAGAAAATAAGATATGATACTAGATGTTACCCCATGGTTTGGCCTCGGTCGGCTGAGTATGATGCTTGTGATTTATTGGGCCTCCTCTGTGAGCTTTATAGTGTGACATCAGGTTTTCTGGTGGGTACGGTAGTTCCATTTTTAGGCCGGATAGGAACAACTCCTCTATCAGAGTCATCATTGCTCGTATGGCCTTCATTGTCACTACTGTCACCATCATCATTGTCAGTAGAGTTGCAGTGGCAGGTAGAATTCTCAAGATTAACCGCCGCTGTTATGGAATCCTCCATCCTGTAGCCCTTCAATAGGATGTGAACTGTTGAAGGGAAAAGGACAGTGGTATCAGGACCTCCCCCTCCAACGTTTTACACCACGAGAAGGTTACAATAGGCTACTCGGATCCTCAGAAGTCTTCTACCTTTTTCTCCAATTTCGACCACTTTATCCACTGTTGCTCCGACCAATGTCTATATGATGCTCACTTTAGAGGCAGGCAAGGGGCACCCCAACAAGGTGCTGGGTACCCATGTCATTACGATTTGGAACCAAGCTAGCGCTTCGGAACCTTCGAGCAACTTCGGACTCAAGATCGAATCCGTCGCGGCAAGACTGTTCCGGTGCCTTCCTGTTCACTCGAACTCTGTAGTCCTCGTGATGGAGTGCTGACATAATAGTGGTTTCTGACCCTCCGGTGGTGCATGAATAGGCATAGGAGTCCTTACTCCAGGTGTACTCTAGCTCATCCTCTTGGATAATCCACGACGTTGTTGCCAAACCCCTTGGCTCGAACGCACATCTAGCGAGATCACCTTCCTTGACATGGTTCTTCACAGCAATCATACGGGAATACTCCCTTCCCTTAGTATGGTACCTACAAACAGCGATTAGCACCTCGTACGACTCAAAACAGACTCAAATATATGCTAGTGTAAAAGCGAGACACACAAGTGATAAATTCAACATTCGAACTCCCCAAACCACAATGTCTAGCCTAGCTACTTCATCATGCAACATATCAACGTAACTACTACATGCAATACATCGCATCATGCTCTTACTAGACAACCAATATCCTTGATAACAACGCTTAATTCATACCTTAGCAGCGCAAAAATTCGACCAACATAAATCCTCATTCTCAACTAATAAGCATTCAATCGTTAAATCCACCAATATTACACCAATAAACATTTCCATATGCTAGAAATCAAAGATAAAGACATAATGCATAACAAGATATATCATCTAATAGCAAAATACCCAAATCATCAATTTATGCAAAATTGAGCATGCAATTGATAGTAAATAACATGTCTAATCATATAAACAACATACCCATGCATCGAACAAGCATAATTGAAGCTCAAATTAGAAAACCCCCAAATTCGAAAATTAGGGTTCTTAAAGATGATACCTCAGATCTGCAAATCTAACGAATTAGGATGAAATCTGTTCGGATAGAATGATAGATCATGTAATAGACTTCGAATTAAGCTAAAGAACACTCAATTTGGTCAAGAAACGAAGAAGTTATGAAGATTTAGAAGCGAAATCGCACTTTTCGGGTTTTTTGGGAGTATGGATGAAGAAGAATGAAGAAAATAAGGTTTTGGAGTTGAAATCCGCGTTTTTTAAGATCTGGGACTGTGGGGCGGTTCGCCCCACGTGTGGGGCGGTTTGCCCACCACGGGGCGGTTCGCCCCGTGCTCCCCAATGCAGGGAGACAGGTCCCAATGTCAGAAAATGCGGTTTAAATCCCGAAACTAATTTTTTCAAAAAACCACTCGAAAAATCTCACTCGAACAAAAGCATATACGACACACACATGAACAAATTCGCATATGAGAAGCAAATAGTTCAAGAATGAATGCATGCAGAAAAGCAGTAAAGAAAGCGATAAAACTTTCGGGTTGCCTCCCGGATAGCGTCATTGTTTAAAGTCTTTGACTCGACTCCTATCTGCGCCTATCTCTTCTTTTTGCGGGTACTAGGCTTCCCCTTCATTGATCTCCTCTCCATGCCACGAACCTGTGAATAAGAAAGAATATAGGCTGCAAGACCACAATAGTGAGTAGTAATATCAGGCGGTTCAGGTGGATCAGGTATGGCTTGCAACACGTGTTGCTTGCCATTCACTTCGATGGTGCAAGTTCTTTGGTAGATATCCATCACCGAGCGTAGCTTGGTCAAGAATGTTTGCCCTAGGAGTATGACATCCCCCGTTCCAGGTGCAGACGCCGGCATAACTACGAAATTGGTGTATATAGATGCTTCACCAATCTTGACCAACACATTTTTCACAACTCCTTCGGGTCTCATAAATGATCCATCCGCCAGTCGCACAATAGCCCTTTCCTCAGATAGTTTTCCAAGGTTACTCTCTTCAAACACATTCAAAGGAATTATGTTTGAGTAGGATCCCGTGTCTAGTGTGGCACGGACATCTTCAAGCTCACCAATCCCTACCTTAACATGGAAACTTTTAGGGAGTGGTTCGGGATCCTCTTGCTCCTCATCACTTGCGTCAGAACCAAGGCCTTTCGCTTCTTCCTCAGCCTGTAGAAGTTCTTCCTCCATGCAACACTTGCACCTAACACCCTTCCTGATGGTGATTTCGTCAGGTACATCATCAGCCAATGTAATGGCATTCGACTTCACAGTGCTGCTAGGTAGTTTCCGGTCGATCAACTCTTGCATCTTTTGATGGGCGAGCCTAGTGCTTTCTTCCAACTTATCGAGCCTTGCTCTAGTCTTCTCAGAATCTTCTTCATAACGTTTGAGAAAACTTTGTGTGTGATCAACCATCTTCTGTAAGTTCTCCATCAGTAGAGCCGACTTCGACTTCGGTGGCTCTTTCGGAGCGGGGTTTTTGCAGTGATCATTGCCATAGTTCAGCCTACTACGGTCTTGGTTAGGTCCATAAGTTTGGTTAGCCAGTGCATATCCTCGATTGTTACGGTATCCTCTTCTCCAAAATCCACCTCGAGGATTCCTACCGTCTTGTCCGTAGCTAACTTCTTGAGTGCCAAACTCCGTAGCAAAGGCTTCTTCTTCTCCTCCTCGAGCCCAGTTGCCATCATCGTATGCCAGCTCCGATCTACACATATGAGCCCCATGCCCATAGTTCTTGCATATTCGGCATACTTCGTTCGAAATAGTTGTTCCGGTGGCGCTCTTGAGGACTTGTTTCAATTCGTTGGTAAAGCACTCGAATTGATCCCCATTCCCCCTGTACATAGGGGCTTCTTGAGTCGGTGGAGCTTCAGGTCCACGTCTCCTAACCATTGCTCTTGGGTCCTTGAACTGCGAACCCTTGGCAAGCCTTTCGAAAACAGCCCAGACGGCTTCTGCGGTTTCCTCCCAAATATTGCCTCGGCATTGGAAATCCACCACTTGTTGGTTCTCGAATGTTAGTCCATTGTAGAAGTGTTGGACTAAGTCAGAAAGTTCAAAACCATGGTGAGGGCACTTGTTCGTGAGATCTTGGAACCTCTCGAATGCGGTGTAGATGGTCTCATCATAGTCTTGCTTGAATCCAGTGATCTGCGCCTTAAGCGCGGTAGTCAGAGTGTGCGGGAAGTATTTCTCCATGAAAGCTGAAAAAACCTTTTCCCAAGTGTCCAGCGAGCCGGCTAGTAGAGAACTCAGCCATGACTTGGCTCTGTCGCCAAGTCCCATAGCAAAAACCTTCATCCTCAACTCATCCGTTGTTATGTTAGCTCCGGGTCGTGGGAGTTGGTTGACGAAATCATCGATATCGTTCAAGTACCCCATCACATCTTCCCTTGATAAGCCATAGAACCTCGGAAGTTGTTGGAATGTGTGGTTCTTGATCTCCAGATCTCGGGTTGCGGGCGAAAGAACTATCGCCGGTCCTCTCATACGATCTTTGGTGGGTTGTACCCATGCCTTCAGTGGTCTAGCTTCTGCCATTCCGTCGATTTCCTTGAAAAGACTAATTAGAGATTCAGAGAAATCGGGTTCCTCTATTTCCTCTAGTGCGCGCCTTTCAAGTAATCGCCTTCTCTGGTGGTAGACTCTATCGATCTCAGCAATTGAATCAGCAAGCGGTGTTCCTGCAGAACGTGTATGCGGCATACACTATCTATGACAGACAAGGAAAGGTGATTAGAAACAAACTAGGAAAGCAGAGAGAGATTAAAAGAAAAACTAAAACTAAAAGAAATAGGAATCTAAAGCTGTAAATATAAACAAATTAAATTGAAAAAGGAGTATAGTCCCCGGCAACGGCGCCAATTTGATGAACGTGTCAGATTCAATCAAATAAATTTGTTATTTAGCCAAAGGCAATCCACAACTACAACGGAAACCGTAGTGTAGTAGTAGAATGACTCGAGTGTCGTTCTCTCAGGACTATAACTAGCTTTATCTATTTAACAAGTGAATATAAAACAGCAGATAGAAAGCAATAGGGGTTTTCAAGCAGATAATGGAGATTGGTGATAGTATGGTCCTTCTTAACATAATGGGTCGATAATCATGCATAAATTCCTCGGTCTTGCATAGAGATCTTTGAATCAATCTTGTGTCCTGTTGCAAGTATTAAGCACTACGAAGATAATAAGGGTCTGACTCGTCAACAACTAACGTCCTAATGTGTTCCGTAATTATTCAACACTACGAAGATAATTGGTCTGATTGGTCGACAAGTGTCCATGCGTGCATAATAATCAATACAACATACGAGAATTTTGGTTGCAACTGATCAACGAAATAAAGCAATGACACGAGTATAATGCGCGATATAGCCATTAGCATGATTATCTTCCCTCGCTAAGAATTCACATACTACCACCAATGATAAATTTAGCTACTCATAATAGGCATGCAATCAATAGCAATCATAGAAGAAAACATATTGAAAGAAGAATAAAATAAGTAGATAAAAACTGTAAGATACAAAGTTACCGAAGGTTGTCAATCTCTGGATGATTGTGATCCTACGCGCTCCAATCTGCTATGAAAAAGTATCACCTAAGCTATGGAACTCCCAGGACAGGCCCCGGGAAGTTCCTACCTAAAACTATAGAGAGAGGTGAGAAAGTAGGCTTGGAAAGATATGATTTTCGGAGAGAAAACTTGCAACTATATATAGGCCCGAATTTCTTCTGGGGCGGTTCGCCCCACAGTATAAACGCGGAATTTCCGCGTTTTCGACGCGGATTTGGATTTCTTCACCTTTTCGGACTCGGTTTCAGACTTCTAATGGCCTTCTAACCTCCAGATTCGACCCCTAGACTCCAAATCCTATCCGGAAACCTT
>CM051456.1:49935945-50088568 GCA_028274465.1 Plantago ovata | reverse complement strand
GTTTAAGGGTATTGGAAAGGTTATTTTCAACTAATAGTACTGGATAGTTAGTTCTCTCCTAGTTTGGAGGAAGGAGATATCTAGTGGAGACACGCTAAAATAGCAATCTAACTAATCTAGTGTATCTAGTAGTTTTCTAGATAAAGGGAAGAACACACAACTCATTCTTTACATAGGATTTATCTTTCATCACCCAAAGCAATAGAAATTGGATGAATGAATCAATAGATGACATCTAGTTGCTAAGGGTATTGCGAAAAGGTTAGTATCAATATAGACTTGTAGTTAGTTCTCTCCTATGTTGAGGAGGGAGCTCATAGTGGAACACAATCTAACAAATCTTTGTTATCTAGTAGTTGTTCTAGATAAGGGATGACATAACCTCATTCTTTTACTGGGATTGTATCTTTCATCTACCTAAAGCAATCGAATGGATTAATGAATCAATAGATGACATCTAGTTTGTAAGGGTATTGGAAAGGTTAGTTTCAACTATAGTACTTGTAGTTAGTTCTCTCCTATGTTTGAGGAAGGAGATATCATAGTGGAACACTCTAAATATCAATCTAACTAATCTAGTTATCTAGTAGTTGTTCTAGATAAAGGGAAGACATACAACTCATTCTTTACATAGGATTGTATCTTTCATCTACCTAAAGCAATAGAAAGTGGATGAATGAATCAATTGATGACATCTAGTTTGTAAGGGTATTGGAAAGGTTAGTTTCAACTATAGCACTTGTAGTTAGTTCTCTCCTATGTTTGAGGAAGGAGATATCATAGTGGAACACAATCTAACAAATCTAGTTATCTAGTAGTTGATCTAGATAAAGGGAAGACATACAACTCATTCTTTATATGGGATTGTATCTTTCATCTACCTAAAGCAATAGAAACTGGATGAATGAATCAATAGATGACATCTAGTTCATAAGGGTATTGGAAAGGTTAGTTTCAACTATAGTAGTTGTTCTATAGCATACAACTCATTCTTTACATGGGATTGTATCTTTCATCTACCTAAAGCAATAGAAACTGGATGAATGAATCAATAGATGACATCTAGTTTGTAAGGGTATTGGAAAGGTTATTTTCAACTATAGTACTTGTAGTTAGTTCTCTCCTATGTTTGAGGAAGGAGATATCATAGTGGAACACTCTAAATAGCAATCTAACTAATCTAGTTATCTAGTAGTTGTTCTAGATAAAGGGAAGACATACAACTCATTCTTTACATAGGATTATATCTTTCATCTACCCAAAGCAATAGAAAGTGGATGAATGAATCAATAGATGACATCTAGTTTGTAAGGGTATTGGAAAGGTTAGTTTCAACTATAGCACTTGTAGTTAGTTATCTCCTATGTTTGAGGAAGGAGATATCATAGTGGAACACAATCTAACAAATCTAGTTATCTAGTAGTTGATCTAGATAAAGAGAAGACATACAACCCATTCTTTATATGGGATTGTATCTTTCATCTACCTAAAGCAATAGAAACTGGATGAATGAATCAATAGATGACATCTAGTTTATAAGGGTATTGAAAAGGTTAGTTTCAACTATAGTACTTGTAGTTAGTTCTCTCCTATGTTTGAGGAAGGAGATATCATAGTGGAACACACTAAATAGCAATCTAACTAATCTAGTTATCTAGTAGTTGTTCTAGATAAAGGGAAGACATACAACTCATTCTTTACATGGGATTGTATCTTTCATCTACCTAAGCAATAGAAACTGGACGAATGAATCAATAGATGACATCTAGTTTGTAAGGGTATTGGAAAGGTTAGTTTCAACTATAGTACTTGTAGTTAGTTCTCTCCTATGTTTGAGGAAGGAGATATCATAGTGGAACACTCTAAATAGCAATCTAACTAATCTAGTTATCTAGTAGTTGTTCTAGATAAAGGGAAGACATACAACTCATTCTTTACATGAGATTGTATCTTTCATCTACCTAAAGCAATAGAAAGTGGATGAATGAATCAATAGATGACATCTAGTTTGTAAGGGTATTGGAAAGGTTAGTCTCAACTATAGTACTTGTAGTTAGTTCTCTCCTATGTTTGAGGAATGAGATATCATAGTGGAACACTCTAAATAGCAATCTAACTAATCTAGTTATCTAGTAGTTGTTCTAGATAAAGGGAAGACATACAACTCATTCTTTACATGGTATTGTATCTTTCATCTACCTAAAGCAATAGAAAGTGGATGAATGAATGAATAGATGACATCTAGTTTGTAAGGTTATTGGAAAGGTTAGTTTCAACTATAGTACTTGTAGTTAGTTCTCTCCTATGTTTGAGGAAGGAGATATCATAGTGGAACTCTCTAAATAGTAATCTAACTAATCTCGTTATCTAGTAGTTGTTCTAGATAAAGGGAAGACATACAACTCATTCTTTACATGTGATTGTATCTTTCATCTACCTAAAGCAATAGAAAGTGGATGAATGAATCAATAGATGACATCTAGTTTGTAAGGGTATTGGAAAGGTTAGTCTCAACTATAGTACTTGTAGTTAGTTCTCTCCTATGTTTGAGGAAGGAGATATCATAGTGGAACACAATCTAACAAATCTTGTTATCTAGTAGTTGTTCTAGATAAAGGGATGACATACAACTCATTCTTTACATGGGATTGTATCTTTCATCTACCTAAAGCAATAGAAACTGGATGAATGAATCAATAGATGACATCTAGTTTGTACGGGTATTGGAAAGGTTATTTTCAACTATAGTACTTGTAGTTAGTTCTCTCCTATGTTTGAGGAAGGAGATATCATAGTGGAACACTCTAAATAGCAATCTAACTAATCTAGTTATATACCCAATCGAATAAGAAGTTCCCTTTCTTCGTTAATGAGCAAGCTAAAGAGTCCATTGAAACTAACCTTTCTGTTGCCCTACTAACTAG
Source organism: Plantago ovata (assembly GCA_028274465.1). Classification (NCBI taxonomy): domain Eukaryota; kingdom Viridiplantae; phylum Streptophyta; class Magnoliopsida; order Lamiales; family Plantaginaceae; genus Plantago; species Plantago ovata. Next base: position 50,085,644 of record CM051456.1, on the reverse strand, counting down.
ATGTTTCATTCATCCACTTTTTATTACTTTATATCTAAGATAAAATCCCAAGTAACAAATGAGTTGTATGTCTTCCCTTTATCTAGAACAACTACTAGGTCCTTAGATTAGTTAGATTGCTATAGAGAGTGTTCCATTATGATATCGCTTTCCTCAAACATAGAAGAGAACTAACTACAAGTACTATAGCTGAAACTAACCTTTCCATTTCCCTTACAAACTAGATTAGTCATCTATTGATTCATTCATCCACGTTCTATTGCTTTAGGTAGACGAAAGAAACAATCCCATGTAAAGAATGAGTTGTATGTCTTCCCTTTATCTAGAACAACAACTAGATCCCTAGATTAGTTAGATTGTTATATAGAGTGTTCCATTATGATATCCCTTTCCTCAAACATAGCAGAGAACTAACTACAACTACTATAGCTGAAACTAACCTTTCCATTGCCCTTACAAACTTGATTAGTCATCTATTGATTCATTTATCAACTTTCTATTGCTTTAGGTAGACGAAAGATACAATCCCATGTAAAGAATGAGTTGTATGTCTTCCGTCTATCTAGAACAACAACTAGATCACTAGATTAGTTAGGTTGCTATATAGAGTTTTCCGTTATGATATGCCTTTTCGCAAACATAGGAAATAACTAACTACAAGTACTATAGTTGAAACTAACCTTTTCGTTACCCTTACAAACTAGATTGGTCAACTATTGATTCATTTATCCACTTTCTATTGCTTTAGGTAGATAAAAGTTACAATCCCATGTAAAGAATTAATTGTACGTCTTCCCTTTATCTAGAACAACTACTAGATCACTAGATTAGTTAGATTGCTATTTAGAGTGTTCCATTATGATATCCGTTTCTGCAAACATAGGAGAGAACTAACTACAAGTACTATAGCTGAAACTAACCTTTCCATTACCCTTACAAACTAGATTAGTCATCTATTGATTCATTCATTGCTATTTAGAGTGTTCCATTATGATATCCCTTTCCTCAAACATAGGAGATAACTAACTACAAGTACTATAGCTGAAACTAACCTTTCCTTTACCCTTACTTACAAACTAGATTAGTCATCTATTAATTCATTCATCAACTTTCTATTGCTTTAGGTTGATGAAAGATACAATCCCATGTAAAGCATGAGATGTATGTCTTCCCTTTATCTAGAACAACTACCAGATCTATAGATTAGTTAGATTGCTATTTAGAGTGTTCCATTATGATATCCCTTTCCTCAAACATAGGAGAGAACTAACTACAAGTACTATAGATGAAACTAACCTTTCCGTTACCCTTACAAAACTAGATTAGTCATTTATTGATTCATTCATCCACTTTCTATTGCTTTAGGTAGATGAAAGATACAATCCCATGTAAAGAATGAGTTGTATGTCTTCTTCCCTTTATCAGGAACATCAACTAGATCCCTAGATTAGTTAGATTACTATATAAAGTGTTCCATTATGATATCCATTTCCTCAAACATAGCAGAGAACTAACTACAAGTACTATAGCTGAAACTAACCTTTCCATTTCCCTTACAAACTAGATTAGTCATCTATTGATTCATTCATCCACTTTCTATTGCTTTAGGTAGACGAAAGATACAATCCCATGTAAAGAATGAGTTGTATGTCTTCCCTTTATCTAGAACAATAACTAGATCACTAGATTAGTTAGATAGCTATATAGAGTGTTTCGTTATGATATTCCTTTCCGCAAAAATAGAGAACTAACTACAAGTACTATAGCTGAAACTAACCTTTCCATTACCCTTACAAACTAGATCAGTCATCCACTTTCTATTGCTTTAGATAGATGAACCATACAATCCCATTTAAAGAATGAGTTGTATGTCTTCCCTCTATCTAGAACAACAACTAGATCACTAGATTAGTTTGGTTGCTTAGTTTGGTTGCTATATAGAATATTCCGTTATGATATCCCTTTCCGTAAAAAGAGGAGAGAACTAACTACAAGTACTATAGTTGAAACTAACCTTTCCGTAACCCTTAAAAACTAGTTTAGTCATCTATTGATTCATTCATCCACTTTCTATTGCTTTAGGTAGAGTAAAGATACAATCCCATGTAAAGAATGAATTGTATGTCTTCCCTTTATCTAGAACAACAACAAGATCACTAGATGAGCTAGATTTCTATATAGAGTGTTCCGTTATGATATCCCTTCCCGCAAAAATAGGAGAGAACTAACTACAAGTACTAGAGTTATATACCCAATCGAATAAGAAGTTCCCTTACTTCGTTAATGAGCAAGCTAAAGAGTCCATTGAAGCTAACCTTTCTATTGCCCTACTAACTAGATGATTCATTCATGAACTTTTTATTACTTTAAGTATATCTAAGATAAAATCCCAAGTAACAAATGAGTTGCGTGTCTTCCATTTATCTAGAACAACTATTAGATCCTTAAATTAGTTAGATTGCTATATAGAGTGTTCCATTATGATATCCCTTTCCTCAAACATAGGAGAGAACTAACTAAAAGTACTATAGTTGAAACTAACCTTTCCATTGCCCTTAGAAACTAGATTAGTCATCTATTGATTCATTCATCCACTTTCTAGTGCATTAGGTAGACGAAAGATACAATCCCATGTAAAGAATGAGTTTTATTTCTTCCCTTTATCTAGAACAACAACTAGATCCCTAGATTAGTTACATTGCAATATAGAGTGTTCCATTATAATATCCCTTTCCTCAAACATAGGAGAGAACTAACTACAAGTACTATAGCTCAAACTAACCTTTCTATTACCCTTACAAACTAGATTAGTCATCTATTAATTCATTCATCCACTTTCTGTTGCTTTAGGTAGATGAAACATACAATCTCATGTAAAGAATGAGTTGTATGTCGTCTCTCTATCTAGAAAAACAACTAGATCACTAGATTAGTTTGGTTGCTATATAGAGTATTCCGTTATGATATCCCTTTCCGTAAAAATAGGAGAGAACTAACTACAAGTTCTATAGATGAAACTAACCTTTCCGTTACCCTTACAAAACTAGATTAGTCATCTATTGATTCATTCATCCACTTTCTATTGTTTTAGGTGGATGAAAGATACAATCCCTTGTAAAGAATGAGTTGTATGTCTTCCCTTTATCTAGAACAACAACTAGATCCCTAGATTAGTTATATTGCTATATAGAGTGTTCCATTATGATATCCCTTTCCTCAAACATAGGAGATAACTAACTAAAAGTACTATACTTGAAATTAAACTTTCCATTACCCTTACAAACTAGATTAGTCATCTATTGATTCATTCATCCACTTTCTATTGCTTTAGGTAGACGAAAGATAAAATCCCATGGAAAGAATGAGTTGTAAGTCTTCCCTTTATCTAGAACAACAACTAGATCACTAGATTAGTTAGATTTCCATATAGAGTGTTCCACTATGATATCCCTTTCCTCAAACATAGGAGAGAACTAACTACAAGTACTAGAGCTGAAACAAATCTTTTCCATTACCCTTACAAACTAGATTAGTCATCTATTAATTCATTCATCCACCTTCTATTGCTTTAGTTAGATGAACCATACAATCCCATGTAAAGAATGAGTTGTATGTCTTCCCTCTATCTAGAACAACAACTAGATCACTAGATTTGTTAGGCTGCTATATAGAGTTTTTCGTTATGATATGCCTTTCTGCTAACATAGGAGAGAACTAACAACAAGTACTAGAGTTATATACCCAATTGCTTTAGGAGAGAACTAACAACAAGTTCCCTTGCTTCGTTAATGAGCAAGATAAAGAGTCCATTGAAACTAACCTTTCTATTGCCCTACTAACTAGATGATTCATTCATCCACTTTTTATTACTTTATATCTAAGATAAAATCCCAAGTAACAAATGAGTTGTATGTCTTCCCTTTATCTAGACACAACTACTAGATCATTAGATTAGTTAGATTGCTATAGAGAGTGTTCCATTATGATATCCCTTTCCTCAAACATAGAAGAGAACTAACTACAAGTACTATAGCTGAAACTAACCTTTCCACTTCCCTTACAAACTAGATTAGTCATCTATTGATTCATCCATCCACTTTCTACTGCTTTAGGTAGACGAAAGATAAAATCCCATGGAAATAATTAGTTGTATGTCTTCCCTTTATCTAGAACAACACCTAGATAACTAGATTAGTTAGATTGCCATATAGAGTTTTCCATTATGATATCCCTTTCCTCAAACATAGGAGAGCACTAACTACAAGTACTAGAGCTGAAACAAACCTTTCCATTACCCTTAAAAGCTAGATTAGTCATCTATTAATTCATTCATCCACTTTCTATTGCTTTAGTCAGATGAAACATACAATCCTATGTAAAGAATGAGTTGTATGTCTTCCCTCTATCTAGAACAACAACTAGATCACTAGATTAGTTTGGTTGCTTAGTTTGGTTGCTATATAGAATATTCCGTTATGATATCCCTTTCCGTAAAAAGAGGAGAGAACTAACTACAAGTACTATAGTTGAAACTAACCTTTCCGTAACCCTTAAAAACTAGTTTAGTCATCTATTGATTCATTCATCCACTTTCTATTGCTTTAGGTAGAGTAAAGATACAATCCCATGTAAAGAATGAATTGTATGTCTTCCCTTTATCTAGAACAACAACAAGATCACTAGATGAGCTAGATTTCTATATAGAGTGTTCCGTTATGATATCCCTTTCCGCAAAAATAGGAGAGAACTAACTACAAGTACTAGAGTTATATACCCAATCAAATAAGAAGTTCCCTTACTTCGTTAATGAGCAAGCTAAAGAGTCCATTGAAGCTAACCTTTCTATTGCCCTACTAACTAGATGATTCATTCATGAACTTTTTATTACTTTAAGTATATCTAAGATAAAATCCCAAGTAACAAATGAGTTGCGTGTCTTCCATTTATCTAGAACAACTATTAGATCCTTAAATTAGTTAGATTGCTATATAGAGTGTTCCATTATGATATCCCTTTCCTCAAACATAGGAGAGAACTAACTAAAAGTACTATAGTGAAACTAACCTTTCCATTGCCCTTAGAAACTAGATTAGTCATCTATTGATTCATTCATCCACTTTCTAGTGCATTAGGTAGACGAAAGATACAATCCCATGTAAACAATGAGTTTTATGTCTTCCCTTTATCTAGAACAACAACTAGATCCCTAGATTAGTTACATTGCAATATAGAGTGTTCCATTATAATATCCCTTTCCTCAAACATAGGAGAGAACTAACTACAAGTACTATAGTTGAAACTAACCTTTCTATTACCCTTACAAACTAGATTAGTCATCTATTAATTCATTCATCCACTTTCTGTTGCTTTAGGTAGATAAACATACAATCCCATGTAAAGAATGAGTTGTATGTCGTCTCTCTATCTAGAACAACAACTAGATCACTAGATTAGTTTGGCTGCTATATAGAGTATTCCGTTATGATATCCCTTTCCGTAAAAATAGGAGAGAACTAACTACAAGTACTATAGATGAAACTAACCTTTCCGTTACCCTTACAAAACTAGATTAGTCATCTATTGATTCATTCATCCACTTTCTATTGTTTTAGGTGATTGAAAGATACAATCCCATGTAAAGAATGAGTTGTATGTCTTCTCTTTATCTAGAACAACAACTAGATCCCTAGATTAGTTATATTGCTATATAGAGTGTTCCATTATGATATCCCTTTCCTCAAACATAGCAGAGAACTAACTACAAGTACTATAGCTGAAACTAACCTTTCCATTGCCCTTACAAACTAGATTAGTCATCTATTGATTCATTCATCCACTTTCTATTGCTTTAGGTAGACGAAAGATACAATCCCACGTAAAGAGTGAGTTGTATGTCTTCCCTTTATCTAGAACAACAAGTAGATCCCTAGATTAGTTACATTGCAATATAGAGTGTTCCATTATGATATCCCTTTCCTCAAACATAGGAGATAACTAACTACTAGTACTATACTTGAAACTAAACTTTCCATTACCCTTACAAACTAGATTAGTCATCTATTGATTCATTCATCCACTTTCTATTGCTTTAGGTAGATGAAAGATAAAATCCCATTGAAAGAATGAGTTGTATGTCGTCTCTCTATCTAGAACAACAACTAGATCACTAGATTAGTTTGGCTGCTATATAGAGTATTCCGTTATGATATCCCTTTCCGTAAAAATAGGAGAGAACTAACTACAAGTACTATATATGAAACTAACCTTTCCGTTACCCTTACAAAACTAGATTAGTCATCTATTGATTCATTCATCCACTTTCTATTGTTTTAGGTGATTGAAAGATACAATCCCATGTAAAGAATGAGTTGTATGTCTTCTCTTTATCTAGAACAACAACTAGATCCCTAGATTAGTTATATTGCTATATAGAGTGTTCCATTATGATATCCCTTTCCTCAAACATAGCAGAGAACTAACTACAAGTACTATAGCTGAAACTAACCTTTCCATTGCCCTTACAAACTAGATTAGTCATCTATTGATTCATTCATCCAGTTTCTATTGCTTTAGCTAGATGAAAGATACAATCTCATGTAAAGAATGAGTATTATGTCTTCCCTTTATCTAGACAACTACTAGATAACTAGATTAGTTAGATTGCTATTTAGAGTGTTCCACTATGATATCTCCTTCCTCAAACGTAGGAGAGAACTAACTACAAGTGCTATACTTGAAATTAAACTTTCCATTACCCTTACAAACTAGATTAGTCATCTATTGATTCATTCATCCACTTTCTATTGCTTTAGGTAGACGAAAGATAAAATCCCATGGAAAGAATGAGTTGTAAGTCTTCCCTTTATCTAGAACAACAACTAGATCACTAGATTAGTTAGATTTCCATATGGAGTATTCCATTATGATATCCCTTTCCTCAAACATAGGAGAGAACTAACTACAAGTACTAGAGCTGAAACAAATCTTTTCCATTACCCTTACAAACTAGATTAGTCATCTATTAATTCATTCATCCACTTTCTATTGCTTTAGTTAGATGAAACATACAATCCCATGTAAAGAATGAGTTGTATGTCTTCCGTCTATCTAGAACAACAACTAGATCACTAGATTAGTTAGGTTGCTATATAGAGTTTTCCGTTATGATATGCCTTTTCGCAAACATAGGAGATAACTAACTACAAGTTCTATAGTTGAAACTAACATTTTCGTTACCCTTACAAACTAGATTGGTCAACTATTGATTCATTTATCCACTTTCTATTGCTTTCGGTAGATAAAAGTTACAATCCCATGTAAAGAATTAATTGTACGTCTTCCCTTTATCTAGAACAACTACTAGATCACTAGATTAGTTATATTGCTATTTAGAGTGTTCCATTATGATATCCGTTTCTGCAAACATAGGAGAGAACTAACTACAAGTACTATAGCTGAAACTAACCTTTCCATTACCCTTACAAACTAGATTTGTCATCTATTGATTCATTCATTGCTATTTAGAGTGATATCCCTTTCCTCAAACATAGGAGAGAACTAACTACAAGTACTATAGCTGAAACTAACCTTTCTTTACCCTTACTTACAAACTAGATTAGTCATCTATTAATTCATTCATCCACTTTCTTTTGCTTTAGGTTGATGAAAGATACAATCCCATGTAAAGAATGAGCTGTATGTCTTCCCTTTATCTAGAACAACTACCAGATCACTAGATTAGTTAGATTGCTATTTAGAGTGTTCCATTATGATATCCCTTTCCTCAAACATAGGAGAGAAATAACTACAAGTACTATAGATGAAACTAACCTTTCCGTTACACTTACAAAACTAGATTAGTCATTTATTGATTCATTCATCCACTTTCTATTGCTTTAGGTAGATGAAAGATACAATCCCATGTAAAGAATGAGTTGTATGTCTTCCCTTTATGTAGAACAACAACTAGATCCCTAGATTAGTTAGATTGCTATATAAAGTGTTCCATTATGATATCCATTTCCTCAAACATAGCAGAGAACTAACTACAAGTACTATAGCTGAAACTAACCTTTCCATTGCCCTTACAAACTAGATTAGTCATCTATTGATTCATTCATCCACTTTCTATTGCTTTAGGTAGACGAAAGATACAATCCCATGTAAAGAATGAGTTGTATGTCTTCCCTTTATCTAGAACAATAACTAGATCACTAGATTAGTTAGATAGCTAAATAGAGTGTTTCGTTATGATATTCCTTTCCGCAAAATTAGAGAACTAACTACAAGTACTATAGCTGAAACTAACCTTTCCATTACCCTTAGAAACTTGATCAGTCATCCACTTTCTATTGCTTTAGATAGATGAACCATACAATCCCATGTAAAGAATGAGTTGTATGTCTTCCCTCTATCTAGAACAACAACTAGATCACTAGATTTGTTAGGCTGCTATATAGAGTTTTTCGTTATGATATGCCTTTCTGCTAACATAGGAGAGAACTAACAACAAGTACTAGAGTTATATACCCAATCGAATAAGAAGTTCCCTTACTTCGTTAATGAGCAAGATAAAGAGTCCATTGAAACTAACCTTTCTATTGCCCTACTAACTAGATGATTCATTCATCCACTTTTTATTACTTTATATCTAAGATAAAATCACAAGTAAAAAATGAGTTGTATGTCTTCCCTTTATCTAGACACAACTACTAGACCATTAGATTAGTTAGATTGCTATAGAGAGTGTTCCATTATGATATCCCTTTCCTCAAACATAGAAGAGAACTAACTACAAGTACTATGGCTGAAACTAACCTTTCCATTTCCCTTACAAACTAGATTAGTCATCTATTGATTCATTCATCCACTTTCTATTGCTTTTGGTAGACGAAAGATAAAATCCCATGGAAATAATGAGTTGTATGTCTTCCCTTTATCTATAACAACACCTAGATAACTAGATTAGTTAGATTGCCATATAGAGTGTTCCATTATGATATCCCTTTCCTCAAACATAGGAGAGCAATAACTCCAAGTACTAGAGCTGAAACAAACCTTTCCATTACCCTTAAATAGGAGAGAACTAACTACAAGTACTATAGTTGAAACTAACCTTTCCGTAACCCTTAAAAACTAGTTTTGTCATCTATTGATTCATTCATCCACTTTGTATTGCTTTAGGTAGAGTAAAGATACAATCCCATGTAAAGAATGAATTGTATGTCTTCCCTTTATCTAGAACAACAACAAGATCACTAGATGAGCTAGATTTCTATATAGAGTGTTCCGTTATGATATCCCTTTCCGCAAAAATAGGAGAGAACTAACTACAAGTACTAGAGTTATATACCCAATCGAATAAGAAGTTCCCTTACTTCGTTAATGAGCAAGCTAAAGAGTCCATTGAAGCTAACCTTTCTATTGCCCTACTAACTAGATGATTCATTCATGAACTTTTTATTACTTTAAGTATATCTAAGATAAAATCCCAAGTAACAAATGAGTTGCGTGTCTTCCATTTATCTAGAACAACTATTAGATCCTTAGATTAGTTAGATTGCTATATAGAGTGTTCCATTATGATATCCCTTTCCTCAAACATAGGAAAGAACTAACTAAAATTACTATAGCTGAAACTAACCTTTCCATTGCCCTTAGAAACTAGATTAGTCATCTATTGATTCATTCATCCACTTTCTAGTGCATTAGGTAGACGAAAGATACAATCCCATGTAAAGAATGAGTTTTATGTCTTCCCTTTATCTAGAACAACAACTAGATCCCTAGATTAGTTACATTGCAATATAGAGTGTTCCATTATGATATCCCTTTCCTCAAACATAGGAGAGAACTAACTACAAGTACTATAGCTGAAACTAACCTTTCTATTACCCTTACAAACTAGATTAGTCATCTATTAATTCATTCATCCACTTTCTGTTGCTTTAGGTAGATGAAACATACAATCCCATGTAAAGAATGAGTTGTATGTCGTCTCTCTATCTAGAACAACAACTAGATCACTAGATTAGTTTGGTTGATATATAGAGTATTCCGTTATGATATCCTTTTCCGTAAAAATAAGAGAGAACTAACTACAAGTACTATTGATGAAACTAACCTTTCTGTTACCCTTACAAAACTAGATTAGTCATCTATTGATTCATTCATCCACTTTCTATTGTTTTAGGTGGATGAAAGGTACAATCCCATGTAAAGAATGAGTTGTATGTCTTCCCTTTATCTAGAACAACAAGTAGATCCCTAGATTAGTTACATTGCAATATAGAGTATTCCATTATGATATCCCTTTCCTCAAACATAGGAGATAACTAACTACAAGTACTATACTTGAAACTAAACTTTCCGTTACCCTTACAAACTAGATTAGTCATCTATTGATTCATTCATCCACTTTCTATTGCTTTAGGTAGATGAAAGATAAAATCCCATGGAAAGAATGAGTTGTATGTCGTCTCTCTTTCTAGAACAACAACTAGATCACTAGATTAGTTTGGTTGCTATATAGAGTATTCCGTTATGATATCCCTTTCCGTAAAAATAGGAGAGAACTAACTACAAGTACTATAGATGAAACTAACCTTTCCGTTACCCTTACAAAACTAGAGTAGTCATCTATTGATTCATTCATCCACTTTCTATTGTTTTAGGTGGATGAAAGATACAATCCCATGTAAAGAATGAGTTGTATGTCTTCTTTTTATCTAGAACAACAACTAGATCCCTAGATTAGTTATATTGCTATATAGAGTGTTCCATTATGATATCCCTTTCCTCAAACATAGCAGAGAACTAACTACAAGTACTATAGCTTAAACTAACCTTTCCATTGCCCTTACAAACTAGATTAGTCATCTATTGATTCATTCATCCACTTTCTATTGCTTTAGGTAGACGAAAGATACAATCCCATGTAAAGAGTGAGTTGTATGTCTTCCCTTTATCTAGAACAACAAGTAGATCCCTAGATTAGTTACATTGCAATATAGAGTGTTCCATTATGATATCCCTTTCCTCAAACATAGGAGATAACTAACTACAAGTACTATACTTGAAATTAAACTTTCCATTACCCTTACAAACTAGATTAGTCATCTATTGATTCATTCATCCACTTTCTATTGCTTTAGGTAGACGAAAGATAAAATCCCATGGAAAGAATGAGTTGTAAGTCTTCCCTTTATCTAGAACAACAACTAGATCACTAGATTAGTTAGATTTTCATATAGAGTGTTCCATTATGATATTCCTTTCCTCAAAGATAGGAGAGAACTAACTACAAGTACTAGAGCTGAAACAAATCTTTTCCATTACCCTTACAAACAAGATTAGTCATCTATTAATTCATTCATCCACCTTCTATTGCTTTAGTTAGATGAAACATACAATCCCATGTAAAGAATGAGTTGTATGTCTTCCCTCTATCTAGAACAACAACTAGATCACTAGATTAGTTAGGTTGCTATATAGAGTTTCCCGTTATGATATGCCTTTTCGCAAACATAGGAGAGAACTAACTACAAGTACTATAGTTGAAACTAACCTTTTCGTTACCCTTACAAACTAGATTGGTCAACTATTGATTCATTTATCCACTTTCTATTGCTTTAGGTAGATAAAAGTTACAATCCCATGTAAAGAATTTGTTGTATGTCTTCCCTTTACCTAGAACAACTACTAGACCGATAGATTAGTTAGATTGGTATTTAGAGTGTTGCATTATGATATCCCTTTCTGCAAACATAGGAGAGAACTAACAACAAGAACTATAGCCGAAACTTACCTTTCCGTTACCCGTACAAACTAGATTAGTCATCTATTGATTCATTCATTGCTATTTAGAGTGTTCCATTATGATATCCCTTTTCTCAAACATAGGAGAGAACTAACTACAAATACTATAGGTGAAACTAACCTTTCCTTTACCCTTACTTACAAAACTAGATTAGTCATCTATTGATTCATTCATCCACTTTCTATTGGATTAGGTGGATGAAAGATACAATCCCATGTAAAGTATGAGTTGTATGTCTTCCCTTTATCTAGAACAACAACTAGATCCCTAGATTAGTTAGATTTCTATATAGAGTGTTCCATTATGATATCCCTTTCCTCAAACGTAGCAGAGAACTAACTACAATTACTACAGCTGAAACTAACCTTTCCATTTCCCTTACAAACTAGATTAGTCATCTATTGATTCATTCATCCACTTTCTATTGCTTTAGGTAGACGAAAGATACAATCCCATGTAAAGAATGAGTTGTATGTCTTCCCTCTATCTAGAACAACAACTAGATCACTAGATTAGTTAGGCTGCTATATAGAGTTTTGCGTTATGATATGCCTTTCTGCAAACATAGGAGCGAACTAACAACAAGTACGAGAGTTATATACCCAATCGAATAAGAAGTTCTCTTTCTTCGTTAATGAGCAAGCAAAAGAGTCCATTGAAACTAACCTTTCTATTGCCCTACTAACTAGCTGATTCATTCATCCACTTTTTATTACTTTATATCTAAGATAAAATCCCAAGTAACAAATGAGTTGTATGTCTTCCCTTTATCTAGAACAACTACTAGGTCCTTAGATTAGTTAGATTGCTATAGAGAGTGTTCCATTATGATATCGCTTTCCTCAAACATAGAAGAGAACTAACTACAAGTACTATAGCTGAAACTGACCTTTCCATTTTCCTTACAAACTAGATTAGTCATCTATTAATTCATTCATCCACTTTCTATTGCTTTAGGTAGATGAAAGATAAAATCCCATGGAAAGAATGAGTTGTATGTCGTCTCTCTATCTAGAACAACAACAAGATCACTAGATTAGTTTGGTTGCTATATAGAGTATTCCGTTATGATATCCCTTTCCGTAAAAATAGGAGAGAACTAACTACAAGTACTATAGATGAAACTAACCTCTCCGTTACCCTTACAAAACTAGATTAGTCATCTATTGATTCATTCATTCACTTTCTATTGTTTTAGGTGGATGAAAGATACAATCCCATGTAAAGAATGAGTTGTATGTCTTCTCTTTATCTAGAACAACAACTAGATCCCTAGATTAGTTATATTGCTATATAGAGTGTTCCATTATGATATCCCTTTCCTCAAACATAGCAGAGAACTAACTACAAGTACTATAGCTGAAACTAACCTTTCCATTGCTCTTACAAACTAGATTAGTCATCTATTGATTCATTCATCCACTTTCTATTGCTTTAGGTAGACGAAAGATACAATCCCATGTAAAGAGTGAGTTGTATGTCTTCCCTTTATCTGGAACAACAAGTAGATCCCTAGATTAGTTACATTGTAATATAGAGTGTTCCATTATGATATCCATTTCCTCAAACATAGGAGATAACTAACTACAAGTACTATACTTGAAATTAAACTTTCCAATACCCTTACAAACTAGATTAGTCATCTATTGATTCATTCATCCACTTTCTATTGCTTTAGGTAGACGAAAGATAAAATCCCATGGAAAGAATGAGTTGTAAGTCTTCCCTTTATCTAGAACAACAACTAGATCACTAGATTAGTTAGATTTCCATATAGAGTGTTCCATTATGATATCCCTTTCCTCAAACATAGGAGAGAACTAACTACAAGTACTAGAGCTGAAACAAATCTTTTCCATTACCCATACAAACTAGATTAGTCATCTATTAATTCATTCATCCACCTTCTATTGCCTTAGTTAGATGAAACATACAATCCCATGTAAAGAATGAGTTGTATGTCTTCCCTCTATCTAGAACAACAACTAGATCACTAGATTAGTTAGGCTGCTATATAGAGTTTTGCGTTATGATATGCCTTTCTGCAAACATAGGAGAGAACTAACAACAAGTACGAGAGTTATATACCCAATCGAATAAGAAGTTCCCTTTCTTCGTTAATGAGCAAGCAAAAGAGTCCATTGAAACTAACCTTTCTATTGGCCTACTAACTAGATGATTCATTCATCCACTTTTTATTACTTTATATCTAAGATAAAATCCCAAGTAACAAATGAGTTGTATGTCTTCCCTTTATCTAGAACAACTACTAGGTCCTTAGATTAGTTAGATTGCTATAGAGAGTGTTCCATTATGATATCGCTTTCCTCAAACATAGAAGAGAACTAACTACAAGTACTATAGCTGAAACTGACCTTTCCATTTTCCTTACAAACTAGATTAGTCATCTATTGATTCATTCATCCACTTTCTATTGCTTTAGGTAGATGAAAGATAAAATCCCATGGAAAGAATGAGTTGTATGTCGTCTCTCTATCTAGAACAACAACAAGATCACTAGATTAGTTTGGTTGCTATATAGAGTATTCCGTTATGATATCCCTTTCCGTAAAAATAGGAGAGAACTAACTACAAGTACTATAGATGAAACTAACCTCTCCGTTACCCTTACAAAACTAGATTAGTCATCTATTGATTCATTCATCCACTTTCTATTGTTTTAGGTGGATGAAAGATACAATCCCATGTAAAGAATGAGTTGTATGTCTTCTCTTTATCTAGAACAACAACTAGATCCCTAGATTAGTTATATTGCTATATAGAGTGTTCCATTATGATATCCCTTTCCTCAAACATAGCAGAGAACTAACTACAAGTACTATAGCTGAAACTAACATTTCCATTGCTCTTACAAACTAGATTAGTCATCTGTTGATTCATTCATCCACTTTCTATTGCTTTAGGTAGACGAAAGATACAATCCCATGTAAAGAGTGAGTTGTATGTCTTCCCTTTATCTAGAACAACAAGTAGATCCCTAGATTAGTTACATTGTAATATAGAGTGTTCCATTATGATATCCCTTTCCTCAAACGTAGGAGATAACTAACTACAAGTACTATACTTGAAATTAAACTTTCCATTACCCTTACAAACTAGATTAGTCATCTATTGATTCATTCATCCACTTTCTATTGCTTTAGGTAGACGAAAGATAAAATCCCATGGAAAGAATGAGTTGTAAGTCTTCCCTTTATCTAGAACAACAACTAGATCACTAGATTAGTTAGATTTCCATATAGAGTGTTCCATTATGATATCCCTTTCCTCAAACATAGGAGAGAACTAACTACAAGTACTAGAGCTGAAACAAATCTTTTCCATTACCCTTACAAACTAGATTAGTCATCTATTAATTCATTCATCCACCTTCTATTGCTTTAGTTAGATGAAACATACAATCCCATGTAAAGAATGAGTTGTATGTCTTCCCTCTATCTAGAACAACAACTAGATCACTAGATTAGTTAGGTTGCTATATAGAGTTTTCCGTTATGATATGCCTTTTCGCATACATAGGAGAGAACTAACTACAAGAACTATAGCCGAAACTTACCTTTCCGTTACCCTTACAAACTAGATTAGTCATCTATTGATTCATTCATTTCTATTTAGAGTGTTCCATTATGATATCCCTTTCCTCAAACATAGGAGAGAACTAACTACAAATATTATAGGTGAAACTAACCTTTCCTTTACCCTTACTTACAAAACTAGATTAGTCATCTATTGATTCATTCATCCACTTTCTATTGCTTTAGGTGGATGAAAGATACAATCCCATGTAAAGTATGAGTTGTATGTCTTCCCTTTATCTAGAACAACAACTAGATCCCTAGATTAGTTAGATTTCTATATAGAGTGTTCCATTATGATATCCCTTTCCTCAAACATAGCAGAGAACTAACTACAAGTACTACAGCTGAAACTAACCTTTCCATTGCCCTTACAAACTAGATTAGTCATCTATTGATTCATTCATCCACTTTCTATTGCTTTAGGTAGACGAAAGATACAATCCCATGTAAAGAATGAGTTGTATGTCTTCCCTCTATCTAGAACAACAACTAGATCACTAGATTAGTTAGGCTGCTATATAGAGTTTTGCGTTATGATATGCCTTTCTGAAAACATAGGAGAGAACTAACAACAAGTACTAGAGTTATATACCCAATCGAATAAGAAGTTCCCTTTCTTCGTTAATGAGCAAGCAAAAGAGTCCATTGAAACTAACCTTTCTATTGCCCTACTAACTAGATGATTCATTCATCCACTTTTTATTACTTTATATCTAAGATAAAATCCCAAGTAACAAATGAGTTGTATGTCTTCCCTTTATCTAGAACAACTACTAGGTCCTTAGATTAGTTAGATTGCTATAGAGAGTGTTCCATTATCATATCGCTTTCCTCAAACATAGAAGAGAACTAACTACAAGTACTATAGCTGAAACTGACCTTTCCATTTTGCTTACAAACAAGATTAGTCATCTATTGATTCATTCATCCACTTTCTATTGCTTTAGGTAGACGAAAGAAACAATCCCATGTAAATAATGAGTTGTATGTCTTCCCTTTATCTAGAACAACAACTAGATCCCTAGATTAGTTAGATTGTTATATAGAGTGTTCCATTATGATATCCCTTTCCTCAAACATAGCAGAGAACTAACTACAAGTACTATAGCTGAAACTAACCTTTCTATTGCTCTTACAAACTAGATTAGTCATCTATTGATTCATTTATCAACTTTCTATTGCTTTACGTAGACGAAAGATACAATCCCATGTAAAGAATGAGTTGTATGTCTTCCCTTTATCTAGAACAACAAGTAGATCCCTAGATTAGTTACATTGCAATATAGAGTGTTCCATTATGATATCCCTTTCCTCAAATATAGGAGAGAACTAACTACAAGTACTATACTTGAAACTAACCTTTCCATTACCCTTACAAACTTGATTAGTCATCTATTGATTCATTCATCCTCTTTCTATTGCTTTAGGTAGAGGAAAGATAAAATCCCATGGAAAGAATGAGTTGTAAGTCTTCCAATTATCTAGAACAACAACTAGATCACTAGATTAGTTAGATTTCCATATAGAGTGTTCCATTACGATATCCCTTTCCTCAAACATAGGAGAGAACTAACTACAAGTACTAGAGCTGAAACAAACCTTTCCATTACCCTTACAAACTAGATTAGTCATCAATTAATTCATTCATCCACTTTCTATTGCTTTAGTTAGATGAAACATACAATCCCATGTAAAGAATAAGTTGTATGTCTTCCGTCTATCTAGAACAACAACTAGATCACTAGATTAGTTAGGTTGCTATATAGAGTTTTCCGTTATGATATGCCTTTTCGAAAACATAGGAGATAACTAACTACAAGTACTATAGTTGAAACTAACCTTTTCGTTACCCTTACAAACTAGATTGGTCAACTATTGATTCATTTATCCACTTTCTATTGCTTTAGGTAGATAAAAGTTACAATCCCATGTAAAGAATTAATTGTACGTCTTCCCTTTATCTAGAACAACTACTAGATCACTAGATTAGTTAGATTACTATTTAGAGTGTTCCATTATGATATCCGTTTCTGCAAACATAGGAGAGAACTAACTACAAGTACTATAGCTGAAACTAACCTTTCCATTACCCTTACAAACTAGATTTGTCATCTATTGATTCATTCATTGCTATTTAGAGTGTTCCATTATGATATCCCTTTCCTCAAACATAGGAGAGAACTAACTATAAGTACTATAGCTGAAACTAACATTTCCTTTACCCTTACTTAAAAACTAGATTAGTCATCTATTAATTCATTCATCCACTTTCTTTTGCTTTAGGTTGATGAAAGATACAATCCCATGTAAAGAATGAGCTGTATGTCTTCCCTTTATCTAGAACAACTACCAGATCACTAGATTAGTTAGATTGCTATTTAGAGTGTTCCATTATGATATCCCTTTCCTCAAACATAGGAGAGAACTAACTAGAAATACTATAGATGAAACTAACCTTTCCGTTACCCTTACAAAACTAGATTAGTCATTTATTGATTCATTCATCCACTTTCTATTGCTTTAGGTAGATGAAAGATATAATCCCATGTAAAGAATGAGTTGTATGTCTTCCCTTTATGTAGAACAACAACTAGATCCCTAGATTAGTTAGATTGCTATATAAAGTGTTCCATTATGATATCCATTTCCTCAAACATAGCAGAGAACTAACTACAAGTACTATAGTTGAAACTAACATTTCCATTGCCCTTACAAACTAGATTAGTCATCTATTGATTCATTCATCCACTTTCTTTTGCTTTAGGTAGACGAAAGATACAATCCCATGTAAAGAATGAGTTGTATGTCTTCCCTTTATCTAGAACAATAACTAGATCACTAGATTAGTTAGATAGCTATATAGAGTGTTTCGTTATGATATTCCTTTCCGCAAAAATAGAGAAGTAACTACAAGTACTATAGCTGAAACTAACCTTTCCATTACCCTTACAAACTAGATCAGTCATCCACTTTCTATTGCTTTAGATTGATGAACCATACAATCCCATGTAAAGAATGAGTTGTATGTCTTCCCTCTATCTAGAACATCAACTAGATCACTAGATTTGTTAGGCTGCTACATAGAGTTTTTCGTTATGATATGCCTTTCTGCTAACATAGGAGAGAACTAACAACAAGTACTAGAGTTATATACCCAATCGAATAAGAAGTTCCCTTACTTCGTTAATGAGTAAGATAAAGAGTCCATTGAAACTAACCTTTCTATTGCCCTACTAACTAGATGATTCATGCATCCACTTTTTATTTCTTTATATCTAAGATAAAATTCCAAGTAACAAATGAGTTGTATGTCTTCCCTTTATCTAGACACAACTACTAGATCATTAGATTAGTTATATTGCTATAGAGAGTGTTCCATTATGATATCCCTTTCCTCAAACATAGAAGAGAACTAACTACAAGTACTATAGCTGAAACTAACCTTTCCATTTCCCTTACAAACTAGATTAGTCATCTATTGATTCATTCATCCACTTTCTATTTCTTTAGGTAGACGAAAGATAAAATCCCATGGAAATAATGAGTTGTATGTCTTCCCTTTATCTAGAACAACACCTAGATAACTAGATTAGTTAGATTGCCATATAGAGTGTTCCATTATGATATCCCTTTCCTCAAACATAGGAGAGCACTAACTACAAGTACTAGAGCTGAAACAAACCTTTCCATTACCCTTAAAAACTAGATTAGTCATCTATTAATTCATTCATCCACTTTCTATTGCTTTAGTCAGATGAAACATACAATCCCATGTAAAGAATGAGTTGTATGTCTTCCCTCTATCTAGAACAACAACTAGATCACTAGATTAGTTTGGTTGCTTAGTTTGGTTGCTATATAGAATATTCCGTTATGATATCCCTTTCCATAAAAATAGGAGAGAACTAACTACAAGTACTATAGTTGAAACTAACCTTTCCGTAACCCTTAAAAACTAGTTTAGTCATCTATTGATTCATTCATCCACTTTGTATTGCTTTAGGTAGAGTAAAGATACAATCCCATGTAAAGAATGAATTGTATGTCTTCCCTTTAT
Source organism: Plantago ovata (assembly GCA_028274465.1). Taxonomy (NCBI): domain Eukaryota; kingdom Viridiplantae; phylum Streptophyta; class Magnoliopsida; order Lamiales; family Plantaginaceae; genus Plantago; species Plantago ovata. The sequence goes on along the minus strand of CM051456.1, from coordinate 50,066,170 downwards.
CTAGAACAACAACAAGATCACTAGATGAGCTAGATTTCTATATAGAGTGTTCCGTTATGATATCCCTTTCCGCAAAAATAGGAGAGAACTAACTACAAGTACTAGAGTTATATACCCAATCGAATAAGAAGTTCCCTTACTTCGTTAATGAGCAAGCTAAAGAGTCCATTGAAGCTAATCTTTCTATTGCCCTACTAACTAGATGATTCATTCATGAACTTTTTATTACTTTAAGTATATCTAAGATAAAATCCCAAGTAACAAATGAGTTGCGTGTCTTCCATTTATCTAGAACAACTATTAGATCCTTAGATTAGTTAGATTGCTATATAGAGTGTTCCATTATGATATCCCTTTCCTCAAACATAGGAGAGAACTAACTAAAAGTACTATAGCTGAAACTAACCTTTGCATTGCCCTTAGAAACTAGATAAGTCATCTATTGATTCATTCATCCACTTTCTAGTGCATTAGGTAGACGAAAGATACAATCCCATGTAAAGAATGAGTTTTATGTCTTCCCTTTATCTAGAACAACAACTAGATCCCTAGATTAGTTACATTGCAATATAGAGTGTTCCATTATGATATCCCTTTCCTCAAACATAGGAGAGAACTAACTACAAGTACTATAGCTGAAACTAACCTTTCTATTACCCTTACAAACTAGATTAGTCATCTATTAATTCATTCATCCAATTTTTGTTGCTTTAGGTAGATGAAACATACAATCCCATGTAAAGAATTAGTTGTATGTCGTCTCTCTATCTAGAACAACAACTAGATCACTAGATTAGTTTGGTTGCTATATAGAGTATTCCGTTATGATATCCCTTTCCGTAAAAATAGGAGAGAACTAACTACAAGTACTATAGTTGAAACTAACCTTTCCGTAACCCTTAAAAACTAGTTTAGTCATCTATTGATTCATTCATCCACTTTCTATTGCTTTAGGTAGATGAAAGATACAATCCCATGTAAAAATGAGTTGTATGTCTTTCCTTTATCTAGAACAACAACAAGATCTTTAGATGAGTTAGATTTCTATATAGAGTGTTCCGTTATATACTAGAGTTATATACCCAACCGAATAAGAAGTTCCCTTACTTCGTTAATGAGCAAGCTAAAGAGTCCATTGAAGCTAACCTTTCTATTGCCCTTTCTATTGCCCTTCTAAGATAAAATCCGAAGTAACAAATGAGTTGTGTGTCTTCCCTTTATCTAGAACCACTACTAGATCCTTAGATTAGTTAGATTGCTATATAGAGTGTTACATTATGATATCCCTTTCCTCAAACATAGGAGAGAACTAACTACAAGTACTATAGCTGAAACTAACCTTTCCATTGCCCTTACAAACTAGATTAGTCATCTATTGATTCATTCATCCACTTTCTAGTGCTTTAGGTAGACGAAAGATACAATCCCATGTAAAGAATGAGTTGTATGTCTTCCCTTTATCTTGAACAACAACTAGATCCCTAGATTAGTTACATTGCAATATAGAGTGTTCCATTATGATATCCCTTTCCTCAAACATAAGAGAGAACTAATTACAAGTACTATAGCTGAAACTAACCTTTCCATTACCCTTACAAACTAGATTAGTCATCTATTGATTCATTCATCCACTTTCTATTGCTTTAGGTAGACGAAAGATAAAATCCCATGGAAAATATTCGTTGTAAGTCTTCCCTTTATCTAGAACAACAACTAGATCACTAGATTAGTTAGATTGCCATATAGAGTGTTCCATTATGATATCCCTTTTCTCAAACATAGGAGAGAACTAACTACAAGTACTAGAGCTGAAACAAAACCTTTCCATTGCCCTTACAAACTAGATTAGTCATCTATTGATTCATTCATCCTCTTTCTATTGCTTTAGGTAGACGAAAGATACAATCCTATGTAAAGAATGAGTTGTATGTCTTCCCTTTATCTAGAACAACAACTAGATTACTAGATTAGTTAGATTGCTATATAGAGTGTTCCATTATGATATCCCATCCCTCAAACATAGGAGAGAACTAACTACAAGTACTATAGCTGAAACTAAACATTCCATTACCCTTACAAACTATATTAGTCATCTATTGATTCATTCATCCACTTTCTATTGCTTTAGGTAGACGAAAGATAAAATTCCATGGAAAGAATGAGTTGTAAGTCTTCCCTTTATCTAGAACAACACCTAGATCACTAGATTAGTTAGATTGCCAAATAGACTGTTCCATTATGATATCCCTTTCATCAAACATAGGAGAGAACTAACTACAAGTATTAGAGCTGAAACTAACCTTTCCTTTACCCTTACAAACTAGATTAGTCATCTATTAATTCATTCATCCACTTTCTATTGCTTTAGGTTGATGAAAGATACAATCCCATGTAAAAAATGAGTTGTAGGTCTTCCCTTTATCTAAAACAACTACCAGATAACTAGATTAGTTAGATTGCAATTTAGAGTGTTCCATTATGATATCCCTTTCCTCAAACATAGGAGAGAACTAACTACAAGTACTATAGTTGAAACTAACCTTTCCGTTACCGTTACAAACTACATTAGTCATCTATTGATTCATTCATCCACTTTCTATTGCTTTAGGTAGACGAAAGATAAAATCCCATGGAAAAAATTCGTTGTAAGTCTTCCCTTTATCTAGAACAACAACTAGATCACTAGATTAGTTAGATTGCCATATAGAGTGTTCCATTATGATATCCCTTTTCTCAAACATAGGAGAGAACTAACTACAAGTACTAGAGCTGAAACAAACCTTTCTATTACCCTTACAAACTAAATTAGTCATCTATTAATTCATTCATCCACTTTCTATTGCTTTAGGTAGATGAAACATACAAACAATCCCATGTAAAGAATGAGTTGTATGTCGTCCCTCTATCTAGAACAACAACTACATCACTAGATTAGTTTGGTTGCTATATAGAGTATTCCGTTATGATATCCCTTTCCGTAAAAATAGGAGAGAACTAACTACAAGTACTATAGTTGAAACTAACCTTTCCGTTACCCTTACAAACTAGATTAGTAAACAAGCCAAAATAACGATAATATATAAATACTACCGATAAATGTGGCCCTTGTCGGCTGGTGTCTCTAGGAGTAGGGGTCGTAGGGGGTGTTAGGAATGGCATTCCCACTACCACCGGTCTGATCATAGAAAGTATACCCCGGAATTCGGCGAGCTAAGCCATCATGGCGGTTCATCATCTCCTCCTGGTGGGCTCTCCAACGCCTAGTGTCCTCTGCTCGAGCGGCCTCCCAACGCTGCTCCTCCATCACACGGAAGTCCTCCCACCTCTTGACTTCGCGCTCCTCAAATCCCCGGAATTGCTCGGTAAGCTGGGTCGACTGAGCCTCCAACATGGTAGTTTGGAAGCTACCAAACTGATCGACCAAGATCTGGTTGAACCCCGAGAAGTCGAAGCTTCCTTGTCCGGCCGTAGGCGGAGGTGGAGGAGGTGTCACATGGCGCGTAACCTTTGGTTGCATGGGTTCTCCTTGCTGAGTGCACCAAGTCCCGTACATCTCATTGTACGTATCAGTGTTGATGGATTTCTTCGGCTTCTTGTCCAGTACGAGGTCAGGAACTCCGGCCTCCTTGCACATGCCCGTGATCAAGTTACCAAAGGCAAGCTTCCGGTTTGCATTACGGCGGCGCTTGAATTCCTCGAAGATGACGATGCCAGGAGTGAGAGGCAAATTATGCAAGAGATCATAGACTAGGACTCCGTAATAGGACTGAACCTCAGAATCATGTGTGCTAGGAATCAGATTGGCTTGAACGAACTTCAACATCATCCTTGCCTCGAAGGTGAGATCGTTGTGGCGCAAAATCCGGGGTGGTTCATCAGGAAATTCAAAATCTTCCACGGTAATGCAATTCAGTACCTCCATGGGGTAATGATCAGACTCCCGGTCGTAGACATAGAGCTCCGCGGGATCAAATCTCTCGTTGGATGCAGGATGGCGGTTTGGATACCGCGCCAGTGGCCTATCCAATCGCATAATGAAGCTAGTGATGCTCAAAGGAGTAAACTCGACCCCAATACCGCGGACGGGAACCTCACCGGTCCGTTCATTGTAGTCCGTGAAGGCAATGTAGAAGTCCTCCACTACTGCTTGGTCCCAATTTGGCATGACCTCGCCATAGTACTTCCAGCCTCGCTCAGTAATGAGCTTGTTGAGCTCTCTGGCACCATCCAACTCGCTCTCACCAGCCGTGAAGCGAATGCTCCTCTCAGAAATGTACGTGTGCTTGTGGGCATGAAAACTCGCTTCGAATTGCCTTGCCCTCCCCGATTGGCGATACTCGCCGGGTGTGGCCGTTTGTTGGGCACTCGAGGTCCCTTCTCCCCTTGATCTCTTTGTTCTTCTTGATGCCATTGTACCTAGAATAATCTTATTAGATAACTTCAAGAGACAATGAGACTTAGACTTGACTCCTAGACTCCAATACTCACTCAAGTAATCTCATGGTGAGTTTGAAGGCTTGCTAAAGTTCATATGAACAAATCGAGAAGCTTTAACACTTCGTTACGATAAATCCATACGTATCTAAACCAAGCAAACAAACTCTTCAATTAAATTACCCGACCAATCCAACACATTCTCATGCAATCACAACATCACCATAATCATAACATAACTCAAATTCAAGGCTAACAATCATCAAACAATTATATAGCAAAAATTCGAGCACTAGAGTTCATCATAAATCAAGAGGAGCAAAATTCGAATTTAGACATCACATCGAGTAAGAAACATGCTCAACAATCATCATCAAACTCTAATTCACCAATGCATAACACAATTGAAGCTAATTAAGATAAAATCCCAAATTCAAGAAAGTTAGGGTTCATAAGAGGTACCTTATATTCCTTGTTATGGATGCTTCAAACGTGAAATTTGATCGGTTTAGATGATAGAGGGGGTGATGGGCTTTGTACAATGCACGAGATTGCAAGAATTGGTGGAGAATTGAGAGAGATTGAGATTTTTGGGGTGCTAAATCGGCAATGGAGGAAGAAAAACGAAGTGGGGAGCTTTGATACTCAAGTGCCCCGCTTAGCTTTCTTAAGGAAAGCCAAGCGAAGCGCTTGGGTCGTCCCAAGCGAAGCGCTTGGAAAGCGGTCCGCTTGGGACCTGCCAAGCGCTCCGCTTGGATTTCCAGTAAGAATGAAATTCTTACTGGAAATTCAAGCTCCGCTTGGACCTGCCAAGCGCTCCGCTTGGATTTCCAGTAAGAATGTACATTCTTACTGGAAATTCAAGCGGACCGCTTGGGCTTTCCAAGCGGTTCGCTTGGGACCTGAAGCTCCCAAATCTTTTTTTTTTCGACTTTTGCTAAATTTTCACCCCAAAAACCTTGTCTAAACAACGAAACAAAATTTAAACGTGCTTCTAATCTATATGCAAGTACCTACAACCTCGGGTTGCCTCCCGAGAAGCGCCTTCGTTTAAAAGTCGTTGGCTCGACTCGTCTTAGCTCATGCGGGATCAATTTTGCATCGAGTACTAGACTTCCCCGTCCAAGTGCTCTTCAAAGCATCAAGTCCCTGCACATCTTGACAAACATAAAGAGGACCAAAGAATCCTACAAGTTCGTTAGTATCAACATAAGCACATGAATTAATTATGGCTCGCAACGTATGTTGCTTTGCATTTACCTCGAAGCTACATGTACGACGGTACATGTCTATCACCATATGTACTTTGTTGATGAAGGCTCTACCCAAAAGAACCACATCCTTGAGCTTTGCGGAGGATGTAGGCATGACGATGAAGTTCGTCTTGACCTCTACACCGGCGACTCTTACCACTAGATTCTCGATCACACCCAATGGCTTCTTCATAGACCCGTCCGCCAATTGCACCATGCACTTCATTGGTCTTAAGCCAGACAAACCCGACTCTTCGTACACGTTCAAAGGTATGACATTCATACCCGCTCCCGTGTCTAGAGTTGCCACTATTCCATCCTTCTTACCCAAGCCGATTTCCACAACAAAGCTCTCTGGGATAGGCACTTCCACCATATCCACCAACTCATCCTCAGACGATGAGTTTTCATTCACTTCTTCCACTATCGCATCAGATTGTGCGACCACTTTTTCTTCCACAACCACCTTAGGAGTCTCAAGCTCCTCACTCACTTTGCAAGTTTCAGTTATCTTGCAACTTGGCACCTCAACTAGTGATCTCCACGGGCAAATCAGTCACCACGGTTATGGCCATAGCCCTCTCCGTGTTTCCGGGAAACTTTTGCTCTCTACTAGCCCCCCGATCTATCAGCTCTTGCAACTTCTTATGGAGGTTGCTACTACTAGCCTCAAGCTTCTCAAACCGCTGATTATTAGTAGCTTCATTACGATAGTAATGCTCCATAAACTTATTTGTTTTCAACACAAGATCGTTGAGAGAAGAGACAAGAGGTGAAGGAAGCACCCCTCCACCTTGTGGTCCTGAACTAGTAACCTGAGGCGGAGGTGTAGGATTAGAAGGCGGTGCTCCTTCATACCAATTGTTTCCATAGCTGAGACGACTTCTATCTTGATTAGGCCCATAGGCATTTTGATCCGGGTTGTGGACATAACCATGGTTGCCTTGATTCTGGTACCCACCTCGGGGCCCACGGTTTTGTGGCCTCACATTGCCATATCCTTGCCCGTAGTTCACATATCCAACTACTTGCTCTCCCTCAGCAGCATACACTTCTTGACGGACATCGTTCGTGATATATTGTTCTCTAGCAAATTCAGACCGGCATAAATAGGCCGGGTGCCCATAGTTCTTGCACACACCACAAACTTCCATAGAAGGAGAAGGAACGCTTTGCCTCAAAGCTTGCTTTACTTCATGGGCGAACCCATCGAAGGCATTTTGTTCTACCACTACCTTGGCCTCACCTCTTTGCTCCTTTTGGAGCACACGAGCCCTCACATTCCGGTTTTGGGAATTCCGGTACATCATGTCCAGCTTCACTTGGGCTTGAGAAGGAAGCAACTCCCCCATACTACCTCCACAAATACTATCCACTTGAGATTGAATCTCAGGATGTAAACCATTGTAAAAGAATTGGAGAAGCTGACCTTTATCATACCCATTATGTGGGCATCGATGATGCAACCCCATGAATCGATCATAGGCCTCGTGGAAAGGCTCATCATACCTCTGCTCGAAGGAGCTAATTTGGCTCTTCATAGCCATTGTCTTGGAAGCGGGGTAGTAACGCTCCATGAACTTATCAAAGCAAAGGTCCCATGTTGTCAAAGACCCGGCCTCCAAAGTATTAAGTCAAGCCTTTGCACGATCACCTAGCCCCATAGAAAAGACCTTCATGCGGAGATCGTCATCCGTAACACCAGCTCCTGGTCGCCCAAGATGGAGAACAAAATTCTCGAGCTCATTCAAGTTCCCAATCATGTCCTCATTAGCCATCCCATAGAATTTGGGAAGTTGTTGGAACATGTGATTCTTGATCTCCAAGTTCCTGGTGGCATCATTGAGGACAATTGCTGGTCCTCTAGCCCCAACCGTAGGCTTAGTAAGTGTACGTATGGGCCGCTCCGCCATTTCACCTTGCAAGTAAACAGATTCAAGAATTGGCTCCAAAAGATAAGAAGAAGACTCTTCCCGAATACCAGAAGTGGAAGCTCTATATGCTACTCCTTCAAACTCGAGATTCAAATTCCTCCTTCTCCTTTGAAACAAACGATCGATCTCGTCTACAAAAGGTTCAATAATAGGTCCACCCGTTCGGGTTCTAGGCATGCACTCACCTGAAATACAAGATAGTGAGTATCTCAAGCAAAAAGAAATAAAAACAGAAATGAGACAAAGAAGAGATGTTGGCTGAAAAAAACCAAAACAAAAACACCAACCAAAGGAGTTAAGTCCCCGACAACGGCGCCAAATTGATGATGTCGTTTTTCACCAATTAAATCTGTTTAAAAGCCTAAGAACACTTATCACTACACAAACTAGAGTGCAATGGCAAGTTGTCCCCGAGTGTCGTTCTCTCGGGACCTAACGTGGCTTTGCTTGAGGTTTTTGCTAGTAATTTCAGTCAACGAGTTCAAATGTTTATAGAATCGTTTTCTTTGAACAAAGCAACGAGAAATCAGATTGTTGTAATCAAGTTTGGAAAACGGTTGGTGGTAGAAATCAAATACACATGCATGGGTTACGAATATGCTCACAAGTTCAGTGCGTAAAACCTTCGATCAAGTCTGCTAAGCAACTCGTCTAGGTAACTTTCAAGACACACATCATAAAAGACCACTATCAATACTTTAGAGGTGCTTGTCACTAACACCATTTATCTAGCATGCTGCAAATCCCTAACATACAATCCTATAGCTTTCATTGACCAAGAGTTTGTCACTATACTCAATTCGAATATATTTTATAGGCAACTAAAAATCATATGAAGGAATTTGCAGCAAGATTGAATCACAATCTCATGTAAGCATAAACATAACCCATAGCATGCATATTCTACATTCTACCACCAACACAAAAGATTTAGCTACTCATATTCATCAACATAGACATCAATTCATATGAATAATAATCAGAATACATCATATCAAACTACAAGACAAGAGAGTGATACAAGTTACCACCAAAGCTGTCACTAATCGGTGGAAAGCAAAGAAAACCTCTCCGTAGATGATTACAAAGGATGAATTCCAATCAAAATCTTGAATCCCAAGCTAAAATACAATGTAATCTGAGTTTTCTCTCAGTTTTGGGGCTTAGGAGCTCTCCAAAACGAAGCTACAGTTCAAAAGATATCCAAAAAATGACTGAAGATCAGATCTAAGAAGGAAAATCCGAAAACGTAACCGCTGCCAAGCGGACCGCTTGGAGAAGCCAAGCGGAGCGCTTGGCAAGCGAAGCGCTTTGGCACTCCAAGCGCTTCGCTCGGCTTCTGTGCCAAAGCTCCTGGAAAATGAAGCGGAGCGCTTCACTATTCCAGGCGCTTAGCTTGGCTCCTAGGCAGATTTTTGTCTTCAAACTCAATCTTTTTGACCTCGCATGGCCCTCGGGTGCCTTGGACTCATCCTTCTCGATGCTTATTGATGCTCAAACACTTACGAACAAGCCACGGAGATTGGAGAACTTCAACGGGGCCATCTTTTCCATCAAAAAGGCTCATTTTTAGCTCCAAAAACGCCGTTTCGTACCTAAGTGCCTGAAAATGCAGAAAACACAAAACGTGACACTATTCTACAAAACTAACCAAAAAACAAGGCTAGAAGATAGCAAAAGAAGGTAAAAAAGACAAGATGAACGCGTCAAAAATACGTTCATCATAACACACTTCAACTCTTTTTCTAACATAACTATTATAATTTAAATCTAATCAATGGCTAGTAATTGGAATCAGGGTGAGACTGTATTTCAGCAAGTAACTTTAGAATTGAGGACTGATACTCTTCCAATTCTATTGCCATTTGAGAATTCTTCTCTGTAGCTTCAGCAATCAACTTCTTGAGATGCAATATTTCAGCATCCTTCTTTTCTGACTCTTCTTTCAGCAAAACATACTTTTCAGTAGTTTGCTTGGTCAGAGTTTCAGCATTCTGTAGTTTCTCTTGCTGTTTTCTCAGAGTTTTTTCAAATCTTTCGATTTCTCCTTGAATTCTATCAAGGTCAATATCATCTTCACTTTCTGAGTCAGAGTCAGAGGTGTGACTGTTTACCTGACCGGCCATGAGGCAGAATTCGTAGTTTGACACATCTGGATAAGCTTCCATAGCTATTCCAAAAAATTCCTTGCCAATCTCTACATCAAGAGTGGCTTGTTATTCTTCAGTGTCTGAGATCTCTACCTCATTGTCTTCAGAACTAGTATCAATGCAAAGCGCATCGATTTTTGCTTGAAGCTTTTTCTTTTCTTCAACAATCAAAGCCACTTTGAACTTCTTCTTCTTTTCAGCATATTTGCGTTTCAGCAAAGGACAATTTGCTTTGAAGTGTCCAGGCTTTTTGCAGTAAAAGCAGAGATCATTGCCAACTGCTGGTTCTTCAGAAGAATTTGCTTGCTGAGCTTGCTTGTTCAACGAGCTAGCTTCATTCTTGTATTTATGGTAGTTGTTACCAAGATGCTTTTTCAGTTTCTCTTTTGCTTTTTGCCTTTCAAGTTCCTTACTAATGAATTTCTTCATGTTTTTAACAACTAAAGCATTTTCATCAGCAGGCTCTTTATCATTCTTCTTTTCAGAAGATGACGGCTTTGCAGCAAGAGCAATATTTTGCGATTTTTCAGCAAACACATTTTCTCTTTGCTTTGTCTTGTAGTTGACAGTAGCAAGATGAGAGAACAACTCTGTAGGTGTGATATTTGGCATTCCTTGATTATAATAGAAATTCTGAGTATGGATCCATTCTTGGTTCAGACTTCTAATAATAGTTTTCACCTTCTCAGAATCTAAATAGAGATTTCCAACTCCTAAGGTAGCCATCTCACTTACTAGAGTTGTGAATCTGAAATCCAAGTCTTCCAGTGACTCATTTGTACCTTGTTTAAAATTCTGAAACTTTAACTTAAGCACTTCAAGTTTGTTTTCCTTGGTTTTGTCAGATCCAGCGCAAAGATCTTGAACCATTTTCCAAGCTTCCTTAGCAGTTTTGGCACCCCACAGTTTGCACTGTATAGTATCTGTAGTTGATCGAATAATGATGTTTCTTGCTTGGCCATCAAGACGGAATCTTTTGGCTTCGTCGGAAGTCCATTCCTCTCTTGGTTTTGGAACGACAGTATCGACTGGTTCACCTAAGATAGTTTCCTTACCAGCTTTTGTGGTTTTGTGAGGAAAACTTCTCTCAAGTTTAGTGATCTTGATAGGTCCATCATTTATTACAGTGACCATTTCATCACTAATGGCCTCAAGATGTAGCATCATGTTTTTTCGCCATTTTTCATAGTTTTCCAGCTTCAGCAAGGGAGCGTCTCCTAAAGACATCCTGTCAACAAAAGACTACCAAACTGATCAAGTGAGAGTGATTTACGGAAATCACCTAAGGGGATCTAGGTTCAGTGCTGAAGGTTAAAGAACCTCCAGCTCTGATACCACTTATTGGTCCCTTTAAACAACAAGAAAAGACTGGAGGGGGGGGGGGGTGAATAGTCTTTTCAAACTTTCGTCGTTTAAAAACTTTCTTAGCAAGTGCTTATTACGTTTCAATAATGAGTTTGCTGATACTTAACTTTCTCAGCAAGTACTAGTTACTTTTCAGTAACGAGTTTTGCTGGTACTTTAAAAAACAGAGTGCGGAAGTCTTTATACAATAAGTGCTTTTCAGAGAGTGCTAGTTTCAACAAGTAAGCAGAGTGGCAGTGTACAAAAAGTAAAGCTTGCTGAAAACTAAATGCGGTAAAGTAAATGACAAAAACACTTTTATAGTGGTATCTGAGAGTGGCGTAATCTCTCAACTAATCCACTTTGTCCTTTCTAGGACTGAATCCACTAAGATAAGCTTGAGGTTCCTTACAACACCTATCTATAATGATTCTTCAGAAACCAAAGCACACTTGCTTCGTTTCCAACCTAACTAGAGAATGAAACCTTGTTCTCCACCAAACTTGGGACACTTAATCAGCAAAACTATTCTTGAAAAATTCCCCCTGAATTTCACGCCTGAAAAAGGGTGTTTATCAGTTAGAGAGGTTTGGGATGAGATGACTTGAGTATAACTTTTTCAGCTCTAACAAGTTATCTAAAGAAACACAACTTGGAATACTTTTCAGTAAACAAGTTAAGTTGTTTCTGGTGTCAGACTTGTTCTTGTTCGAAAGAAAGAACACTTAACTAATTTCTTAGCCGTGAATGTTCTACTTCTTCACAAGTAGCTTTTGTTTCAAGCTTAAGTCTTGGAACGGATCAATAGGCAGTAAAGAGTATGGAAGATTTAGTGTTTAAGGACAAGTGAGAGTTTGATCACGTTGTTGACACACTTCAACTCTTTGCCGGATGACCTCTATTTATAGTGAATCAAGGGAGCCGTTTGAATTTCAAATTCTAAGGCTCTGTTCCTTAAGATGTCACTATCTTGCTTTTGTACTTTCAGCAGCGTCCTTCATTTGTCTTCTAGTCTTCATGTTCTTCGCGTGCTTACTTTTTCATTTAATTTTCATTTGAATGGAATTCAAATGTGAATGTTGGAGCCAAAATGCAAGTACTTTCAGCAAGGAGGTCACATATGTATTTCAGCAAGCAGTCAGTCTCAGTTTCAGCAAGCACAACCTACTCTGTCATATAGATTTTCACGTATGCAAGCTTTTGCTGAAATTTTCACTTTCTGAGCAACATGTGCCTTTGTAGATACCATTCTCAGAATTCTTCTTATGTCTTCAGTCTTCGAATCTTCAAGTTTCTGAGCGGTTCTAGTGCTTCAATAGTTCATTTGTAAAAATAAAGTACATCATCAGCAAACTAAAGCACCTAACTAGTACCTACACTAAGTCTTCAGCAAACGTTCCTCTTTTACAATGTCCTTCAAATTCTAAATTCCTATGGACCTTAAGAGTACTAGTTACTGGACTTTCCTTAATTTAGCATGGTTAATTGCTCATCAAAATTTACAAGTTTCCTAACAGTTTCTTAGCTGAATCCTGAAATGTTCAAGGATGTAGCATATTTTCAATCCATACATCACTGGAAAGGTAGGTGAGACTGTGTTGTCTTCAACCTTTACCTTGAACTTAGTAACACAATCAGCAAGTCTGTTGAAAATGTACTTAGCCCAGTTGAGTTCAGTTTTATTCTCATGTTTATGCATCAGCAATGGCCACCTTCTCAAGCCTACTTGGTCAATTCCTCCAACTTGGGAGTCTACGACTTTGATGAGTAGCAAACCTACCAGACCAAGTGAATGGCAGAGATGCTTCCTTTTTACGTGCTTTGTCGAAGTCATGGGAGCAATCTCGCCTTTCTTCATTCTTTCATTTCTGACATCACTGTAGAAGGCTTCAATTTCTTCAGTTCCAGTAGTTGGAATCTGAAAGATGTTTTCTAAATCAATCCATTTCAGGATTATTTGCACTCCTTAAACTGAGGTAGAAATCACTTTTTCAGTGACTCCTTGTCCATCAGTAAGGGTTTGGATTTCTGCATTATTGTAGAATTCCATTGTGTCCAACATGCTTACTTTCTTAGTGCCAGCAGTAATGAAGAAAAGAAGGCCTTGTTGATTAATCAAGTTCAACGCCTCTTTGTTTCCTTCGTCCAAATCTTGTTCATAGAAGTATCGAATGTACTTCTCTTTGGAAAATCCGCCCCACTACATCATCTGCTCACACTTTGCAGTGTCGAGATATGCAGGCGGCATGGGTCTTTCGGTTATATGGTCGTTCTTCAACACAATTTTCACTGTGTTTTTTGCCGGATTTTCAACCGGAGCAGTGCTTTTTCCAGCACTGTCTGCCTTTGACGATTTTGAGGTCTTAGAGGTTTGTCTCTTGGGAGCCATCTCTTATATAGTAGGAGGGTTTAAGAAATGTTCAAAAAAGAGAATTTTTCTTTTTTGACCGGAGGTACATTGAACTCAGAGCACATGCTAGAGAAATTGCAGAGAAAGGAAATGTGAGTTAAAGAATTTTGTCTTTCTCTAACTCTTCATTTATATAGTGTCTCTGTTGTGTGAGAAGCTCAATGGTTTTGAGTTCTCAGCAAGGGTAAAATAGAGATTCATGTGTGTTAGTGGAGCCTTTGCATTAAATGCGTAGTGGTCCACTAACAAAAAACCGTCAGAGCATACTTTCTCTTTGTAATATCAACCGTTGAATCAAAAACTGCTTTAAAATCAATGGCCACGATTGTATTTCATGTCATGATTAACAGCGAGTTTATCTGTGCCATGATTAACGTCACAAATTGATTTTACCTTGATTCACGGGATTTGATCTCTTTTACTCCAACGCTAATTGCTTGCTGAAGTAAATAAGAATCTTTTCAGCGATTTTGTTCAATCTGACTTTGGCACTTACTTTTTCAAGTAACAAGCCTTGTATTTGCTGAAAATTCCCCCTTAATCAAATATCTCATATTTCTTTAATAGACATTTCTGAGTTCCCGTCTCAGTAAATTCTTTCTGTATTGAGAAATCCTTAGGTAAAATCTGAGAAGTATTCTTGCTTTTGCTGAGTTCCCGTCTCAGATTTTTCTTTTGATACTTGAATACATGTTTCAGTATCTTTGATTGTCTGAATGCCAGTGGCTTTGTTGATCATCAGTACCATTAAGGTTGAAGACAATACAGTCTCACCTACCTGTTCTGCCATCTAAAGATAAGTCAGCATCAGGTAAGATTCTGGCTAGAATGTAGAAATCAAAACACTTAGAATCTATTCAAAAGAGGCTAGCCAGCATTGCTATTGGCACTGGCATTGAGTATACAAAGACCAACAATGAGGAATGAACTTAGAATGTGATCAGAAACCTACATGGTTGCTGGATCATAAAGCTGGAAGATCTTTTGGCCAATGATTTCTTTCCAACTGTTGTACTTAATCAAATGTAAACTTGGATTGAATTGAAAGTGCAAAGAAAAGAAAGGGATCGTCCTCCCTACCTCTGTACTGCTCTCGTTTCTAAGTGTGATTTTTGATTATTACACTAACGGAAACTAATCTCTACTTGAAGTGTTGAAATTATTTTCAAGGTGGAAGGAATGGAGGGAGTTCGCTTGAACGATATTTTCAAAGTGAACTATCAAGCAATCCGTAAGGAACCCGTTATATTTCTTGAACAGGAGGCTAGAATCTATGAAGTTACCGATGAGATTCTTTATAGCTTACCCACCGTTCGGGATTTGCCTTGTGAGAATGCATTGAGATTTATGTTGGAATATCAGCGTGATGTTCAGCTGTTACCAGCAAGGGAGTTAAGTAACGATCAATTGTTGCGAAGATTGTTCCCATGTGCTCTAGGAGGAAATCTGAAACAGTGGTTGAGCCTGCTACCAGGAGGTTCACTTAGGAGTTGGCAAGATATAGTCGAAGCTTTCTTGGATAGATTCATGTCTTATAAAGAAAACGAGGAGTTGAAGAGGAGGATAGTAGAGTTCACCCAACGAGGAGGAGAGAGATTTTGTGATGCCCTCGAGAGGTTTGAGCTTTACAAGAGAGAGTGCCCACATCATCGACTTAGTGAGCATGGGCTTGTTCTATATTTCTTCAATGGTTTGGATGAGGACTTGCAAGCTATGATCGACGGTGCGTGTGGAGGGTTAGAAAACAGGACCGTGGCTGAAGCGAGGGAAGTTTTCAAGAAATTCCTTATTGCCACGCATAATCGGGCTAGATATCCACCTCTTGATTACTCAGTGATGTACCAGGCTCCAAATCCTATTGCCATAAGCTCCAATGATGATGACTTCGGCCACAAAGTGAAGACTTGTTTAGGGGAGAACATTCCTTACTATGTATATGAAGTGGAAGAGGTGAACTCACAAGAATCTTCAGTTGAGGAATCTTCCGATGAAGATGAAGAAGTTGTAGCAACCTTGAAGAAAATTTGGAGTGATCTCTTCGAGGTAGCAAGTACCAACAAAGAAGTTTTTGATACAAGAATGGAGAGTGTCTACCAAGTCTTGGTAGAATCGACATTGATGTTTAAAGTTTTTGAGGCCCAAACAACAGAAATGGATTATTTAACCCGTTCCAGGTCAGGGGAATCACCCATGGTTGGGGGATTCGCCACCAGAAATAGCAGATTTTGATATTGCAGGAACTCTGCTGGGCAAATCGCCCAGCAGACCTGGGGGAATCGCCCAGCCAGGCGATTCGCCCAAGTTTGCAGGCGATTCGCCTGGCAAAGCTGAGGGGGGTTCTGTTTCTGGTGAGGAGGAAGAAATATGGGACCCACAAGGACTGGTAGACGGATTGGAAACTGAATTGAACAGCGAGGAGGAGTCTGATGTAGCAATGGAGGAAGCAAACATACTTTTGCGAAGTGGAAAGGTATCAAAACCCCCATATTCTAACAAGACTAATCCTTCTCCTATTGTTTCAGGTCAAACAGCTAATGAGGAGGAGCCAGCCAATGCTACACCAGATGAGGTTGTTATTCTTGATCCCGAAACTAGGAAAGGCAAGGAGAAGGAACAGGAGGGTTCACCCACAAAAGGAGGCGAACTTCATAGTCGCCCAATACTTATGTGCCCCCCAAACCTCACCTTCCCTTTCCTGGTAGGGTGAAGGAAGCCAAGAAGGATGTCCGAGACTCTCCCATATATGGAATTCTATCAAAAGTAGAGGTCAATGTCCCTTTGTTGGAATTAGTTCAAAATATTCCCGTCTATACTAAATTCATTACAGAGGTGCGGAATAACAAGAAAATTTTCCAAAAAGGAGAAGTAGCCGAACTTGAGATGGTTAACTCCATAAATGAGTTGCCTATTAAACAAAATGACCCGGGGAGTTTCATCATGGGAAACGGTCGATCTGCTAAGGCAATGCTTGATTTGGGGGCTAGCATCAGTTTGATGCCATACTCCATTTACAAAGCATTGGGGTTAGGAGAAATCCAACCCACAAGCATGGTTGTTCAAATGGCTGATAGGAGTGTGAAACGCCCACTTGGTATTGTCGAGGACATCCTAGTGAAGGTTGATCGACTCATCGTTCCTACTGACTTTGTGGTAATGGAGACAGCGGATGGGGCGCCGAGCTCGAAGAAGGAGCACATAGTACTATTGGGGACACCATTCATGGCCACGACCAACACTTGCTTGGAATTCCGAGGGAAGAAGATTACAATGGAAGTGCTAGGAGATAAGGTACAAATTGAGCAATATAAGCAATTGTTGAAGAGCTTAAATTTGTTGATTGTTATGAGCCAATATCTGTTGATACTTATTTCTCCCATGAGGTTAATGACCCCTTAGAGGATGCTCTTACCATGAACCTAGAAGAAGGGTTTGTCATCGAAGAAGTGTTAGAAATGATCGCCATTCTAGATAGTGCACCAGAAATTCCCCTAGGCGAAGAAGTAGAAGAGTCATTAGAACTAGATGAGGTGGAGGGTGTGAATTCCCCACCTAGTGAGCCAAAGTTAGAACTCAAACCTCTACCTACTCCATTTGAAGTACGGTTTCTTGGGAAAAGATGAGTCTACACCTGTTATAATATCTTCGAAACTTGGTGAGGAAGAGGAGTCTAAATTAGTTGAAATTTTAAAGAGGAACTCCGGAGCCATAGTATGGAGCATATGAGACATTAAAGGGATAAGTCCAGTGCAATGTACCCACAAAATAGCCTTAGAAGAGGATGCCAAACCTGTTAGGCAACCCCAACGTAGGTTAAATCCCGCTATGCAAGAAGTAGTGAAGAAGGAGGTGCTTAAACTTTTAGATGCCCAAATGATTTACCCCGCACATGATAGCAAGCGGGTCAGCCCCGTTCATGTAGTTCCAAAGAAGTCTGGGATTACTGTAGAAGCTAATGACGAGGGAGAATTAGTGCCGGTTAGGAAAACAACCGGATGGCACAGTGTATAGATTATAGGAGATTAAATGCTGCTACTAAAAAGGACCACTTTCCTTTGCCCTTTATGGATGATATGCTTAACCACCTTGTTGGGCGAGAATTCTATTCTTTCTTGGATGGTTTGTCAAGTTTCTGTCAGATTCCCATTACTCCAGAGGAACAAGAGAAGACTACGTTCACCTGCCCCTTTGGCACTTTTGCATACCGCAAGATGCCATTCAGACTTTGCAACGCTCCAGCTACTATCCAACGTTGTATGCTCTCCATCTTTTCCGATATGGTAAACAAGTTTGTTGAGGTATTTATGAATGATTTTTCCGTTTATGGTGATTCATTTGATGATTGTCTTGATAAGCTTGACCGTGTTCTCAAATGGTGTATGGAATGTAATGTTACTTTGAGTTGGGAAAAGAGTCACTATATGGTTAAGGAAGGCATTGTGCTTGGTCATGCTATTTCTAAAAGAGGGAGAGAGGTTGATAAAGGGAAACTAGAGATTATTGAAAAACTTCCCCCCCCCCCTACTTGTGTACGTGACTTGCAATCTTTTCTTCGGCATGTAGGTTACCATAGAAGTTTTATAAAAGATTTTTCTAAGGTGGCTACATGTTTGAGTAATTTTCTTGCGAAAGATGTTCCATTTGAATTCACACAAGAATGCATGGATGCGTTTCTAACTCTTAAAGAAAAGCTTTTAACGATCTCCATTGTTGTTTCTCCTGATTGGAGCATACCTTTTGAGATTATGTGTGATGCTTCTGATTATGACGTTGGAGCCGTGCTTGGTCAAAAAGTTGATATCCGTTATCAGGTGATCTATTATGCAAGTAAGACTTTAGATGCTGCTCAGATTAATTACACTACCACCGAGAAAGAATTCTTAGTAGTAATTTTTTCTCTAAGCAAGTTTGTATCTTATATAACAGGATACAAAGTTTTTGTGCATACTGACCATGCAGCTCTTAGGCATTTGATTGCGAAGCGTGAGACCAAACCCCGCTTAATGCGGTGGGTACTTCTTCTTCAAGAGTTCAAGGTGGAAATACTTGACAAAATTGGGAAAGAAAATCTTGTGGCTGACCACCTCTCTAGGATACCGAACATACCTCTGGATGAGACACCAATTCCCGATAATTTGAGGGATGATCAATTGATGAGTGTGATGGTGGAGCCGTGGTACACTGACATTGTGAACTATCGGGCCACCAACATTGTGCCACCACACCTAACGGCCCCCGAAAGGAGAATTCTCTTGAGGCAAAGTCAGGCGTACATCTGGGACGATCCTTATTTGTTCCGGAAGGGTGGCGATGAAGTATTGAGGCGTTGTGTGCCTGAAAATGAGCAAATCTCAATCTTGAGAATTTGCCATGAATTCGAGTGCGGAGGGCATTATAGTGGAGAGAAAACAGCCCACAAAGTGCTCCACTCAGGATTCTTTTGGTCAACATTGTTCGAAGATGCTCGTGCCTTTGCCAATCAATGAGATCCATGTCAACGAGCGGGTAATATCGGTAAGAGAGATGAGATGCCGCTACAAGATAACTTCGTTGTTGAACCATTTGATGTGTGGGGGATAGACTTCATGGGACCTTTTCCCAAAATTAATGGTTATGAATATATCCTTGTAGCAGTAGATTATGTCACCAAGTGGGTGGAAGCTATATCTACCCGCACTAAAGATGCTAATGTTGTCATTTCCTCCTTCGTAGTGTGAATTTTAACAGGTTTGGGACACCACGGGCTATCATTAGTGATGGAGGAGGACACTTTGTCAGCACGATTTTCACTAGTTTGATGAAACGGTATGGCGTTAAGCATTATGTGGCAACACCCTATCACCCTCAAACTTCAGGCCAAGTGGAAGTGAGCAATCGACAAGTCAAGAAGATATTGGAGAGAGTTTTGAAGCCTACCTTGAAGGATTGGGCGCCCAACCTTCCTGATACATTATGGGCATATCGAACGTCCTATAAGACAGTTCTTGGCACTACACCGTACCGACTTGTGTATGGAAAGGCATGCCATCTTCCGTCGAGTTGGACCACCGAGCACTTTGGGCTATTAAGAAGCTGAATCTCGTTATGGAGAAGGCTGGTGATGAGAGGCTCTTGCAACTTATCGAACTTGATGAGTATACAAGGAGCAAACAAAAAGGTATCATGATAGAGGCCTAGTTAGGAAGGAACTTATCCTGGGGCAAAAGGCATTGGTCTTCAACTCCCGCCTTAAGATCTTTCCTGGAAAACTCCATTCAAAATGGGACGGAACCTATGAGATCGTCCAAGTTGCACCACATGGAGCTGTAGAACTCTTAGATTCATAGACGGGTAACACGTTCAAGGTTAATGGCCAAAGAGTCAAGCCTTGTGTCGAGCTTTGACTCGACACAAAAGATCGAGGTCCAATTGATTGAGGCACCTTTTTAGTGTAATCACTTGCATGTAGTATAGAATCATGTTACTTACCGTTTAGTTTTGTTCTGAGCCAATGGTGGGATATTGATGGATCGCAGGGATTGTCAGTTCCGATCAATCAAATAAATTTGTTATTTAGCCAAAGGCAATTCACAACTACAACGAAAACCGTAGTGTAGCAGTAGAATGACCTCGAGTGTCGATCTCTAAGGACTATAACTAGCTTTATCTAATATAATTTAGAATATAAAACAGCACACGATTTAGCAAAGGTTTTTCTTAACAGATAATGGAGATTGGTGATAGTATGGTCCTTCAAAGCATAACGGGTTAATAATCATGCATAAATTCCTCGGTTTTGCATGGAGATCCTTGATCAATGAATTGTCTAGTTGTACTTATCAAACACTACGAAGATAAAGATTTAGATAGGTCGAAGACCAATGAATTGTCCAATTGTGAGCAATAATTAATCAACAATACGAAGATAGAGATTTAGATAGATCAAAGAAATAAAGCAATAACACGGAGTATAATGCGCGAGATAGCCATTAGCATAATTATCAACCCTTCGCTAAGAATTCACATACTATCACCAACGAGAAGTTTAGCTACTCATAGTTGTCATGCAATCAACAGAAATCATAGAAGAAAACATGTTGAAAGATATATAAAAAATAAGTAGAAAAACTGTAAGATACAATGTTACCGAAGGTTGTCAGTCTCCGAAGAATCGCGATCTTACAAGCTCCAAACTGCTATGAAAAAGTATCTCCTAAGCTATGAACCCCTAGAACAGGTTCTGGGAAGTTCCTACCTAAAACTACTGAGAAAGGTGAGAGAATAGGTCTGGAAAAGTATGAAAATCGGAGAAAAACTGAGCAACTATATATAGGCTTCGAATTAGTGTGGGGCGAAGGGCCCCACACACCGGGCGAGTCGCCTGGTGTGGGGCGATTCGCCCCACATCCTGGGCGATTCGCCCGGGAGTATTTTTCGGGAATTTATGCGTTTTCGACGCGTTTTTTGATTTCTTCCCCTTTCCGGACTCGGTTTCTGACTTCTAGTGGCCTTCTAACCTCCAGATTCGACCACTAGACTTCAAATCCTATCCGGAAACCTTCAGATACTCCAATTAGGTTTCTGGAACACCAATTCCTTGTCAACTTCAATATAATTGCCTGGAAATCCTCGTTTTTCAACCAAAACCTGTAAAATAAAAATTAAAGCGAAACGTGACACTATTCTAATAAAATGCACTAAAATATAGCTAAATTAACATAGAGGATAGCTAAAATAGGTGAAAAAGACTCGAATGAAAGTGTAAAATACACATTCATCAAACTCCCCAAACCGAACCTTTGCTTGTCCTGAAGCAACTAAGCTAGACTCTAATGCAAAAACAATGCAACACACAAAATGGAGTCTCATGCCAAATAAAATGAACTAATCTACTGAATCTATCAAAAAACATATGAAAAAAAACCATATAAATCAAAACATGAATATAGGTTGAAGAATGCCTCGATTGACTCATACACGTCCACATAAGCACTTATGTCAAGACAAGATAGTCTCTCGTAACATTCTCTACCTGGACCTAGTCAGTGACGACGTAATGAAACATGTTAAGATACGAATGGTTGTCCCGTGCCTATGAAACTGAGAACTTATTGTTGTTCACCAAGTTAAAACTTTTCCTCAAAGAGGTCGAACCAGTACTGGCTCTCACCAAACGAAGGAGGGTTCCCTATACAAGATAACACTCCCCTATTCTACCCATCGCTCAAGCAAAGCCTTAAGATTTTCACCACTTCCTGAATGGCAGGACGAGGGTGG
This sequence comes from Plantago ovata, assembly GCA_028274465.1. Classification (NCBI taxonomy): domain Eukaryota; kingdom Viridiplantae; phylum Streptophyta; class Magnoliopsida; order Lamiales; family Plantaginaceae; genus Plantago; species Plantago ovata. The sequence continues at coordinate 50,044,392 of CM051456.1, read as the reverse complement.
TCTAGAACAGATGACACTCAAAAACAAAAGACAAAAAATAGAAAATTACAACACGATTACGAACATTACAAGAATTGGAAAATGAGACGCAACACTTTGCTAAACTGCTATTTGGCTTTCTTTTTTGGACCCTTCCTTGCTTTTTTGGGGTCTTTTCTTTTTTCCTTTTTTTTTTCTTTCCAGTTTCTTTTTTTCTTTTTTTTATTTCTTTTTTCCTGGAATCTTTCTTTCTTTTTTTTGCTTTTTTTAGCTAGCAGTAGCACAACGAAAAGAGAAACAAAAATGACAAACGACTTCCCCAAACCTATTCGAAAGAATAGGTTGGAGTACAAAATTTACGAAAAAGGAAAATAAACTCACAACACGGAAATGGAAAACGAAAAACAAGTCTAATGATGGTGCAACCCCCTCCCCAAACCTATTTGGAAGAATAGGTTAGAAACAAAGGATCACACAACCTCACACTACCTCCTTCCTAGGCATTTATCAATCTCAAAGCATGGTGAAGACTTGTTGCCTCTTAGGTACATAATTACTCAGGAAAACAATCATAAGACCCTAACATGCATCATCCTATTATAAAGGCCTTCGTGAACCACAGTAGAGAAAACACCACTAAGTGATGTCGAGACTAACAAGCTTAACTAAGTGCAATACATAAATGTAACAAGCCAAGCGAGAAAAACCTCAAACAAATTCATAGAGATGAAGCATATGATTAATGGCATAGTAAGTTGATCTACCCAATAAAAAAGTTCAAAAAATTTGGCAATAAACTCCATATAAAACATGCAAGACTATCCTAGGATGAATGTAGTGAATGCAACCTAAAAAAAAAAAAAAAAAAAAAAAAAAAAAAAAAAAAAAAAAAACTAAGAAAGCGGTAAACGTGCAAATGCAAATGCAGACGAATAAAATATGCAAGGTACTAAATACTCAGCCTACCAATGTCAAGCTCCAAACTAACAATACTAGATCACTTAAATCCCATCCCCCCTCATGAAATTAACGTTAGTCCCTAGCAGTAAGAAAATGAGGAAATAAGATGTGATACTAGATGTTACCGTATGGTTTGGCCTCGGTCGGCTGAGTATGCTGCTTGTGAGTTATTGGTGATCATCAGGTCTTCTGGTAGGTGCGGTAGTTCCATTTATAGGCCGGATAGGAACAACTCCTCCATCTGTATCATTATTGTCCGTATGGCCTTCATTGTCACTACTGTCATTACCATTGTCACCAGTAGAGTTGCACCAGTAGAGTTGCATCGTCGATTAGAATCCTCAAGATTATCCGCCGCTATTACGGAATCCTCCATCCTGTAGCCCTCCAATAGGCTGTGAACTGTTGAAGGGGAAAGAGCAGTGGTATCAGAGTCTCCCTCACCAACGTTTTACACCCCGAGGAGGTTACAGTAAGCTGTTCGGATACTCAGAAGTCTTCTACCATTTGTTCCAATGTCGACCACATTCTCTACGGTTGATGCGACAGATGTCTATATGATGCTCCCTTTAGAGGCAGACAAGGGGCACCCAACGAGGGGCTGGGCACCCATGTCATTATGTTTTGGAACCAAGATCGCACTTCGGAACCTTCTAGCAACTGTGAACTCAAGATTGAATCCGTCCCGGCAAGATCGTCTCGGTGCCTTCCAATTCACTCGAACTTTGCAGTCCTTGTGATGGATTGTTGAAGTAATAATTGTTTCTGTCCCTTCGGTGGTGCATGAATAGGAATAGGAGTCCTTACTCCAGGCGTACTCTAGCTCATCCTCTTGGATAATCCGCGACGTTGTTGCAAGAGCTCGTGGCTCGAACGCACCTCTAACGAGATCACTCTCCTTGACATGGTTGTAATCGATCCCCCTCCAATACTTCATAGTAATCATACGGGAATGCTCCTCTCCCTTGGCATGGTTCCTACAAGCAACAATTAGTACCTCGTATGACACAAAACTGACTCATGCATATGCTAGTGTAAGAACGAAACACACAAGTGATAAAATCAACAATCGAACTCCCCAAATCCTTTATGTCTAGCCTAGCTTCTTCAACATGCAACATACCAATGTAACTACTACATGCAATACATCACATTATGCTTTTGCTTGACAACCAATACCCTAAATAACAAGGCTCAATTCATACCATAGAAGCGAAAAATTCTAGCATCATAAATCCTCATACTCAACAATTATGCATTCTACCATCAAATCCATCATCATTACATCAATAAGCACAATCATATGTATGAATCAAAGATAAAGATATATTGCATAACAAGATATATCATCTAGTAGCGAAAATTCCCAAATCAACAATCCAAGCATAATTAAGCATGCAATTGATAGTAAATAACGCTTCTAATCATACAAACAACCTACCCATGCGTCCTATAAGCATAATTGAAGCTCAAATTAGAAAACCCCCAAATTTGAAAAATTAGGGTTCACAAGAAGATACCTCAGATCTGGAAAACTAATGCACTAGGGTGAAATATGTTCGGATGAAAATATAGATCATGTAATAGGCTTCGATTGAAGCTAAAGAACACTAAATTTGGTGAAGAAATGAAGAAGTTATGAAGATTTGAAGCTAAAATTGCGAATTTCGGATTTTGGGGAGGAAGAATGGTGAAGATATGAAGAAATGAAGAGAAAGGGGAGAGATCCGCGTTTTCTAATCTGCAGAGTCCGTGGGGCGAGTCGCCCCGTGCGGGGCGAATCGCTCCGTATGTGGGGCGAATCGCCCCGCGCGTCCGGAGCGCACGCGCGCTCTGGACTCATGGGGCGATTCGGCCCCCATGGGGGCGATTCGCCCCCCACCTCCTGAGGCGGGGAGACGAACTTTTCGAAAAAATGCGGTTTTTAAGTCTCCGAAAACCATTCTCACAAAACCACTCGAAAAATCTCACTCAAACATAACATAAGCACATACGACACAGAGATGAACAAATTCACATATGAGAATCAAATTGTTCAAGAATGAATGCATGCAGGAAAGCGGTAAAGAAAGCGATAAAAACTCCGGGTTGCCTCCCGGATAGCGCCATTGTTTAAAGTCTTTGACTCGTCTCCTGTCTGCGCCTAGCTCTTCTTCTTGAGGGTACTAGACTTTCCCTTCATGGATCTCCTCCTCATGCCACGAACCTGTGAATAAGAATGAACGTAGGTAGCAAGACCACAGTAGTGAGTAGTGTGAGAAGTATCAGGTGGATCAGATATGGCTCGCAACACGTGTTGCTTGCCATCCACCTCAATAGTGCAAGTCCTTCGGTAGATGTCCATCACGGAGCGTAGCTTAGTCAAGAACGTTCTTCCCAAGAGAATGACATCCCCCGTCCCAGGTATAGACGCCGGCATAACTACAAAATTGGTGTATACAGAAGCTTCACCAATCTTGACCAATACATTCTTCACAACGCCTTCGGGTCTCACAAAGGATCCATCCGCCAGTTGTACAATAGCCTTATGCTCAGATAGTTTCCCAAGGCTACTCTTCTCGAACACATTCCTAGGGAGCACATTAGAGTAGGATCCCGTGTCTAGTGTGGCACGGACATCTTCAAGCTTACCAATCCCGACCTTAATATCGAAACTTTGAGGGAGTGGCTCGGGATCCTCTTGCTCCTCTTCACTCTCGTCAGAACTAAGGTCCTTCTCTTCTTCCTTAGCCTGTGGAGGTTCTTCCTTTTTGCAACACTCGCACTTAGCAACCTTCTTGATGGTGATTTCAACAGGTAGATCTCCCGCCATGGTAATGGACATCGACTTCTCAGTGTTGCTAGGCAGATTGCCTTGCTCCCTACTTGCTCCTCGGTCGATCAACTCTTGCATCTTTTGTTGGGCAAGCCTAGTGCTCTCTTCCAACCTATCAAGCCTTGCCCTAGTCTTCTCAGAATCTTCTTCATAACGTTTGAGAAAACTTTGGGTGTGATCAACCATCTTTTGCAAGTTCTCCATCAGTTGAGGCCGACTTCGACTTCGGTTGCTCTTTTGGAGCGGGGTTTTCGCAGTGATCATTACCATAGTTAAGCCTACTACGGTCTTGGTTAGGGGCATAAGTTTGGCTAGCCTGTATATATCCGTAGCAAAGGCTTCCTCTTCGCCTCCTTGAACCTAGTTGCCATCATCATACGCAAGCTCCGATCTACACATATGAGCCCCATGCCCATAGTTCTTGCATATTCGGCAAACTTCGTTCGAAACAGTTGTTCCAGTGGCGCTCTTGAGGACTTGCTTCAATTCGTTGGTAAAGCACTCGAATTGATCCCCATTCCCCCTATACATATGGGCTTCTTGAGTCGGTGGAGCTTCAGGTCCACGTCTCCTAACCATCGCTCTTGGGTACTTGAACTGTGAACCCTTAGCAAGCCTTTCGAAAACTGCCCAGACGGCTTCTGCGGTTTCCTCCCAAATATTGCCTCGGCATTGGAAATCCACCACTTGTTGGTTCTCGAAGGTTAGTCCATTGTAGAAGTGTTGGACTAGGTCTGAAAGCTCAAAACCATGGTGAGGGCACATGTTCGTGAGATCTTGGAACCTCTCAAACGCGGTGTAGATGGTCTCATCATAGTCCTGTTTGAATCCAGTGATTTGCGCCTTGAGCGCGGTAGTCAAGGTGTGAGGGAAGTATTTTTCCATGAAAGCTGAAAAAACCTTCTCCCAAGTGTCCAGCGAGCCTGCTGGTAGAGAACTCAACCATGACTTGGCTCTGTCGCCAAGTCCCATAGCAAAAACCTTCATCCTCAACTCATCCGTTGTTATTTCAGCTCCGGGTCGTGGGAGTTGGTTGACGAAATCATCGATATCGTGCAAGTACCCCATCACATCTTCCCTTGCTAAGCCATAGAACCTCGGAAGTTGTTGGAATGCGTGGTTCTTGATTTCCAGATCTCGAGTTGCAGACGAAAGAACAATCGTCGGTCCCCTCATACGATCCTTGGAGGGTTGAACCCATGCTTTCAGTGGTCTAGCTTCTGCCATTCCGTCGATTTCCTTGAAAAGATTGTGTAGAGATTCAGAGAAATCGGTATCCTCTATTTCCTCTAATTCACGCTTTTGATGTAGTCGCCTTCTTTGGTGGTAGACTCTGTCGATCTCAGCAATTGAATCAGCAAGCGGTGTTCCTCTAGATCGCGTATGTGGCATACAATATCTGTAACAAACTAGGAAAGGAGTATCAGAGAGAGATTAAAAGGAAAACTAAAACTAATAGAACTAGGAATTGAATGCTGAAAATATAAACAAATTAAACAGAAAAAAAGAGTATAGTCCCCGGCAGCGGCGCCAATTTGATGGATCGCAGGGATTGTCAGTTCCGATCAATCAAATAAATTTGTTATTTAGCCAAAGGCAATTAACAACTACAACGAAAACCGTAGTGTAGCAGTAGAATGACCTCGAGTGTCGATCTCTAAGGACTATAACTAGCTTTATCTAATCTAATTTAGAATATAAAACAGCAAACGATTTAGAAAAGGTTTTTCTTAACAGATAATGGAGATTGGTGATAGTATGGTCCTTCAAATCATAACGGGTTAATAATCATGCATAAATTCCTCGGTTTTGCATGGAGATCCTTGATCAATGAATTGTCATGTTGTAATTATCAAACACTACGAAGATAAAGATTTAGATAGATCGAAGACCAATGAATTGTCCAATTGTGAGCAATAATTAATCGACAATACGAAGATAGAGATTTAGATAGATCAAAGAAATAAAGGAATAACACGGAGTATAATGCGCGATATAGCCATTAGCATAATTATCAACCCTTCGCTAAGAATTTACATACTATCACCAACGAGAAGTTTAGCTACTCATAGTTGTCATGCAATCAACAGAAATCATAGAAGAAAACATGTTGAAAAATATATAAAAATAAGTAGAAAAACTGTAAGATACAATGTTACCGAAGGTTGTCAGTCTCCGAAGAATCGCGATCTTACAAGCTCCAAACTGCTATGAAAAAGTATCTCCTAAGCTATGAACCCCCAGAACAGGTTGTGGGAAGTTCCTACCTAAAACTACAGAGAAAGGTGAGAGAATAGGTCTGGAAAAGTATGAAAATCGGAGAAAAACTGAGCAACTATATATAGGCTTCGAATTAGTGTGGGGCGAAGGGCCCCACACACCGGGCGAGTCGCCTGGTGTGGGCGATTCGCCCCACATCCCGGGTGATTCGCCCGGGAGTATTTTACGGGAATTTACGCATTTTCGAAGCGTTTTTGGATTTCTTCCCCTTTTTGGACTCGGTTTCTGACTTCTAGTGGCCTTCTAACCTCCAGATTCGACCCCTAGACTTCAAATCCTATCCGGAAACCTTCAGATACTCCAATTAGGCTTCTGGAACACCAATTCCTTGTCAACTTCAATATAATTGCCTGGAAATCCTCGTTTTTCAACCAAAACCTATAAAATAAAAACTAAAGGGAAACGTGACACTATTCTAATAAAAATGCCCTAAAATATAGCTAAATTAACATAGAGGATAGCTAAAATAGGTGAAAAAGACTCAAATGAAAGTTTAAAATACACATTCATCAGATATAAGCGTAGAGGAAAAAAAATGGTTTCAGCATTTCCAGGCAGGGGAATCGCCTCAGAGAAAGTTGCAAAAAAGAAACTCCCCTAAAATGGGTCTCTGCGGGGCGAATCGCCTACAGAGCCAGGCAGATCGGTGGGTTAGGCGAATCGCCTGGCTCTGCCAGGCGCTTTGCCCAGCCAGGACCTGCTGAATTTCCATTTTTTCTCCTCCTCCTCACCATTCGGCTCTCGTTTCTCACTTGTTATTTGAGTTTGCAGGTACATATTAACTTTTCGGAGTTGGACACGAACCACTTTATCAGTGAAGTGTACTTCTAATCAAATTTATCCTTCTCTTTTCACTCTTTTGCTCGTGGAACTAGCAAGAGTTTAGGTTTGGGAAGGGGTCATTTGATTGCTAAGTAATTTTTTCTCTTATATGTTTGTGTGTGCCTTTTGTCGTGGTTAGCTTGTATTTTTCAATTTTTTGCATGCATTCCATCCTTAGTCTAGTTGTTGCATTCTGTTTGTGTGGAGTTTATTGCCAAGTGTTTTGACTTGTGTTACAACATTGTTGGAAGAGTATCAGTCCTCTTGTGGTCTGAAAAGAAGAATGATAAAGAACCTGCTGATGAAAATGCTCTTGCAGTTAGAAACATGAAGAAATTCATCAGTAAGGAAATTGAGAGGCGAAAAGCAAAAGAGAAGCTGAAAAAGAATCTTGGTAACAACTACCACAAGTACAAAAATGAAGCTAGATTCCTGAACAAGCAAGCTCAGCAAGCAAACTCCTCCGAAGAACCAGTAGTTGGCAATGATCTTTGCTTTTATTGCAAAAATCCTGGACACTTCAAAGAATATTTCCCCTTACTGAAAGGGAAATCTGCTGAAAAGAAGAAAAAGTTCAAGAAGGGTTTGATTGCTGAAGAAAAGAAAAAGCTTCAACCAAAAACGATGCTCTTTGCATTGAAACAAGCTCTGAAGACAGTGAAGTAGAAAGTTCAGACACTAAAGAAGAAGAAGCCACTCTTGACGTAGTGATTGGCAAGGAAGTATGTGGAATAGCTATGGAAGCTTATCCAGATGTGTCAAACTACGTGTTCTGACTCATGGCCGGTCAGGTAAATTGTCCTACCTCTGACTCTGATTCAAAAAGTGAAGATGACATTGACCTTGATGAACGGTTTAGAACTTGTCAGATTCTAGTTAATCAAATAAATTTGTATTTAGCCAAAGGCAATTCACAACTACAACGAAAACCGTAGTGTAGCAGTAAAATAACCTCGAGTGTCGATCTCTAAGGACTATAACTAGTTTTATCTAATCTAACTTAAGAATAAAATCAACAAACTACTTAGCAAAGGTTTTTCTTATCAGATAATGGAGGTTGGTGATAGTATGGTCATTCTAAGCATAGCAGATTAATAATCATGCATGAAGTACCCGATCGTTTTGCATAGAGATCTTTGATCAATGAATTGTCCAATTGTGTTCGTTATAATTCAACACTACGAAGATAGAGGTTTTAGATAGATCAAAGAAATAAAAACAATAACTTAAGGTCTAATGCACGATATAGCAATTAGCATAATTATTAACCCTTCGCTAAGAAATCGCATACTATCACCAACGAGAAGTTTAGCTACTCATAGATGTCATGCAATCAACAGAAATCATAGCAAGATTGAATGAAAACATGTTGAAAGATAAATAAATATAAATAGAAAAACTGTAAGATACAATGTAGCCGATAGTTGTCAATCTCCGAAGAATCGCGATCTTACAAGCTCCAAAACGCTAAGAAAAAAGTATCTCCTAAGCTAAGAATCCCCAGAACAGGCTCTGGAGAATTCCTACCTAAAACAAATGAGAAAGGTGAGGAAAAGGTCTGGGAAAGTATGAAAAACGGAGAAAACTGAGCAACTATATATAGGCATTCGGCAGGTGTGGGGTGAGTCGCCCCACACACCGGGCGATTCGCCTGGTGTGGGGCAGTTTGCCCCACGTCCCGGGCGACTCGCCCGGGATCTCCAGTCGGCTGTTTACGCGTTTTCGATGCGTTTTTGGATTTCTTTCCTTTTCGGACTCGGTTTTTGCCATCTAGTGACCTTTTAGCCTTCAGACTCGACCCCTAGACTTCAAATCCTATCCGGAATCTTCTAGATACTCCAAATAGGCCTTCGGAACACCAATTCCTTGTCTACTTCAATATAATTGCCCGGAAAACCTCGTTTTTCACCCAAAACCTGTAAAATACAAACTAAAGGGAAACGTGACACTATTCTAATAAAATGCACTAAAATATAGCTAAATTAGCATAGAGGATAGCTAAAATAGGTGAAAAAGACTCGAATGAAAGTGTAAAATACACGTTCATCAAACTCCCCAAACCGAACATTTGCTTGTCCTCAAGCAACTAAGCTAGACTCTAATGCAAAATAATGCAACACAAAAAATGGAGTCTCATGCCAAATGAAATGAACTAATCTATTGAATCTATCAAAAAACATATGAGCAAAAACCATACAAATCATAACATGAATATAGGTTGAAGAATGCCTCGATTGACTCATACACATTCACATAAGCACTTATGTCAAGACAAGATAGTCTCTCGTAACATTCTCTACCTGGACCTAGTCAGTGACGACGTAATGAAACATGTTAAAGTACGAATGGTTGTCCCGTGCCTATGAAACTGAGGACTTACTACTGTTCACCAAGTTAAGACTTTTCCTCAAAGAGGTCGAACCAATACTGGATCTCATCAAACGAAGGAGGGTTCCCTAAAAAGATAACACTCCCCTATTTTACCCATCTCTCAAGCAAAGCCTTAAGCTATTCACCACTTCCTGAATGTCAAGACGAGGGTGTTCTAGAAAAGATGACACACAAACAAAAGGAAAAGATAGAAAATTACAACACGATTACGAACATTACAAGAATTGGAAAATGAGACACAACACTTTGCTAAACTGCTTTTTGGCTCTTTTTTTGGACCCTTCTTTGCTTTTTTGGGGTCTTTTCTTTTCTTTTTTTTTTTTTTTTTCAGTTTTCTTTTCTTTTTTTTTCTGGAATTTTTCTTTTTCTCTTTTTTTTCAATTTTTTAGCCAGCAGTAGCACAACGAAAAAGAAACAACGCACACAAACAACCTCCCCAAACCTATTCGAAAGAATAGGTTGGAGTACAAAATTTACGAAAAAGAAAAATAAACTCACAATACAAAATTGAAAAACAAGTCTAATGATAGTGTAACCCCCTCCCCAAACCTATTCGAAAGAATAGGTTGCAAATAAAGGATCACACAATCTCACACTACCTCCTTCCTAGGCATTTAGCAATCTCAAAGAAAGGTGAAGACTTGTTGCCTCTTAGGTACATAATTACTCGGGAAAACAACCATAAGACCCTAACATGCATCATCCTATTATAAAGGCCTTTGTGAACCACAGTAGAGAAAACACCACTAAGTGATGTCGAGACTACCAAACTTAACTAAGTGCAAAACATAAATGTGACAAGCCAAGCGAGCAAAACCTCAAACAAATTCATAGAGATGAAGCATATGTTTAATGTCATAATTAGTTAATCTACCCAATAAAGAAGTTCAAAAAATTTGGCAATAAACTCCACATAAAACATGCAAGACTATCCTAGGTTGAATGTAGTGTATGCAACTAAAAACTAAGAAAGCGGTAAACGTGCAAATGCAAACAAAAAATTTCACGAGTTTATCATAAGCAAGACAGGTATAGAGATAACCAGCGATAATCCCCCCCCAAACCTGAACGTCGTCGCTCGTCCCGAACGTCGAAAGTGGATTTAAGGTGAGAGATAATACTTGTATAAGTGACCTATATTACTCAATCAAACTTGTGAGAAAACAAAACGGGTGATAAACAAGGTAAAAAGATTGATAATTTAGCATAATAGGAGAAAAACGGGTTCCCTTGAAAATGCTAAATTATCATCTAGAAACCTATTTTATCACCAAAAACATACGAAAATATGAAAAACAACACAATTATATGCTCAAGACAACAAAACACACTAACCTTCAGTAGAGGCGGTAAGGGTAAGCTCAAGATGATCAACCTCCCTTTGATCACTAGATATCTCGAAGTACGGCTTCACTCGTTGACCATACACCTTGAAGGTATTGCCCGTCTTTGGATCAAAGAGTTCTACAGCTCCACTGGAAGCAACTTTGATAATTTCGTATGATCCATCCCAACGAGTACGGAGCTTTCTAGGAAATAGTCGAAGGCGAGAATTAAATACCAAAGCTTTTTGTCCAGGAATCAGTTCCTTACGTACTATACCACGAGCATGATACTTCTTAGTACGTTCCTTGTAAATCTTGGCATTTTCATAAGCACCTAGGCGTAATTCATCAAGCTCATCTAGTTGCAACAATCGTTCCTCGCCAGCTTTTCCCATATCAAGATTGAGTGCTTTGATAGCCCATTATGCCTTGTGTTCAAGTTCTACGGGAAGATGACACGCTTTCCCATACACGAGTCTGTACGGAGTGGTTCCAATTACCGTCTTGTAGCTAGTTCTGTATGCCCATAGTGCATCATTCAATTTTCCTGCCCAATCTTTCCTACTAGGCTTCAATTTGTCGATTGCTAACTTCGACTTGGCCCGATGTCTGTGGATGGTATGGCGTAGCAACACTGTGGTGGACACCATATCTCTTAAGAAGGGAGGCAAAGGTTCAATTGACGAAGTGTGACCCTCCATCACTGATGATTGTCCTAGGGCACCCAAACCTAGAGAATATTACTTCCTTCAAGAACTTCATAACAACTGCGCCGTCATTTGTTTTTGTAGGAATTGCCTCCACCCATTTAGTCACATAGTCCACCGCAACAAGAATTTATCCATAACCTCCACTTGATGGAAATGGTCCCATGAAATCAATGCCCCACACGTCAAAAGGTTCGACCACTAGATTCCCTTGAAGGGGCATTTCGTCTTTCTTGCTAATATTACCACCTCGTTGACATGGGTCACAATTATTTACAAAAATTCGAGCATCTCAGTATATTGTTGGCTAGTAAAATCCTGCTTGTAGTACTTTGCGGGGTGTTTTCAAGCCACTATAGTGTCCTCCACAATTAAGCTCATGGCAATGACTCACCACACTTTGTTGCTCTTCTTGTGGCACGCATCTCCTCAGAATTTCATCAGCTCCTTCTTTGAAAAGATGCGGATCATCCCATATGAAAGACCTGCAACGCTTTGCAAGAGTTCTCTTGTCTGAGGCTGAAAAGTTAGTGGGGCAAACATTCATAGCCAAATAGTTTACAATATCAGCATACCATGGCTCTTCATTAGCCTTCATCAAGTGTTCATCAGGGTGATTCATTAATAGGTATCGAATCAACAGGGATATTTGGTATTCCAGACAAATGATCAGCTACTAAATTCTCCCTACCAGCTCTATCCACTATCATCAAGTCAAAATCTTGTAGCAAAAGGACCCAACAGATTAATCTAGGCTTAGAATCTTGCTTAGCTATCAAATGTCTCAAAGCAGCATGATCAGTATGGACATTCACAGGATGACCAATTAAATAAGACCTAAACTTTTGTAAAGCAAAAACAACAGCTAAAAATTTCTTTTCAGTAGTTGTGTAGTTAACTTGCGCGGAGTCTAGAGTCTTACTAACATAATAAATCACATGCTTATCAACTTTTTGACATAAAACGGCACCCAGAGCAAAATTCAAAGCATCACACATAATCTCAAAAGGAAGATTCCAATCAGGTGGCACAACAATGGGAGCAGAAACAAGCTTTTCCTTAAGGGTATTAAAAGCAACTAAGCATTCATTAGAAAAATGGAAAATCACATCTTTTGCAAGCAAGCTACTTAAAGGTTTAGAATTTTCGAAAAATCCTTAATAAACCTCCTATGAAACCCTACATGGCCAAGAAAAGATTGCAATTCTTTCACACAAGTAGGTGGGGGAAGTTTTTCAATGATTTCGATCTTAGCCTTATCTACCTCAATACCTCTTTCAGAAACTACATGTCCTAGAACAATGCCTTCCCTAACCATGTAATGACTTTTCTCCCAGCTTAAGGTCATATTGCATTCAATGCATCTTTTTAAAACAAGATCTAATATTTGCAAGCATTCATCAAAACGAATCACCAAAAAGGGAAAAATCATCCATGAAAACTTCAACAAACTTAGTGGTTTTAATTCTAATCTAGGCTCTTCAGGAAATTTACTTTCTTCCTCTTCTTCATCTAAAGGTTCAAGCACTTCTTCTCCTACGGGAATTTCTAGGGTGCTATCCATTATTTCAACTAGTTCCCTTGCTTCTTCGGTCATGTAGCATGTCTCAGTCTGCATGGTTAGTGCCTCCTCAAGTGGTTCATGATTATCATAGCCATGATAAAATTCGGAAATAACGGAATCATAGCAATCTACAAAATTTAACTCTTCCACAACTTCCTTATCTCCGATGCTACATCCTACCAATTCAATCTTCTCGCCCATTACCTCCATGGTTATTTTCTTGCCCTTGAGTTCAAGGCATGTGTTGGTAGTTGCCATGAATGGTCTACCAAGTAGTACTACGTGTTCGCGAATATGGCTCTTTCCTTCGTCTGCATATTTCATTACTAGAAAATCAGCTGGAATTATCAATTTGTCTACCTTCACAAGGATGTCCTCTATTATCCGGACTGGCCTCTTCACACTTTGGTCCGCCATTTGGACAACCATATCAGTTGGTGTCAATTCTCCGAGATCCAGGGCCTTGTATATCGAATAGAGCATTAAGTTAATGCTAGCCCCTAAGTCGAGCATTGCCTTCGTTGTTCGACCATTCCCCAAGGCGATGTTGATGATGAAACTTCCAGGATCTTTCTTCTTCACAGGTAACTCGACAATCGAATTTACTGTCTCAACCCCATTAACTTCCTTTCCTGAAGTAATCCTTTTGTTCTTCATCTCACGAAAGAATTTCGTATAAGCTGGAATATTTTGGATTAACTCTAAGAGGGGCACATTGACTTCAACTTTTGAGAGGCGTTGAAATAGGGGTGACTCCTGAATATCCTTCTTGGCTGGCTTGATCCGACTTGGGAATGGTCCATGTGGTTTGGGAGGCACATATGGATTAGAAGATTTGTGAAGTACTGCTGGCGTAGGAGTTCCCCTTTCGACCTCATCATCGACTATGTCTTCTACAGATGGTCTTGGTTCATCATCCTTCTCTTGAGGTTCTTTGGAACTTTCACTAACCTCTTGTTCGGTGCTTGGTCCTGTATTGTCGGTCCCAGATGGTTCAACACGTTTAGGACGCACGAAGTTAGAGATTTTGGTCATCTTTCCTCCACGGAGTAGTAGATTCACTTCTTCGTACTCATTTTCCTCGGTAGTAACAGTTGGAAGTGGCTCGGGATCAGCTTCAGGTGTCAAAACGGGGGAATTGGGGTCGTCCAGTTCCCTGGAGCTGGGGGGCGATTCGCCCCCCACACCGGGCGGTTCGCCCCCCACTTCCAGGGGGCGTCTTCGACTGCTTTTCCGCACTTTTCACACTTCAACAAGGTAAGCTCCTTGATAAGTTGCTCAGTTACTTCGACTGCTTCGAAAGCCTTCTCGATGCGAATATTGTTTTCAGCTTGCCCTGCGTGTGCTATCTCGAAAACACTCTCGATGGCCTTAATCCCTGCGTAAAACGCAAGCTCTTCCTCCTCACTGATATCTTCATCTTCAGAATATCCTTCGTATAAGCTTTCAGTTTCGCCCCGATTCGAATTCCTGTTGGTGTCTTGACTCGACATTTGCCTCTCAGTCTATGCAGATCCACTGGCGTACTTTTGAAAGACCTTCACTGCCTCTTCAACTGTACATTATTCTAATCCTCCACACATCCCATCCACTTGAAGCCTAACATCATCACGTAGACCACCAACAAAATACCAAATTAGTTCCCCGTCGTCGAAACGGTGATGGAGGCACTCACGTTTATACAGCTCAAAACGTTCGTAGGTGTCACAGAACCGCTCATACTCTCCTTGCTTGAAGTGTTCGATCCGACTCCGCAAGGCAATCGTCTCATGGTAAGGCATGAAACGTGCCAAGAACTCCTCTACTACTTGGCCCCAGGTTCTCAGTGATCCTGGTGCTAACCTTGCTATCCAAATTCTTGGTTCGTATCCCAGAGCAAAAGAAAATAATTTCATGCATAATTGGTCCTTGTTGAACCCCTTTGCTGGAAATTTTGCTATTTATTCCTCATAGGATCTGATGAAGTTTAACGGATTTATCCCCACTCCATCTTCGAACCTTGGTATCCTTCTCACTACAGAACTTGTTACCTCATACCCCGATAACTCTTCTTCCAAGTATATAGCTGACCCTTTCTTGACTTGCGAGGACGTAGGTGTCAAGCGAGCTTTTAAGGTTGTCATACTTGGAAATCTGGAACAGGAGTAACTCAAAACTGAAAATTAGTCTCGTTAGAAATCTGGAAGATCAAGAAAATCTCTAGAAATCACTATAAAGTCGAAAACTACTAAGACTAGGAGTATCAGGGAGTGATTAAATAGGAAAATAAAAACAACAGAACTAGGAATTGAATGCTGAAAATAAATAAAAGCTAAACAGAAAAAAGGAGTATAGTCCCCGACAACGCCGCCTTTGATGAACGGTTTAGAACTTGTCAGATTCTAGTTAATCAAATAAATTTGTATTTAGCCAAAGGCAATTCACAACTACAACGAAAACCGTAGTGTAGCAGTAAAATAACCTCGAGTGTCGATCTCTAAGGACTATAACAAGCTTTATCTAATCAAACTTAAGAATATAAAATCAGCAAACTACTTAGCAAAGGTTTTTCTTATCAGATAATGGAGGCTGGTGATAGTATGGTCATTCTAAGCATAGCAGGTTAATAATCATGCATGAAGTACCCGATCGTTTTGCATAGAGATCTTTGATCAATGAATTGTCCAATTGTGTTCGTTATAATTCAACACTACGAAGATAGATGTTTTAGATAGATCAAAGAAATAAAGCAATAACTTAAGGTCTAATGCGCGATATAGCCATTAGCATAATTATTAATCCTTCGCTATGAAATTGCATACTATCGCCAACGAGAAGTTTAGCTACTCATAGATGTCATGCAATCAACAGAAATCACTGCAAGATTGAATGAAAACATGTTGAAAGATAAATAAATATAAATAGAAAAACTGTAAGATACAATGTTACCGACGGTTGTCAATCTCCGAAGAAACGATCTTACAAGCTCCAAAACGCTAAGAAAAAGTATCTCCTAAGCTAAGAATCCCCAGAACAGGCTCTGGAGAATTCCTACCTAAAACTAATGAGAAAGGTGAGAGAAAAGGTCTGGGAAAGTATGAAAAACGGAGAAAACTGAGCAACTATATATAGGCATTCGGCAGGTGTGGGGCGAGTCGCCCCACACACCGGGCGATTCGCCTGGTGTGGGGCGGTTCGCCCCACGTCCCGGGCAACTCACCCGGGACCTCCTGTCGGCTGTTTATGCGTTTTCGACACGTTTTTGGATTTCTTTTCCTTTTCGGACTCTGTTTTTGCCTTCTAGTGACCTTTTAGCCTTCAGACTCGACCCCTAGACTTCAAATCCTATCCGGAATCTTCTAGATACTCCAAATAGGCCTTCGGAACACCAATTCCTTGTCTACTTCAATATAATTGCCCGGAAAACCTCGTTTTTCACCCAAAACCTGTAAAATACAAACTAAAGGGAAACGTGACACTATTCTAATAAAATGCACTAAAATATAGCTAAATTAACATAGAGGATAGCTAAAATAGGTGAAAAAGACTCGAATGAAAGTGTAAAATACATGTTCATCAGACCTTGATAGAATTCAAGGAGAAATCGAAAGATTTGAGAAAACTCTTGAGTAAACAGCAAGAGGAACTACAAAATGCTGAACTTCTGACTAAGCAAACTACTGAAAAGTACGTGTTTCTGAGTGTTGAGTCAGAAAAGAAGGATGCTGAATTATTGCATCTCAAGAAGTTAATTGCTGAAGCTTCAGAGAAAAATGCTCAAATGGCAATAGAATTGGATGAGTATCAGTCCTCAATTATGAAGTTATTTGCTGAAATACAAGAAATGAAAAAGATGAAAGTCAATTTCAAATCTTATGCAGATGCTAGTAACACGCTGACTGAACTAAACTCTTATCTGAGAGATCTATCTCAGAAAGAAGGTTTAGGTGCCACATATGAAGGTGATGATGTAATACTCTTGAGTAAAGACAAATGACCAATCACCTTTGTTCGTGCAACTGATAGTGGTCAACCAGAACTCTAAAGCAAACTGTTCAGAAAAAGGATGTTGTAAAGCATTCTGCCAAACAAGTTGCTGAAAAAGCAATTTGTTAAGACTAAAGCAATATTACTAAAAGTAATCGGAAGACCTTTGCTGACAAATTTGAATCAAGTAAGGTTGTTGAGACAAAAGCTCAGCATAATCCAAAAAGTGGGCTTGGCTTCAAAACCAATAAAAATCAACTTTCTCATGAGTATAAGCAAAGTCAGCAAAGATACTTCAAAGAGTTGAACAAAACCAAGCCTAAGAGTACTGACAATACTCAAAATGCTAGGACTAGAAGGAACCTTGCTAGAAAAGAACTTACTGAAAAGTATGTTCAGCAAAAGGGTCAACCAAGCAAGACACCACATCAGAAAGTGGACTTGATCAGCAATGATCAAAAGTCTTTCGGTTCTAAACCCTGTAGTTCCTCAGCAAGTAGAAAACAAGTCAAGATTGAAAAAATCAAGACTTGGGTTTCCACTGGATGTTTTCTTGAACATGTTAATGGACATCCAATATTGGATAATTAACTTGTTTGCTCTTGATTGTGCAGACTTCAGCCACGGAGACAAACAATGCAATTTGGCACTTTGACAGTGGTTGTGGAAAGCACATGACGGGCAATAAGAAAAACCTTATAAACTATAGACAGTGGTCTAAAGGTCCAACAATAAGATTTGCTGGTGGAGGCTTTGGTTCTACTAAAGGTTATGGTGACGTGAAGTTAGGATGCATTACCATTTCGGGAGTTCTTTATGTCAAAAATCTTAAAAGTTTAACCTTTTCAGCATGAGTCAATTTGCTGACAAAGGCTACTTCATCAAAATTAAAAGTGATGAATGTAAACTTACTGAGTTTGAGAAAAGGAAGGTTATCATGGTTGCTAGAAGATCAGGAGGTCTCTATACCGTAGATTGGTCTTCAGCAATTGTTGAAAAATGCCTTGTCTGAGATCATGATTGCCTTGCTGAAAAAGCATGGTTATGGCATAAACGAACAAGTCACCTAAACTTGAAGACGTTGAATAAGCTGTATAAAAAGGCACTTGTAGTTGGATTACCTAAGGTTACTTTTAAGAAGGATGGTGTTTGCACTGCATGTCAGCAAGGTAAGCAAACCAAAACTTCTTTCAAGAACAAGGCAGTACCGTCAACTACAAAACATTTACAACTCTTGCACATGGACTTGTTTGAATCTTCTTCAACAAGCTATGCTGGCAAGAAGTATGGTCTGGTGGTGGTAGATGACTATTCAAGATTCACTTGGGTAGTGTTTATCAAACACAAGTCTAAAACAAGGACTGAAGTACCTAACTTGCTGAACAAGCTCGAAGTCATGAAAAATGACAAGGTAAAAGTCATGAGAATAGACCATGGTACTGAATTTGTAAACCAGTACATAACTAAGTATTGCACTTCCAAAGGCATACAACATTAGTTATCCTCAGTAAGGACACCTCAACAAAATGGTGTTGATGAAAGGAAGAATCGTACCCTTAAGGAAGCAGCTAGAACAATGCTTGCTGACACTGAAGTAAGTGAAGCTTATTGGGTTGAAGCAATTAATACCGCCTGCTATACTCAAAATAGATGCTTGATAACTAAGGAATACAACAAAACTCCCTATGAGTTATTTGTTGGAAGAACTCCTAAGGTAATGGTATCGGTTTTTAAAAACAAATAATTTTCTTGAAAATAAAATATTCAAAATAATTTAAATTCAACGGTCGGCAATAAATGCCATAACAATCTTTGGCGCCACAGCGCTAACAGAATCTAGTAAAAACCCAACGCTAACTTTAAAATTCAAAGGGGAATAACGACTAGTGAAGAAATGTAAAGATTTTCATCTTCTTATTTTAAAACAAAATCCCAACGGACACCCCAGACCCTTCACTCAGTCTCTGGCATCCTACTCGCGTGCGTCCTTAGTAGTATCTGGAAGGAAGACATTTTTGAAAACAAAGAGAGCGTGAGATAAAGGATCTCAGTGAGGTTCTAAGTTAACAAAATGGAAAGTAAACAATTTTGAAAACAAAATCATTTGCAGCAAGTAAGATAGCAAACAGAACACATAACATAACAGAGAGACAAAAACAGATAAGACGAAGTCCGTTGGGGCAGCCCGCCTTGTTACTCCTACTCCCAGATTGCCCTTATAGCTCCCTCCAGAGGGTTAACAACTCCGGACAGAAACAGAAACCCCCGTGTACTTTGGGGAAACAGAACCTACGACCCTAATAGACCTCAGCGACTTCTGCCTCGCGCCTAAAAGGGATTAGACTAGGCAATAACCAAATAAACTCGACAAGTCTACCTAATTACGACCTAATCGACCGGTCACACAGAAACAGACAGAACAGATACAGATACAGAGAACAGAGCAAACAGACAACGATAACAGCTCTCGAGACATCGAGAAATGTTCCTGCAGAAGAATTAGTCCAGAACAGAGTAGTAACAAACAAAGATAAATGAAAAGTCATACTTAGGACTTAGTTACTTTTACGCGGAAGCATACGGAAAAACAGAACATATACTAATAGATACAGATTATCACAGAGCCTTCCAGTTTTTCGCAAATAGATAAGTTTGGAGTGAACACTCACCTTAGAGAGTTAAGCACTCTGTTAGGAAACTTGTAAATTTTGATGAGCAATTAACCATGCTAAATTAAGGAAAGTCCAGTGACTAGTACTCTTAAGGTCCATAGAAATTTAGAATTTTAAGGACATTGTAAAAGAGGAACGTTTGCTGAAGACTTAGTGTAGGTACTAGTTAAGTGCTTTAGTTTGCTGATGATGTACTTTGTTTTTACAAACGAACTATTGAAGCACTAGAACCGTTCAGAAACTTGAAGAATTCGAAGACTGAAGACTTAAGAAGATTTCTGAAGATGGTATCTATAAAGGCACATGTTACTCAGAAAGTGGAAATTTCAGCAACAGCTTGCATAAGTGAAAATCTATATGACAGAGTAGGTTGTGCTTGCTGAAACTGAGACTGACCGCTTGCTGAAATACATATGTGACCTCCTTGCTGAAAGTACTTGCCTTTGCGCTCCAACGTTCACATTTGAATTTCATTCAAATGAACATTAAATGCTAGAATTTGAAATTCAAACGGCTCCCTTGATTCACTATAAATAGAGGTCATCCGGCAAAGAGTTGAAGTGTGTCAACAACGTGATCAACCTCTCACTTGTGCTTAAACACTCATCTTCCTTACTCTTTACTGCCTATTGATCCGTTCCAAGACTTAAAGCTTGAAACAAAAGCTACTTGTGAAGAAGTAGAACATTCACGGCTAAGAAATTAGTTAAGTGTTCTTTGTTTCGAATAAGAACAAGTCTTGACACCAGAAACAACTTAACTTGTTTACTGCAAAGTATTCAAAGTTTTGTTTCTTAGATTACTTGTTATAGATGAATAAGTTATACTCAAGTCATCTCATCCCAAACCTCTCTAACTGATAAACACCCTTTTTCAAGCGTGAAATTCAGGGGGAATTAATCAAGCATAGTGTTGCTGATTATAAGTCCCAAGTTTGGTGGAGAACAAGGTTTCGTTCTCTAGTTAGGTTGGAAACGAAGCAAGCGTGCTTTGGTTTCTGAAGAATCGCTCTAGATAGGTGTTGTAAGGAATCTCAAACTTATCTTAGTGGATTCAGTCCTAGAAAGGACAAAGTGGATTAGTTGAGAGATTACGCCACTCTCAGATACCACTATAAAAAGTGTTTGTGTGATTTACTTTACTGCATTTAGTTTTCAGCAAGCTTATCTATCTGTACACTGTCACTCTGCTCACTTGCTGAAACTAGTACTTACTGAAAAGCACTTATTGTATAAAGACTTCCGCACTCTGTTTTTAAAGCACGAGTAAAACTCGTTACTGAAAAGTAACTAGTACTTGCTGAGAAAGTTAAGTATCAGCAAACTCATTACTGAAAAGTAATAAGCTCTTGCTGAGAAAGTTTTAAACGACGAAAGTTTGAAAAGACTATTCACCCCCCTCCTCTAGTCTTTTCTTGTTGTTTAAAGGGACCAACAAGTGGTATCAGAGCTGGAGGTTCTTTAAAATTCAGCACTGAACCTAGATCCCCTTAGGTGCTTTCCGTAAATCACTTTCACTTGATCAGTTTGGTAGTCGTTTGCTGAGAGGATGTCTTTAGGAGATGCTCCCTTGCTGAAGATGGAAAACTATGAAAAATGGCGAAACAACATGATGCTACATCTTGAGGCCATTAGTGATGAAATGGTCAATGTCATAAATGATGGACCTATCAAGATCACTAAACTTGAGAGAAGCTTTCCTCACAAAACCACGGATCCCGCTGGTAAGGAAACTATCTTAGGAGAACCGGTTGACAACACCGTTCCAAAACCAAGAGAGGAATGGACTTCCGACGAAGCCAAGAGATTCCGTCTTGATGGCCAAGCAAGAAACATCATCATTCGATCAACTCCGGATACTATACAGTGTAAACTGTGGGGTGCCAAAACTGCTAAGGAAGCTTGTGTTAGGAAAATTGTAATTTTGATGAGCAATTAACCATGCTAAATTAAGGAAAGTCCAGTAACTAGTACTCTTAAGGTCCATAGGAATTTAAAATTTAAGAGGACATTGTAAAAGAGGAACGTTTGCTGAAGACTTAGAGTAGGTGCTAGATAGGTTTGTTTTACCGCTTATGATGTATCTTGTTTTCTGAAAAGAAAAACAACCTATTGAAGCATTTGTTGATGATGTACTTTGTTTACACAAACAAACTATTGAAGCATTTAGAACCATTCAGAAACTTGAAGAATTCGAAGACTGAAGACTAGAAGATTTCTGAAGACTGGTATCTACAAAGGCACATGTTGCTCAGAAAGTGGAAACTTCAGCAACAGCTTGCATAAGTGAAAATCTAAATGACAGAGTAGGTTGTGCTTGCTGAAACTGAGACTGACCACTTGCTGAAGAACATATGTGACCTCCTTGCTGATAGTACTTGCATTTGCGCTCCAACGTTCATGTTTGAATCTCATTCAAATGAACATTAAATGCAAAGCATGCACGCGAAGGACATGAAGACTAGAAGACAAATAAAGGACGCTGCTGAAAGTACAAAAGAAAGATAGTGACATCTAAAGAAACAAAGCCTTAGAATTTGAAATTCAAACGGCTCCCTTGATTCACTATAAATAGAGGTCATCCGGCAAAGAGTTAAAGTGTGTCAACAACGTGATCGAACTCTCACTTGTGCTTAAAACTCACATACCCTTCAAATACTCTTTACTGCCATTGATCCGTTCCAAGACTTAAAGCTTGAAAAATCTATTTGTGAAGAAGTATAACATACACGGCTAAGAAATTAGTTAAGTGTTCTTTCTTTTGAACAAGAACAAGTCTTGACACCAGAAACATTCAAACTTGTTTACTGCAAAGTATTCAAAGTTTTGTTTCTTAGATTACTTGTTGTAGCTGAATAAATTATAATCAAGTTATCTCATCCCAAACCTCTCTAACTGAAAATACACCCTTTCAGGCGTGAAATTCAGGGGGAACTTAATCGAGCATAGAGTTGCTGATTAAAAGTCCCAAGTTTGGTGGAGAACAAGGTTTCGTTCTCTAGTTAGGTTGGAAACAAAGCAAGTGTGCTTTGGTTTCTGTTTGAATCTCTCTAGATAGGTGTTGTAAGGAACCTCAAACTTGTCTTAGTGGATTCAGTCCTAGAAAGGACAAAGTGGATTAGTTGAGAGATTACGCCACTCTCAGATACCACTATAAAAGTGTTTGTGTGATTTACTTACTGCATTTAGTTTTCAGCAAATCATATCTTTCTGTACATAGTCACTCTGTTCACTGGCTGAAACTATCACTTACTGAGCACTTATTGTATCAAAGACTTCCGCTCTCTGATTTTAAGTATCAGCAAAACTCGTTACTGAAAAGTAACTTGCGCTTGCTGACAAAGTTAAGTATCAGCAAACTCAAAACTCATTACTGAAAAGTAATTGCTGAGAAAGTTTTAAACGATGAATGTTTGAAAAGACTATTCACCCCCCCCCCTCTAGTCTTTTCTTGTTGTTTAAAGGGACCAACAAGTGGTATCAGAGCTGGAGGTTCTTTAACCTTCAGCACTGAACCTAGATCCCCTTAGGTGCTTTCCGTAAATCACTCTCACTTGATCAGTTTTTAGTCTTTTGCTGACAGGATGTCTTTAGGAGACGCTCCGTTGCTGAAGCTGGAAAACTACGAAAAATGGTGAAACAACATGATGCTACATCTTGAGGCCATTAGTGATGAGATGGTTACTGTCATTAATGATGGACCTATCAAAATCACTAAGGTTGAAAGAAGCTTTCCTCACAAAACCACGGATACTACTGGTAAGGAAACTATCTTAGGAGACACGGTTGACACCGCGGTTCCAAAACCAAGAGACAAATGGACTTCCGACGAAGCCAAGAGATTTCGTCTTGATGGCCAAGCAAGAAACATCATCATTCGATCAACTCCGGATACTATACAGTGCAAACTGTGGGGTGCCAAAACTGCTAAGGAAGCTTGGAAAATGGTTCAAGATCTTTGTGCTGGATCTGACAAAACCAAGGAAAACAAACTCGAAGTGCTGAAGTTAAAGTCCCAGAACTTTAAACAAGGTACAAATGAGTCACTGGAAGACTTGGACTTCAGATTCACAACTCTAGTTAGTGAGATGGCCGCCTTGGGTGTTGGAAATCTTTACTCAGATTCTGAGAAGGTGAAAACCATCATCAGAAGTCTAAACCAAGAATGGATCCACACTCAGAACTTCTACTACAATCAAGGAATGACATACATCACACCAACAGAGTTGTTCTCTCATCTTGCTACTGTCAACTACGAGACAAAGCAAAGAGAAAATGTGTTTGCTGAAAAATCACAAAACATTGCTCTTGCTTCAAAGCCGTCATCTTCTGAAAAGAAGAATGATAAAGAGCCTGCTGATGAAAATGCTTTAGTTGTTAAAAACATGAAGAAATTCATCAGTAAGGAACTTGAAAGGCGAAAAGTAAAAGAGAAGCTGAAAAAGCATCTTGGTAACAACTACCATAAGTACAAGAATGAGACTAGCTCGCTGAACAAGCAAGCTCAGCAAGCAAACTCATCAGAAGAACCAGCAGTTGGAAATGATCTATGTTTTTACTGCAAAAAGCCTGGACACTTCAAAGCAAATTGTCCTTTGCTAAAAGGCAAATCTGCTGAAAAGAAGAAGAAGTTCAAAAGAGCTTTTATTGTTGAAGAAAAGAAGAAGCTTCAAGCAAAAATCGATGCATTATGCATTGATACTAGTTCCGAAGACAGTGAGGAAGAAAGCTCAGACACTGACGATGAAGAAGCCACTCTTGACGTAAAGATTGGCAAGGAAGTTTGTGGAATAGCCATGGAAGCTTATCCAGATGTGTCAAACTACGAGTTCTGCCTCATGGCCGGTCAGGTAAACAGTCCTACCTATGACTCTGACTCAGAAAGTGAAGACGACATTGACCTTGACAAGATTCAAGGAGAAATCGAAAAATTTGAGAAAACTCTGAGCAAACAACAAGAGAAACTACAGAATGCTGAGACTCTGAACAAGCAGACTACTGAAAAGTATGTCTTGCTGAAGGAAGAGACAGAAAAGAAAGATTTTGAAATAGTGCATGTCAAGAAGTTGATTGCTGAAGCTACGGAGAAGAATTCTCAGATGGCAATAGAATTGGAAGAATATCAGTCCTCAATTCTAAAGTTACTTGCTGAAATTCAAGAAATGAAAAAGATGAAAATCAATTTCAAATCTTATGCTGATGCAAGTAATACGCTGACTGAACTAAACTCTTATTTGAGAGATCCATTTCAAAAAGAAGGTTTAGGTTCATCGTATGAAGGTGATGACGTAATAATCTTGAGTAAAGATAAATTACCGATTTCCATTGTACGTGCTACTGATAGTGGTCAACCAGAACTCTATCAGTTTGGTCAATCTAAGGTTGCTGAAAAATGCAATCAAGTACCTACGACCGTAAAGCCCGCTTTTGCTACTCAAAGTAACAAGACTTTAAAAGGAAAACAAGTTGCTGAAAAGCAAACTGTAAAGAAAAAGGATGCTGTAAAGCATTCTGCCAAACAAGTCGCTGAAAAGCAATTTGTTAAGTCAAAAGGCAAGATTACTAAAAGTAATCAGAAGACCTTTGTTGACAAACCTGAATCAAGTAAGGTTGCTGAAACAAAAGCTCAGCATTCTCCGAAAAGTGGACTCGGTTTTAAAACCAAGCAAAGTTAACTCTTTCACGAGTATAAGCAAAGTCAGCAAAGATACTTCAAAGAGATGAACAAAATCAAGCCTAAGAGTTCTGACAAGACTCAAAATGCTAGGGCTAGAAGAAACCTTGCTAGAAAAGAACTTACTGAAAAGTATGTTCAGCAAAAAGGACAACCAAGCAAGACACCACATCAGAAAGTGGATTTGATCAGCACAAATCAAAAGTCTTTTGGCTCAAAACCTCCTAGTTCCTCAGCAAGTAGAAAACAAGTCAGAGTTGAAAAACTTAAGACTTGGGTTTCCACTGGACGCGTTCTTGAACATGTTAATGGACATCCAATATTGGATAATTAACTTGTTTGCTCTTGATTGTGCAGACTTCAGCCACGGAGACAAACGATGCAATCTGGCACTTTGACAGTGGTTGTGGAAAGCACATGACGGGCAACAAGAATAACCTTATAAACTGTAGACGGTGGTCTAAAGGTCCAACAATAAGGTTTGCTGGTGGAGGCTCTGGTTCTACAAAAGGCTATGGTGACGTGAAGTTAGGATGCATTACCATTACGGGAGTTCTTTATGTCAAAATCTTAAGTTTAACCTTTTCAGCATGAGTCAATTTGCTGATAACGGATACATCATCAAAATCAAAAGTGATGAATGTAAACTTATAGACTTTGAGACAAAGAAGGTTATTATGATTGCCAGAAGATCAGGAGGCTTGTACACCGTAGATTGGTCTTCAGCAATCGTTGAAAAATGCCTTGTCTCAGATCACGATTGCCTTGCTGAAAAAGCATGGTTATGGCATGAACGAACAAGTCACCTAAACTTCAAGACGCTGAATAAGCTGCCTAAAAAGGCACTTCTAGTTGGATTACCTAAGGTTACTTTTAAGAAGGATGGTGTTTGCAATGCATGTCAGCAAGGTAAGCAAACTAAATCTTCTTTTAAGAACAAGGCAGTACCGTCAACTACAAAACCTTTACAACTCTTGCACATGGACTTGTTTGAATCTTCTTCGACAAGCTATGCTGGTAAGAAGTATGGTCTGGTGGTGGTAGATGACTATTCAAGATTTACTTGGGTAGTATTTATCAAACACAAATCTGAAACAAGGACTGAAATACCTAACTTGTTGAATAAGCTTGAAGTCATGAAAAATGACAATGTAAAAGTCATAAGGACAGACGATGGTACTGAGTTTGTAAACCAGTACATAACTGAGTATTGCACTTCAAAAGGCATACAACATCAGTTATCCTCAATAAGGACACCACAACAAAACGGTGTTGCTAAAAGGAAGAATCGCACCCTAAAAGAAGTCGTAAGAACAATGCTTGCTGACACTGAAATAAGTGAGGCTTACTGGGTTGAAGCGATTAATACCGCATGTTACACTCAAAACAGATGTCTGATTACTAAGGAATACAACAAAACTCCTTATGAGTTATTTGTTGGATGACCCCCTAATATCACTCATCTAAGAGTGTTTGGTTGTAAGTGTTTCGTTCTTAATAACGGTAGAGAATACCTAAGAACATTTCAACCAAAGGCAGACGAAGCGATATTTCTTGGTTACTCCTTGCATAGTAAAGCTTATAGAGTTTACAACAAAAAGGCACAAAAGATCGAAGAATCAGTGCATGTTGTATTCTACGAAAAGACACAAGGAGTGCCTGCTGAAGAAGAAATATCAGAATGTATGAAAAAGCTAATCATACATGAGCAAAGAACTGAATCTGATGCTAGGCAAATCAAGTCAATTGAACTAAATGATGATTCTGACAATGACTCTCCTCCACCAAGTCATGACAAGATAAATATAGTTCATGACAAAGAATTTCCAGCAAAAGACGCAGTTGCTCCGGATGTTGTTGAAACTACGCAACCTCCCGTGCCTGCTGATGAGTTACCACAATCTAGCAATGCTGAACAAGCAGTTGCTGATGAACCAATCTCAGCAGAGACACAAAATACCAGTAGTACTGAACAAGTACATGCTGAAGAGTCACATGCTGATGAGCAAACGTATCCAGATCCAAAGAGCAGAAAGCCTGTTAACAAATGGATTAGACATCATCCCTCTACGGATATGATTGGTGATATTGACAAACGCCAAGTGACTAGATCCAAAGTTTCTGCTACTCATGGACTTGCTGAAGAAGCAAATGTAGTAGAAGTAGAATCTTTGTTCTCTTACTTTGTTTCAGAAATTGAACCCAAGACCATAGAAGAAGCTCTAAAGCATTCTGAATGGATCAAGGCAATGCAAGAAGAACTGGATCAACTCGAAAGGAACAAAGTCTAGAAACTTGTACCACTTGCTGAAGGCAAGAAAGCTATTGGTACAAAGTGGGTGTTCAGAAACAAGCTGAGTGAGTCTGGTGAAGTAACAAGAAACAAAGCACGTTTAGTTGCTCAAGGTTACTGTCAGACTGAAGGATTGGACTATGATGAGTCTTATGCACCAGTTGCAAGATTGGATGCAATTAGACTTTTCTTGGCCTTTGCTGCTCACAATGACTTCATTGTTTATCAAATGGATGTTAAAAGTGCATTCTTGAATGGTGAACTTGCTGAAGAAGTCTACTTAGAACAACCCCCTGGCTTTGAACTTCCCTCAGAAACCAAGATGGTATACAAGCTACAGAAAGCTCTGCTTCTAATCAAAGTCTTAGACTCCCAAGTCGGAGGAATAGACCAAGTAGGCTTGAGAAGGTGGCCGCTGCTGATGCATATATATGAGAACAAAACTGAGCTCAACTGGGAAAAGTACATTTTCAACATACTTGTTGATTGTGTTACCAAATTCAAGGTTAAGGTTGAAGACAACAAGGTCTCACCTACCTTCCCAGTCATGTATGGACTAAGAATATGCTATATCCTTGAACACTTCAGGATTCAGTTGAGAAACCCATTGCCGATTAAGAAATCAGTATGCAATGTGGGAAGAGCTTTCTACAAGCAAAATGCACCTAAGCTTGCAGATAAGAAATCAAAGAAGACAATAGCTGCAAATGTTGTCAGCACAAGTCAGCAAGAAAGGTATACAACAGTTGCAGATGTTGTCACCACTACTCAGCAAGAAAATGTTCCAACAGCTGAAAAAGATGTTGATGAAACTGCTGTAGATGGTGATGAACAAGGTAAGTGTACAACAGCCGTTGCTGAAAATGCAACTACTGACGCCACTGCTGGAGAGAAACTTGAAAAATCTAAGAAGAAAAAGAGGAAAGCTGATGATAACACTCAGACTGTAGCGTCATCAGCTAACCCCGTCCCCAAGAGAAAAAGGACAAGTAACCCAAGAAAGAAAACACTGGCTCGCAAGTCAGTACCAATTGTCCATGATCTTTCGGATGATTCTCCCGCAGTTGCTGAAACACAAGTTCCTGTAGATGTTGATGAAGTGGTTACTGAAACCTTCTTCAGCAATGTTGAAGTGTTTTCGGAAGCCTTCAACAATCAACTCAATGTTGATACATCTGCTGAGATGAGACCACAAGGCAGTGGAAACGAAATTCCTGCCTCAATCCAAGATATCTACATTGTAGATAATCTAGATGATCAGACTCTGGAACCAGCAATTGATATTGCTGCTGATATAAGAACCGCGGCACTTGCTGATGCTGCTAATGCTGAAAAGATGGTTGTTGAACAAGCAACTCATCAAGTTGCCGAAGAACCAGTTGCTGAGACTGCAATGGTTCAAGTCCCAGAGATTGCTGAAACACCACAAGAGACACTATTCAACGACGCATCCCATGATGCTGAGAATACTGAACCTAGTTCACCGAAAACATCCATTGACAAAGTTCAGCTTGTGCTGACAGAACTGAGTCAGCAAATGGAGTTGGAGATTGAAGACACTTCCAACAAATCGGTAGATGTTTTCATGAAAAGCAGTGAACTCAAGGGTGTCTCTGCTCAACTTGTCATTTCAGAGACAAGGGAGATTGCTGAACCCGCACAGCTTTCTCAGACAGAGCAAGAAAAGAAGTCTGTTGAAGAAAAAGTCCCAGATACTGAAGAAGCTGTCATTGGTGAAAGGACTGAGTCACCACTTGTCCTTCTTCAGCAGGTAGTTAACTCAACCATAAGCAAAACTTCACTATCTGAAACTCATTCTTTTGCTAATATAATGATTTCTTTACAGACTTCTCAAGATACAAGTCAGAAGGTTGTTGAAGCCTCTGCACCAGAATCCACACTTCCTGCTCAGCAGGTAGATAAAGTTTTTGGTAATTCAACTAAGTTTGAAAACTTAGTGCTTGTATCTAACTTAAAATTATTTCAGGATGAACAATTCAAGGATGCTTTTCAAGCTCCTGAAGCAATGGAAATAGTACCAGCACAAATAAGTGTGCAACATGAGCTTGCTGAATCTCAGCAGGTAAATCATGTTTCAGCTTTGGACTCTAAACATATTCTCCAAAACTTTCCTGAACTTAATTTTATTCTTTTTCAGGCTCAAAAGGAGACCACTGAAGTGGTTCATATCACTGAAGATCCGAAAGTAAGTTCAGAAGAACTTTACTCAGACTTCAAGAAAACTACCTTGACCAGAGTTGCTAAGTCTGTCAGCAACTAGCAAAGGTACAGAAGGATGGACTTTTCTGACCTTCACCTTCATCTGTCCAACGAGAAAAAGAGACTTTCTCTGCTAAAACTCGAGACGTTTGTGCACTCAATACTTCAAGAAGAGTTAACATATTCTCAGCTTATGAGTTCAAATCTGATTGGTTTAATCAGAGAGAATATGAAAGCCAAATTCAAGAGTGCCTCTCCAGCTGAACAAGCTGTGATGCTCAAGGGTTCCTTTGTACCCGTGGTGGCTGATCCCCACAAAATCAATGAAGAAGAGGAAGTTACGAGTGTTGCTTTATAGAAACATCTTGAGTTGGTTATACTGACGGACGATGATGAAAAAGAAGAGATTGAGAACATTCCTACAGATCCCAGTGATGATGAAGGAAAAGATTCTATGGATAAAACGGACGATGATGATGATAATCAAGGTCCTAGTCCTGATGCTGGTGGACTTAAACTGACAGTTGCTGAAACTGAACATCATGACAATCAGCAAGCTGATCAAACACCAAGTCAGCAACAAGAATCCCATCCTGCTCCTGCTGAGACAAGTACTCCAGCACCTGTACAAGGCGCTGACACTGAAGAAGATTACGCCAGAAAGCGCGCTGCTTTGAAACTAGGCAAAAACAAGCTTTCTGATGCCGAGTTATCTTTACTCAATGCCAAGGTCACTGATCCAAACCTTGATGATGAAGAATTGGATGAAGATTATCAAAGAGCACTTCAAAACAGTCTACATATTCATGCAAGGAATACGCAGAATCTAGACATTGCTCAATCTTTAGGAGTGAAGCCTCAGGAAGTCCCCTCCCTTCCACCTACTACTGGTGAAACTCCAGTTATTGAGTCTCAAACGTTGCCTTCAGCAACTACTCAATCAAAAGTCACTACTGGTGAAACTCCAGTTGTTGAGTCTGAAGCGTTGCCATCAACAACCACTCAACCAAAAGGGAATGAAGCTACAGATTAGGAACCAAGGTTGCTGGCCTTGATTAATCTGCTGACGAAGAAGATCTTTCAGCAAATGAAGATGATCAAACAAAGAAAGGTGAACCCGTTGTGGTCACAATTCCTCCTCCTGATGATGAACATGATGTAGGAGATGATATAAGAAGTCATTTGCTGACAAGAGATGATCAATTCGCTACTGAGCTTAAAGTTCATTCCTTGACCCCGACTTTAGTGTCGTTTCCACATGTGGAGGATTTTACTCCAAGAATTTTGGCACTGATGGAAGTCCACAAAGCCTGCAAAGCAGAAGATGATGCACTGCTTGCTGAGAGTCCGCTTGACATCGGCAAAATACTAGCTACTGTGTTGATACACACTACTTCTCTTACCGTAGCTCAGAAAGACATAAGTCTACACCACAAAAGCTATGAAGAAGATGTCAGTCAAGAACTCAAACTAGCAAAGTCTGCATTGAAAAAGGCTCAGACTTTCATTGAAGACAAAGTCGAAAATGAGCGCAGACATGAGGAGAACTTGGTGAGTATCAATCAAGAATTGTCAAAGCTGACCTCTGATCAGCAGGCAATTATCATGAAGTACAATAGCATAAGTACTCTTGCTGAAAATTGCAATGAGTTCTTTTCTCTGCACATTACTCCAATGATGCAATCCATGTCTAAGGGGGAAGATAAGCAAAAGAAATCTTCAAGAAAGAAAACCCCTGCTGAAGCGCCACTAACAATAGAACCTCTTGCTGAAAGAGAGCAAAATTCTAAAAGACAAGCTGAAGCAGGTTCTGAGTTGAATTCAGCAAACCTGAAAAAGAGAAAAACTTCTGCTGAAACTCATGAATACTGTCACACTGAAAGTCATCAAGATCTGAATGAAGATGATGATGATGATGACAATCAGACAATAGCTAAAGCTATAAGAGCTAGACCAATTACAGCCCTAACTCCGTCTGGCCATTCAAAACATTTCTCTTCTGACTCAAGATCTTCAGCAAGAGATCAAGAAAATGCAAAGTCAAGAAGAAGAAGGCAAAGACAGGAAGAAAAGAGGCTTGCCAGCATTTCCATTGGCTCCGGCATTGAATACACAAAGACCAGCAATGAGGAAACTTCTCAAAATGTGATCAGAAATGTTCATGGTTGCTGGATCTTAAAGCTGGAAGACTTATTGGTAAATGATTTCTTTTCAACAGCTGTACTGAATCAAATGTACACTTGGATTGAATTGAAGGTGAAAAGAAAATAAAGGGATCCTCCTCCCTTTCCAAGAAACATAGATGGGAGATGGCTGAATCTGGAAGTCTTGGTAAGAAGAACTTCAATTGGCAAGAATGTAAAACAAGAACCTGAATTGATTAAACCAATTGATGTTGCCTATTACTCTGACCCTATAACCAAGAAGTCAAAGAAGAAATATGGATTGATTCCTTATGAGTATTTCTATCTCACTGCTAAGGATAAAGAAGAAGATCTTCTCTAGTTAAGGAAGATTCATGCTAACAAGGGCATTTCAGATACACAGCTTCTCCATGCCAGCAATTGGGGCATGCACTTGTGGGTGTTGCACTACAAAGAAATGAATGTTGAAAAACATCATTATACCGCCTGCAAGAACACAAGGATCATTCAGCTCGAAGTCCGTAAGCTACTTGAAGATTACGAAAAGGACTGTGTTGAATTTTCTGCACTTGCTGAGAAGAGTGTAAGGGAGATTCTGAGAAAATCTTCAGCTGAAAGAGCTTAAGTCCCTTGTAAAAGCTTTGTTTAGTTTTGTTTGCTGATTTTGTGTAGTTATCTCTGAACTTTCTTGTAAACTTACTGAAAGATAACTATCAGCAATAAAGCTTTTGACTCTTATTCGTTTTTGATTATGCAATCTACTTATGCTTACTGTTTTATTATTCAAGTATGCTTGCATTAATCAACTGATTTATTCAACATCAGAAACCTCTAAAACGGTAACAATTAATTTAGCCATGGATTGCTAACATCAAAAAGGGGGAAATTTGTTAGGAAACTTGTAATTTTGATGAGCAATTAACCATGCTAAATTAAGGAAAGTCCAGTAACTAGTACTCTTAAGGTCCATAGGAATTTAGAACTTTAGAGGACATTGTAAAAGAGGAACGTTTGCTCAAGACTTAGAGTAGGTGCTAGATAGGTTTGTTTTACCGCTTATGTTGTATCTTGTTTTCTGAAAAGAAAAATAACTTATTGAAGCATTTGCTGATGATGTACTTTGTTTACACAAACAAACTATTGAAGCATTTAGAACCATTCAGAAACTTGAAGAATTCGAAGACTGAAGACTAGAAGATTTCTGAAGACTGGTATCATCAAAGGCAAATGTTGCTCAGAAAGTGGAAACTTCAGCAACAGCTTGCATAAGTGCAAATCTAAACGACAGAGTAGGTTGTGCTTGCTGAAACAGAGACTGACCACTTGCTGAAAAACATATGTGACCTCCTTGCTGATAGTACTTGCATTTGCGCTCCAACGTTCATGTTTGAATCTCATTCAAATGAACATTAAATGCAAAGCATCCACGCGAATGACATGAAGACTAGAAGACAAATAAAGGACGCTGCTGAAAGTACAAAAGCAAGATA
This sequence comes from Plantago ovata, assembly GCA_028274465.1. NCBI lineage: Eukaryota > Viridiplantae > Streptophyta > Magnoliopsida > Lamiales > Plantaginaceae > Plantago > Plantago ovata. The sequence continues at coordinate 50,011,091 of CM051456.1, read as the reverse complement.
GTGACATCTAAAGGAACAAAGCCTTAGAATTTTAAATTCAAACGGCTCCCTTGATTCACTATGAATAGAGGTCATCCGGCAAAGAGTTGAAGTGTGTCAACAACGTGATCAGACTCTCACTTGTGCTTAAAACTCACATACCCTTCAAATACTCTTTACTGCCATTGATCCGTTCCAAGACTTAAAGCTTCAAAAAGCTACTTGTGAAGAAGTAGAACATACACGACTAAGAAATTAGTTAAGTGTTCTTTCTTTTCAACAAAAACAAGTCTTGACACCAGAAACATTCAAACTTGTTTACTGCAAAGTATTCAAAGTTTTGTTTCTTAGATTACTTGTTGTAGCTGAATAAGTTATAATCAAGTTATCTCATCCCAAACCTCTCTAACTGAAAATACACCCTTTCAGGCGTGAAATTCAGGGGGAACTTAATCGAGCATAGAGTTGCTGATTAAAAGTCCCAAGTTTGGTGGAGAACAAGGTTTTGTTCTCTAGTTAGGTTGGAAACAAAGCAAGTGTGCTTTGGTTTTGTTTGAATCGCTCTAGATAGGTGTTGTAAGGAACCTCAAACTTTTCTTAGTGGATTCAGTCCTAGAAAGGACAAAGTGGATTAGTTGAGAGATTACGCCACTCTGAGATACCACTATAAAAGTGTTTGTGTGATTTACTTACTGCATTTAGTTTTCAGCAAAGCATATCTTTCTGTATACAGTCACTCTGTTCACTTGCTGAAACTATCACTTATTGACAAAGCACTTACTGTATCAAAGACTTCCGCTCTCTGATTTTAAGTATCAGCAAAACTCGTTACTGAAAAGTAACTTGCGTTTGATGAGAAAGTTAAGTATCAGCAAACTCAAAACTCATTACTGATAAGTAATTGCTGAGAAAGTTTTAAACGACAAAAGTTTGAAAAGACTATTCACCCCCCCCCCTCTAGTCTTTTCTTGTTGTTTAAAGGGACCAACAGCTTGGAAAATGGTTCAAGATCTTTGCTGGATCTGATAAAACCAAGGAAAACAAACAAGAAGTGCTAAAGTTAAAGTCCCAGAACTTTAAACAAGGTACATATGAGTCACTGAAAAAGAAGAAGAAGTTCAAAAGGGCTTTTATTGCTGAAGAAAAGAAGAAGCTTCAGGCAAAAATCGATGCGTTGTGCATTGATACCAGCTCCGAAGACAGTGAGGTAGAAAGCTCATACACTGAAGAAGAAGAAGCCACTCTTGATGTAGAGATTGGCAAGGAAGTTTGTGGAATAGCTATGGAAGCTTATCCAGATGTGTCAAACTATGAATTCTACCTAATGGCCGGTCAGGTAAACAGTCCTACCTCTGACTCTGACTCAGAAAGTGAAGATGATATTGAGCTTGATAGAATTCAAGGAGAAATCGAAAGGTTTGAGAAAACTCTGAGCAAAAAGCAAGAGAAACTACAGAATGCTGAAACTCTGACCAAGCAAACTACTGAAAAGTATGTCTTGCTGAAAGAAGAGTCAGAAAAGAAGGATGCTGAAATATTGCATCTCAAAAAGTTGATTGCTGAAGCTATAGAGAAGAATTCTCAAATGTCAATAGAATTGGAAGAGTATCAGTCCTCAATTCTAAAGTTACTTGCTGAAATACAAGAAATGAAAAAGATGAAAATCAATTTCAAATCTTATGCTGATGCAAGTAATACGCTGACTGAACTAAACTCTTATCTGAGAGATCCATCTCAGAAAGAAGGTTTAGGTGCAACATATGAAGGTGATGACGTAATAATCTTGAGTAAAGACAAATCACCAATTACCTTTGTACACGCAACTGATAGTGGTCAACCAGAACTCTATCAGATTGGTCAATCCAAGGTTGCTGAAAAATGCAATCAAGTACCTACGACCGTAAAGCTTGTTGTTGCTACTCAAAGTAACAAGACTTTAAAAGAAAAACAGGTTGCTGAAAAGCAAACTGTTAAGAAAAAGGATGCTGTAAAGCATTCCGCCAAACAAGTTGCTGAAAAGCAATTTGTTAAGTCAAAAGGCATGATTACTAAAAGTAATCAGAAGACCTTTGCTGACAAACCTGAATCAAGTAAGGTTGCTGAGGTAAAAGCTCAGCTTCTCCGAAAAGTGGACTCGGTTTCAAAACCAAGCAAAGTCAACTTTTTCATGAGTATAAGCAAAGTCAGCAAAGATACTTCAAAGAGATGAATAAAACCAAGCCTAAGAGTTCTGACAAAACTCAAAACGCTAGGGCTAGGAGGAACCTTTCCAGAAAAGAACTTACTGAAAAGTATGTTCAGCAAAAAGGTCAACTAAGCAAGACACCACATTAGAAAGTGGATTTGATCAGCACGAATCAAAAGTCTTTCGGCTCAAAACCTCCTAGTTCCTCAGCAAGTAAAAAACAAGTCAAAGTTGAAAAACTTAAGACTTGGGTTTCCACTGGAGGCATTCTTGAACATGTTAATGGACATCCAATATTGGATAATTAACTTTTTTGCTCTTGATTGTGCAGACTTCAGCCACGGAGACAAACAATTCACAACTACAACGAAAACCAAGGTACGTAGTGTAGAAGTAAAATAACCTCGAGTGTCGATCTCTAAGGACTATAACTAGCTTTATCTAATTTAACTTAAACTATAAACTCAACAAACGACTTAGCACATATTTTCTTATCAATAATAATGGAAGTTAGTGATAGTATGATCATTCAAAGCATCAGGTTAATAATCATGCATGAAGTACTTGAACGTTTGCATAGAAATCTAAGATCATGAATTGTCCAATGTGTTCCGTTCAATTCAACAGTACGAAGATAGAGTGCTTAGATAGATCAAAGATATAAAGCAATAAGTCAAGTCTGAATCGCGTTACAGCCAATCATGCATAATTAAGAACCCTAGCTAAGAAATCACATACTATCACCAACGATGGATTTAGCTACTCATAGATAGAATGCAATCAACAAGAATCAAAGAAAGATTGAATGAAAACATGTTGAAAGAAATAAATAAAAGTAGAAAAATCGTGAGATACAATGTTACCGACGAAGGTTGTCAATCTCCGAAGAATTGCTTACTCGCAAGCAGGAATTGAGAAACAACGAGGTCCACTTGCTATGCTTAATCCTTCAAATTGATAAGAAAAAGAGTCTCCTATGCTAAGAATTCCCAGAACAGGCTCTGGAGAATTCGTCTCTAAAACTAATGTAAAAAGGTTTTCAAAACGTAGAAACAGGTGCAACTATATATAGCAGTTCGGAGGACGTGGGGCGAACCGCCCCACGTCCCGGGCGAACCGCCCGGGAGCTCCAGTGGCGGTGGACGCGTTTTTGATCTTCTTTTCCTTTTCGGACTCGGATTTTACCTTCTAGTGACCTTTAAGCCTTGAAACTTGACCCCTAGACCACAAATCTCGTCCGGAACCTTCTAGATACACCATGGATGACCACGAAACACCGAATCTTCGTTCTCTTCAACATAATTGCCCCTAAAAACATGTTTTTCACCTAAGACCTGAAAAATGCAAAGGAAAGGGAAACATGACACTATTATAATAAAATGCACTAAAATATAGCTAAATTAACATAGAGGATAGCTAAATTGGTGAAAAAGACTCGAATGAAAGTGTAAAATACACGTTCATCAAACTCCCCAAACCGAACCTTTGCTTGTCCTCAAGCAACTAAGCTAGACTCTAATGCAAAAAACCAATGCAACACACAAAATGGAGTCTCATGCCAAATGAAATGAACTAATCTATTGAATCTATCAAAAACTTATGAACAAAGACCATACAAATCATAACATGGATAATGGTTGAAGAATGCCTCGATTGACTCATACACATTCACATATGCACTATGTTAAACAAGATAGTCTCTCGTAATATTCTCTACCTGGACCTAGTCAGTGACGACGTAATGAAACATGTTAAAATACGAATGGTTGTCCCGTGCCTATGAAACTGAGGACTTACTGTTGTTCACCAATTTAAGACTTCCCCTCAAAGAGGTCGAACCAATACTAGCTCTCATCAAACGAAGGAGGGTTCCCTAAAAGTTCACACTCCCCTATTCTACCCATCTCTCAAGCAAAGTCATAAACTAATCACCACTTCCTGAATAGCAGGACGAGGGTGGTCTAGAACAGATGACACTCAAACAATCAAAAGACAAAAAATTACAACTCGATTACGAACATTACAAGAATTGAAAAACAAGACAAACACTTTGCTAAACTGCTTTTTGGCTTTCTTTGGACCCTTCTTTGCTTTTTTCTCTTTTTTTTTCTTTTTTTTCTTTTCCAGATTTTTCTTTTTTCCTGGAATTTTTCCTTCTTTTTTTTCGATTTTTTTTTATATAAAGCCAGCAGTAGCACAACGAAAAAGAAATTACAATGACTCACAAACGACCTCCCCAAACCTATTCGAAAGAATAGGTTGAAGCACAAACTTTACGAAAAAGGAAAACAAACTCACAACACTCAAAAATCGAAAAACAAGTCTAATGATAGCGTAACCCCCTCCCCAAACCTATTCGAAAGAATAGGTTGCAAACAAAGGATCACACAATCACACACTACCTCCTTCCTAGGCATTTAGCAATCTCAAAGCAAGGTGAAGACTTGTTGCCTCTTAGGTACATAATTACTCGGGAAAACAACCATAAGACTCTAACATGCATCATCCTATTATAAAGGCCTTCATGAACCGCAGTAGAGAAAACACCACTAAGTGATGTCGAGACTACCAAGCTTAACTACGTGCAAACATAATGTGACAAGCCAAGCGAGAAAAACCTAAAACAAATTCATAGAGATGAAACATATGGTTAAAGGTCATAACCAGTTAATCTACCCAATAAAAACGTTCAAAAAATTTGGCAATAAACTCCACACAAAAACATGCAAAACTATACTAGGATGAATGTAGTGTATGCAACTAAATACTAAGAAAGCGGTAAACGTGCAAATGCAAATGCAAACAAAAGGTTTCACGAGTCTATCATAAGCAAAACAAGTATAGAGATAGCCAGCGATAACCCCCCCCCTAAACCTGAACGTCGTCGCTCGTCCCGAACGTCGAAAGTGGATTTAAGGTGAGAGCTAACTCGTACCTGTAACCTATATGACTCGCGGAAACTCGTGAGAAAACAAAACGGGCGATAAACGAGGTAAAAAGATCAATAATTTAGCATAATAGCAGAAAATCAGGGTTCCGAACGAAAGTTCGGACCTCCGGGTTTACTGGATGTCCGGGGCGAACGGCCCCACGTGGGGGGTGATTTGCCTGGGGCTTCCAGGAAGCCCTAGGCGACCTGGTCGTGCCAGGCGAATCACCCCACGTGGGGGGCGGTTCGCCCGGCACCTCCAGACTCCTGGAGGTGTCGGTTTTCCTCCTAAAATGCTAAATTATCATCTAGAGACCTATTTTATCACCAAAAACATACGAAAATATAAAATAAAACACAATGATATGCTCAAAACGACAAAACACACTAACCTTCAGTAGAGGCGGGAAGGGTAAGCTGAAGATGATCAACCTCCCTTTGATCACTAGATATCTCGAAGTATGCCTTCACTCGTTGACCATTCACCTTGAAAGTATTGCCCGTCTTCGGATCAAAGAGTTCTACAGCTTCATGGGGAGCAACTTTGATAATTTCGTATGGTCCATCCCAACGAGTACGGAGGTTTCCAGGAGATAGTCGAAGGCGAGAATTAAATACCAAAACTTTTTGCCCAGGAATCAGTTCCTTACGTACTATACCACGATCATGATACTTCTTGGTACGTTCTTTGTAGATCTTGGCATTTTCATAAGCACCTAGGCATAATTCATCAAGCTCATCGAGTTGCAACAACCGTTCATCGCCAGCTTTTCCCATATCAAGATTGAGTGCTTTGATAGCCCAATACGCCTTGTGTTCCAATTCTACGGGAAGATGGCATGCTTTCCCATACACAAGTCTGTACGGAGTGGTTCCAATCACCGTCTTGTAGCTAGTCCTGTATGCCCAAAGCGCATCATTCAATTTTCCTACCCAATCTTTCCTGCTAGGCTTCACCACTCGCTCGAAAATCTTCTTAATTTGGCGGTTGCTAACTTCAACTTGGCCCGAAGTCTGTGGATGATATGGCGTAGCAACACTATGGTGGACTCCGTATTTCTTAAGAAGACATGGAAAGGTTCTGTTGACGAAGTGCGAACCTCCATCACTGATGATTGTCCTAGGACATCCAGATCTAGAAAATATCACATCCTTCAAAAACTTCATAACAACCTCGGCGTCATTCGTTTTTGTGGGAATTGCATCTACCCACTTAGTCACATAATCTACCGCAACAAGAATGTATCCATAACCTCCACTTGATGGAAATGGTCCCATGAAATCAATGCCCCATACGTCGAAAGGTTCGACCACTAGATTCCCTTGAAGGGGCATTTCGTCTCTCTTGCCAATATTACCACCTCGTTGACATGGGTCGCAATTTTCACAAAAGTTCGAGCATCTTGGTGCACTTTTGGCCAGAAAAATCCTGCTTGCAGTACTTTGCGAGCTGTTTTTATGCCACTATAGTGTCCACCACAATGAATCTCATGGCAATGACTCAACACACTTTGTTGCTCTTCTTGCGGCACACATCTCCTCAGAATTCCATCAGCTCCTTCCTTGAAAAGATGCGGATCATCCCATATGAAGGACCTGCAACGCTTGGCAAGAGCTCTCCTATCGGAGGCTGAAAAATTAGTTGGGAAAATACTCATAGCCAAATAGTTCACTATATCAGCATACCATGGCTCTTGATTAACCTTTATCAAGTGCTCATCGGGGAGATCCTCATTAATAGGAATCGAATCAACAGGGATATTTGGTATTCTAGACAAATGATCAGCTACCAAATTCTCCTTACCAGCTCTATCCACTATGGTCAAATCAAAATCTTGTAGCAATAAGATCCAACGGATTAATCTAGGCTTAGAATCTTGCTTAGCTATTAAATGTCTCAAAGCAGCATGATCAGTATGGACATTCACTGGATGACCAATCAAATAAGACCTAAACTTTTGTAAAGCAAAAACAACAGCTAAAAATTCCTTTTCAGTAGTAGTATACTTAACTTGAGCGGAGTCTAGAATCTTACTAACATAATAAATCACACGATACTGCTTATCAACTTTTTGGCATAAAACAACACCCATAGCAAAATTCGAAGCATCACACATAATCTCAAAAGGAAGATTCCAATCTGGTGGCACAACAATGGGAGAAGAAACAAGCTTTTCCTTAAGGATATTAAAAGCAAATAGGCACTCATTAGAAAAATGGAAAACCACGTCTTTTGCAAGCAAGCTACTTAATGGTTTAGCAATTTTTGAAAAATCCTTAATAAACCGCCTATGAAACCCTACATGACCTAGAAAAGACTGCAATTCTTTCACACAAGTAGGCGGGGGAAGTTTTTCAATGATTTCGATCTTAGCCTTGTCTACCTGAATACCTCTTTCAGAAACTACATGTCCTAGAACAATGCCTTCTCTAACCATGTAATGACTTTTCTCCCAGCTTAAGGTTAAATTTCATTCAATGCGCCTTTTCAAAACAAGATCTAATCTATGCAGGAATTCTTCAAACGAATCACCAAAAAGAGAAAAATCATCCATGAAAACTTCAATAAACTTAGTTACCATATCAGAGAAAACAGAAAGCATGCACCTTTGGAAAGTGGCGGGGGCGTTACATAGCCCAAATGGAATCCTCCTATAGGAAAACGTCGCGAATGGGCAAGTGAATGTCGTCTTCTATTGATCCTCCGGTGCAATCGGGATCTGGTAGAAACCTGACAAGCCATCAAGAAAACAATAGAATTTCCGCCCCGCAAGGCGGTTTAGCATGTCATCTATAAATGGCAAAGGGAAGTGGTCTTTCTTAGTGGCGACATTTAATCTTCTATAATCAATGCACATCCGCCATCCAGTGGTTTTCCTAATCGGTACTAACTCTCCCTTCTCATTCTCTTCTACCGTGACCCTTGATTTTTTAGGAACTACATGAACAGTGCTCACCCATCGACTATCAGGAATGGGGTAAATCATATCGGCATCTAGCAACTTAATTACTTCTTTCTTTACCACCTCTTGCATGGCCGGATTTATCCTACGCTGAGGTTGCCTAACGGGTTTGGCATCTTGTTCTAGAGTGATGTTGTGCACACACCGAGTAGGGCTAATTCCCTTGATATCACTAATCCCCCATCCTATAGCTGCAGAATTTTCTCTCAAAATTTCAACTAGCCTACTTTCTTCATCGCTGGAAAGATGTGAGGAGACTATCACAGGCTTTTTTTTTATTCTCTCCTAAGTAGACATACTTGAGGTGTGCAGGGAGAGGCTTTAATTCTAAGCTAGGCTCTTCAGGAAATTTACTTTCTTCCTCTTCTTCATCTAAGGGTTCAAGCACTTCTTCTCCTACGGGAATTTCTGGGGTACTATCCATCATTTCAACTAATTCCCTTGCTTCTTTGGTCATGTAACACGTCTCAACCTGCATGGTTAGTGCCTCCTCAAGAGGTTCAATATTATCACGGTGATGGGGAAATTCAGAAAGTATAGAATTAAAGCAATCAACGAAATTTAACTCATCCATACCATTTTTATTTACCTCTGCACTACAACCTACCAATTGAATTTTCTCACCCATTACCTCCATAGAGATCTTCTTGCCTTTGAGTTCAAGGCACGTGTTGGTAGTTTCCATGAATGGTCTCCCAAGTAGTACCACGTGTTCGCGAATATGGCTCTTTCCCTCGTCTGCAGACTTCATTACCTCAAAATCAGCTGGAATTATCAATTTGTCCACTTTCACAAGGATATCTTCTATTATCCCAACCGGCCTCTTCACGCTTTGGTCCGCCATTTGGACAACCATATCAGTTGGTGTCAATTCACCGAGATCTAAGGCCTTGTATACTGAATAGGGCATTAAGTTAATGCTAGCCCCGAAGTCAAGCATAGCCTTCGTGGTTCGACCATTCCCCAAAGCGATGTTGATGATGAAACTTCCAGGATCTCTTTTCTTCACATGTAACTCGGCAATTGAATTCACCGTCTCAACCTCATTAACTTCCTTTCCTGAAGTAACCCTTTTGTTGCTCTTCATCTCACGAAAGAATTTTGTATAAGCCGGAATGTTTTGGATTAACTCTAAGAGAGGCACATTAACTTCAACTTTTGAGAGGCGTTGGAATAGAGGTGACTCTTGAATATCATTCTTGGCTGGCTTGATTCGACTTGGGAATGGCACATGTGGTTTCGGGGGCACATATGGATTAGATGATTTGTGAAGTACCCCCGGATTAGGAGTGCCCCCTTCGACCTCATCATCAACCACATCTTCTTCAGATGGTCTTGGTTCATCATCCTTCTCTGGAGGTTCTTTGGAACTTTCACTAACTTCTTGTTTTGTGCTTGGTTCTGCATTGCTAGTCTCAGGAGATTTAATATGTTTAGGACGCACGAAGTTAGGAATTTTGGTCATCTTTCCTCCACGGAGTAGTAGATTCACTTCCTCGTACTCAGGTTCCTCAGTAGAATCTGTTTGGAGAGGTTTAGGATCGACAGAATCAACTTCGGGTGTCGGAACAGGGGAGCTGGGGTCGTCCAGCTCCCTGGAGCTGGGGGCGATTCGCCCCCGGGCCGAGTCGCCCCCAGTGTGCTGCCTGTGGAGGGCGATTCGCCCCCCACGCTGGGCGGTTCGCCCTCCACCTCCAGGGGGCGTCTTTGTCTAAAATCTTCTCTTCTTCAAGTTGATCAACCTCCTCTGCCTTTTCACACTCCAACAAGCTAAATTCCTCCATAACTTGCTCAGTTACTTCGACTGCTTCAAAACCTTTTTGATGCGAAGATTGTTTTCAACTTGCCCCGCGTGTGCTATCTCAAAAATATTCTCAATGGCCTTAATCCCTGCGTAAAATGCAAGTTCATCCTCCTCACTGATATCTTCGTCTTCAGAATATCCTTCGTATAAGCCTTTAGTTTCGCCCCGATTTGAATTCCCTTTGGTGACTTGACTCGACATTAGCCTCTCAGATTGTGCAGAACCAATGGAGTACCTTTGAAAGGCCTTCTCTGCCTCTTCAATTGTACATTCTTCTAATCCTCCACACATCCCATCCACTTGAAGCCTAACATCATCACGTAGACCACCAACAAAATACCAAATTAGCTCCCCGTCGTCGAAACGGTGATGGGGGCACTCACGTTTATACAACTCAAAACGTTCGTAGGTGTCACAAAACCGCTCATACTCTCCGTGCTTGAAGTGTTCGATCCTATTTCGTAAGGCAATTGTCTCATGGTAAGGCATAAATCGCGCCAAGAATTCCTCTACTACTTGGCTCCATGTTTTCAGCAATCCCGGTGCTAACCTGGATATCCAAAGCCTTGGCTCATATCCGAGAGCGAAAGAAAATAATTTCCTGCACAATTGGCCCTCAGTGAACCCCTTGGCTGGAACTTTTGCTATTTCTTCCTCATAGGATCTGATGAAACTTAACGGATTCATCCCCACTCCATCTTCGAACCTTGGTATTCTTCTCACTACAGAACTCGTTACCTCATACCCTGATAACTCTTCTTCCAAGTATATAGATGACCCTTTTTTAACTTGCGAGAATGCAGGTGTCAAGCGAGCTTTTAAGGTCGTCATACCTGGAAATATGGAACAGGAGTAACTCAAAACTGAAAATCAGTCTCGTTCGAAGTCTCAAAAATCAAGAAAATTTCTCGGATTCTCCTGGAAAATCGAAAAAGACTAATTAATACTACTAAAACTAGGAATTGAATGCTGAAAATATATATAAGCTAAACAGAAAAAAGTAGTATAGTCCCCGGCAACGGCGCCAATTTGATGAACCGAATTTGTCAGACTCAATTAATCAAATAAATTTGTTTTTTAGCCAAAGGCAATTCACAACTACAACGAAAACCAAGGTATGTAGTGTAGAAGTAAAATAACCTCGAGTATCGAACTCTAAGGACTATAACTAGCTTTATCTAATTTAACTTAAACTATAAACTCAACAAACGACTTAGCACATATTTTCTTATCAATAATAATGGAAGTTAGTGATAGTATGATCATTCAAAGCATCAGGTTAATAATCATGCATGAAGTACTTGAACGTTTGCATAGAAATCTAAGATCATGAATTGTCCAATGTGTTCCATTCAATTCAACACTACGAAGATAGAGGGCTTAGATAGATCAAAGAAATAAAGCAATAAGTCAAGTCTGAATCGCGTTACAGCCAATCATGCATAATTAAGAACCCTAACTAAGAAATCACATACTATCACCAACGATAGATTTAGCTACTCATAGATAGAATGTAATCAACAAGAACCAAAGCAAGATTGAATGAAAACATGTTGAAAGAAATAAATAAAAGTAGAAAAATCGTGAGATACAATGTTACCGACGAAGGTGGTCAATCTCTGAAGAATTGCTAACTCACAAGCAAGAATTGAGAAACAATGAGGTCCAATTGCTATGCTTAATCCTCCAAATTGATAAGAAAAAGAGTCTCCTATGCTAAGAATTCCTAGAACAGGCCCTGGAGAATTCGTCTCTAAAACTAATGTAAAAAGGTCTTCAAAACGTAGAAACAGGTGCAACTATATATAGGAGTTCGGAGGACGTGGGGCGAGTCGCCCCAGACGCCGGGCGAACCGCCTGGCATGGGGCGAACCGCCCCACATCCCGGGCGAACCGCCCGGGAGCTCCAGTGGCGGTGGACGCGTTTTTGACGCGTTTTTTGTCTTCTTTTCCTTTTCGGACTCGAATTTTGCCTTCTAGTGACCTTTAAGCCTTAAAACTCGACCCCTAGACCTCAAATCTCGTCCGGAACCTTCTAGATACACCACGGATGACCACGAAACACCGAATCTTCGTTCTCTTCAACATAATTGCCCCTAAAAACACGTTTTTCACCTAAAACCTAAAAAATGCAAAGAAAAGGGAAACGTGACACTATTCTAATAAAATGCACTAAAATATAGCTAAATTAACATAGAGGATAGCTAAATTGGTGAAAAAGACTCGAATGAAAGTGTAAAATACACGTTCATCAGTGGTCTAAAGGTCCAACAATAAGGTTTGCTGGTGGAGGCTTTGGTTCTACAAAAGGTTATTGTGACGTGAAGTTAGGATGCATTACCATTTCGGGAGTTCTTTATGTCAAAAATCTTAAGTTTAACCTTTTCATCATGAGTCAATTCGCTGATAAAGGATACTTCATCAAAATCAAAAGTGATGAATGTAAACTTATAGATTTTGAGACGAAGAAGGTTATTATGGTTGCTAGAAGATCAGGAGGTTTGTACACTGTAGATTGGTCTTCAACAATCGTTGAAAAATGCCTTGTCTCAAATCATGATTGCCTTGCTGAAAAAGCATGATTATGGCATAAACGAATAAGTCACCTAAACTTCAAGAAACTGAATAAGCTGTCTAAAAAGGCACTTGTAGTTGGATTACCAAAGGTTACTTTCGAGAAGGATGGTGTTTGTAATGCATGTCAGCAAGGAAAGCAAACCAAATCTTCTTTTAAGAACAAGGCAGTACCGTCAACTACAAAACCTTTACAACTCTTGCACATGGACTTGTTTGAATCTTCTTCAACAAGCTATGCTGGTAAGAAGTATGGTCTGGTGGTGGTAGAAGACTATTCAAGATTCACTTGGGTAGTATTTATCAAGCACAAGTCTGAAATAAGGACTGAAATACCTAACTTGCTGAATAAGCTTGAAGTCATGAAAAATGACAAGGTAAAAGTCATAAGAACAGACCATGGTACTGAGTTTGTGAACCAGTACATAACTAAGTATTGCACTTCAAAAGGCATACAACATTAGTTATCCTCAGTAAGGACACCACAACAAAATGGTGTTGCTGAAAGGAAGAATCGCACCCTAAAGGAAGCTGCAAGAACAATGCTTGCTGACACTGAAATAAGTGAACTTACTGGGTTGAAGCGATTAATACCGCCTACTATACTCAAAACAGATGTTTGATTACTAAGTGATGAAGTAAAATCCATTCAAAGGCCTACGCCATCATCTCCCAAGTCTAAAGGATTAGATTGGGTATTTGATCGTGAAAGCTCCGGTACCTACAGTGAAAAGGGAGAATTAGAGGGGAGGGGAGGGCGTGTCGGCCTACCTCAGTTAGACCGCGCCCAAATTAATGTTTATAGAGAGTAGAAAGTGGAGTAATCGTGCGTGTGCATGCGCGTATGGATGCATGGGTATTTATAGAGAATACCGGAAAGTGGATCTTTCTCATGCTGACGTGTCTACTCCTATCTGGTCGGTTCGATCCATGAGGTATACGTAGCCTCCCGTGTGGTTCGAGGGTGAAGCTATCTGAGGGTCCGAGGACGACGGGCCGTTTCGGGGCGTGGGTGTCTTGGTAGACCGTTCGAGGGACGTTAAGTGCTAGTTGCAGGTTCGATGGTGAGTTAGTTCGAGGGTATGACCATTCTCTCCATATCATGAGTCCCCCAAATTTCGACGGTCGAGTACTTTTAGGAGACCGTGGGAATTTCGAGTGTTTTATTTGTTTTTTTTAGGGGTCAGGTGGATTTTGAGATGGGTGTTACCGCTTGCTTCTCTCCACGTGTTGCGAGCCGGGTGGGGTGTGTGGCACACGCGTTTTGTTGTGTTGGAGAAGTTATTGAGGGTAATAAATGTTTGATGGGAAACCGCTTTTTACCTCTTTTGCCTTTCTAGCTTCCTTCCTTTACTTCTTTCCACTCTTTTTCGATTTTTAACTTTTCTTTACTCTCCCATCTTCTTCTATTTTGTTTGAGAAACGTCCTCCTCTGCTGCCCCGCCGGTTTTTCCCCGGACTTCAGCTCGTCGTACCGCGGTTTCTTCAGGTAAGTCCTTCCTCTATTATTTTGTTCTTCTGATTTCTCTTTCCCGTGTTGTTGACGCGAGTTTTTTTGGTAGATTTTTGTGGTCGCCGGCCGATTCGCCGTCGCCTTCCCGGATTCTTTGCTCGCCGCTTCCTCAGCTAACAGGTACTTCTTCTCTCTTGTTGATGGTTTTGTAATTTCTCTGTTGCTCTTTGTTTTCTAGCTACACTCCCTTTTTCCCTTTTTGCAATTTCCCGATTGTCTTGCCGGAATTGGGTTTTTCGCTTTCTCTTCCGGTGGGCCGTGGAAGTTTCTTTACTACCTCTCTCCCCCCCTTTCGAAACGGGGGCAACTTTTACAAAATAAGTTACTATCATTATTTTTTATTCTTTTCTTTCTCTTTTTTTTTTTTTTTTCTTTAAAGGCTCTCGAAATGTGTGTTTTGTTGGTTCCGGGTTGGGGTTCCTACTGAACTGTTTCTTTCGTATTTGGTAGTGATTACCCGAGTATGTCGAAACAAGTTGTTGACCAACCCGGTACCGGTGGAGGCTCGAATAGTGATTACTCGAATTCTTTTAGTGTACATAGGTCTTCTCCTTCTTTAGGTAGGGCCCACGATCCTCCTTTCCGTTCTGATTCGTGGGAGTTTTTAACTTCGAATCAGGTTTTCGAGGGTAGGGTCGCTCCATCTTTGGTGTTTCCTGCCAGAAAGATTGCTCAATCCAACACTTCATCTCGGGTTCTTCGGAGCCGTAATCGTCGCCCTGTTATGGCTAGTGTGGCTCAAGTCGGCCAGGAGCTCCCCCCGGATGTGGCGGGGGAAAATGTCGAAGCGGGGGAAAATGTCGAAGCGGTCGTTATCCCTACCGAAGACAATCATGACTCTCGGATTTCGACCGATACTAGCACCGTGAAGCAGAAGGAGATTGATACACTTCATCACAAGTTTGGCATCCCTAGTGACTACGAGGTTATCCTCCCGGGTCCCGAGGATAAGATGTATAATCCTCCGACCAACTGCTTGGCTCTCACTATCCATGCGCTGGAACATGGGTTTCGATTCCCCATAAACTCTGATTTGGCTCGAATCTTCACAACCTTCAAGCTATGCCCTACGCAACTGCTTCCTAATGCTATGGGATACTTGATTAGTTTTTGCATTTGGGCCGAGTCTGTAGGTCGTAGGGTCACCCCCTCAAACTTTTTGCATTTCTTTTCGATAGTTCCCAGTTCTGATGGTTCCTGCTTCTTTTATTTCTCCCCAATCCCTGGCTTCGAAATTTTCACGAAATTTCAATCGTCTCATGGTGCGGGGTATAAGAGGCGGTTCGTATACGTGCGAATCCCTGCTAATGCCGATGGCACTCCTGGGGTCGTGCCCACTCCTCGCCTTTGGCGTCGTCCGGGTAATGTTCCTTATGTAAAAGATGAGGATCGAAGCGAGTGGCCTAATAAGTACAAAGGCATAATTCCCCAGAAACGCCTCAACCCGTATTGCCTCTTGGTTGAACCGATTCTCTTCCTTGGGAAGATTTCGAATGTGCAGCCAGAGGCATCGGTAATTCAGGACTTGGGTAAGTTTCGGTCTTCACCTGTTTTGAGGATTTTGGCTCTTTCGATGTTCTGATACTTACTTGTTTCGAGTGCAGTTTATTGGATGAGGCTGTCCCATGACTTTTTGGCCAAGCGGGCTCTTGCGAGGAGCTTGAAGGCTTCGCAACCTTCCAAATATACCGAGGATAAACCGGTCGATATTACTCAGATCATAGACCCGAAAGATGCTCCTCACATCAAGCCGGGGGAGGGTATTGTTCCGCCTCATGGCGAGTCCTCGGCGCAAATTGAGACGGGTCCTCAAGGATCTCCCGTGGGTCGAACTCCATCTGTTCGAGTAGAGGAATCTGGTGAGAATACCCAGGCTGGGAGGATTCCCGTGGCTCTCGAAGTGGCTCAGACCTCGGCCTCGGGCCAACGGAGTAAGAGGCTCCGTGTGGAGGATGTGATTCAGCTTGATTCGGTAGGGGGGTCGAGGGATATTGCAGTTGTCCAGGTTCCTCCATTGCCTACACTCGGATCGGAGCAACCCCCGAGTCATTCGTTCCTTCACGGTAACGAGCATATGGCTCTGGGATGGAGGGATCTTCTCTCTTCGAAGGTCGATCAGGTCGAATTAGACTGCCTTTCTGACGCCGAGATAAAGCTTAAGGAGGCCTCCCTACAGATGCAGGTGAGTTTAAGTTTTTGTTTTCGAGATATATTTACGGTTTATGTTTCGATATTGACTCTTGTCTTATTTGGTCCTTTTCAGCTCATGACCGTGGCTCGCAATATTGGGAGTCGTTTGGATAAGAAAACTTCTTTGACGGGGAGCTTCGAGGCCAAATACAAAGAGGAAAAGAAACACAGGTCGAAGCTCCAAGACTCTTTGGCTCATCGAAACGGCGAGGTGAGCCGTCTATCTGGTGAGCTTGAATCGGCCCGAAAGGAGTTGTCCTCTCGAAATGAGGCCTTGAAGAAGTCCGAAGATGTCAAAGTCTTATTTGAAGGGGAGGTCGAACAGCTGAGGAAAGAGCGAGGGGGTTTCGAGACCGCCCTCCGCAAGACCCGTGAAGAGCTGGCTCGGAATGGAAAGTACACTCGGGTAAACGCGGTTCGAGACTTCATCGGGTCGCAGTCTTTCGAGTACCTGGTTGGAAAAAAACTGGCGGACAATGCTGTGTCGACGAAGGACTTGGTTTTGGCCCAGCTGAAGTTCAGAGGTCATCTTCCTGCGGACTTCGATGGTGAGCAAGAGGTGGATCTGATGAAGGATGCTAAGTTCGAGACTCCTGTTGCCCCCGAACCAGTAAACGGAGATGGAGGTGGGGGGGATCGTGTTCTAACTGAGGAGGATTGCTTGGATGCCCTTATGAGCGAGGAATTTTTTGCGGTGGCTCATCCGGATGAAGCCGCCAAACCTATAAGCGCTCCGCCCGTGCCATCTTTTGTGCCTCAGCTTTGCGAGTTAGGCAACTTGGACTTACTTTCGGCGGGCATTAGTCTGAACACTCTATCGTACCGCGACTTTGGTTCGTTGGTGGACTATTTGGGCCTTAGGGATGTCGAAGACACAGCGCGGAGTAGTGAACACCCTCCTCCTGACCAGCCTTGAAGACCTATGTTTCGGATGCTTTTGTGGAGTAAAGGCCCGGTATGCCGGGTAATTTTGTAATGTTTTAACATTTCTAAACAATACGGATTTTTTAGGTAATCTTTTGGAAAAAGGGGATTCGTTTCGAGGGCCAACCTACCCTCGTACACTGGCCCGGTCGAATCCCTTTCTAACTTGGTTTCAGGACATTGACCTTTGAATTCCTTGTGTAGCCCCGGAATTCCTTGTTTTGACTTATTTTGCTTGATCTTTTTCTCGAGTTCTCGTCGTTTTTATGCTTTCGACCCTTTGAGATGAATGTCTCTGATGCTTTATCGATTATTCCGTGGAATTTTTTGGGGTTTCGACAGTAATGCTTTGATACTTGCGTGTAGTTAGGGTGAAACATTTCGACATTTCGTCCTCTTCGATGGATTTTGGTTTTTCCTGGATATAGTGTTTCGATATTTATGCGCTTTCGGTATACTCATTCGGCTCGTCCGCGGCGTTTCGATCCCGTAGCGGGATGCGAAATAGTACGGTGGAGATGTATGGATATTAGTGAGACTTCTCTGTTGGTTTGAAGTGCCTAATTCGTACCTCTCTTTCCTCCGAGATTATCTTGTTTGGCTAATCTCGTGAGTTTATTTTGAGCCACGTATTTGAGCAAAGTATAAATCGTCATTTATCTTTAATAAATCGTAACTAAGCTCGATAAGATAGAATTCATTCGAAAGATTGTATTTCCGTCGAAATAGCATCATTTCGAATGGATATCATAGATTTGTTCGGGGAGGAATGGGTAATCGAAACATTTGATGATATATCCATTGATAATCTATCGAAATGAAGATTCCCTTTCGCGTTGTCCGTTTTTAGAGATTTGTTTGTGCCTGGTTGATAGGTTTGATATAACAAAATCATGGTAATCCCGCCTATCAGTGACGACCTTCGAAGAGGTGTGAAAAGGCTACTTACGTGGTCTATCTTGGTTAACTCCTCACAGTGACGACCCTCTGAGGGGTGGTTTGTATCGGATGTTACAAAAGGCTTCTTCAAGAGATTGAGTTTCGACTCCCCTATGAGTAGTATTTTCTCAAGTTTTTGATGTTCCACGGCCGCTATAGGTCACTTCCTTCGAGGTCTTGGAGGCGATATGACCCATTCGACAGGGCTTCTGTAACTCGGTAGGGGCCCTTCCAAGGTTCTCGGAGTTTCCCTACGTTCTCAAGGATATTGGCTTTCCTTAGCACTAAATCCCCGACGTTCAAGTCCCGTCGGATTAAGTTTTTGTTGTAAGCCTTGGTCATTGTGGCTTGATGTCGGAGGATCCGAAGCCTTGCTTTCTCCCTCTTTTCATCGAGCATGTCTAGTTCTAGAGCTCTGGCTTCTTGGTTGATTTTTGGGTCGTACTCCGTAACTCGAAAAGTCTCGACGGCTATCTCGCACGGGATTACCGCCTCCGAACCATAAACCATGCAAAATGGAGTTTCCTGGGTGGCTGTTCTTTGGGTTGTTCGATACGCCCAAAGGACTCCATGCAACTCTTCGGCCCATCTGACTTCGATTGCCCTAACCTTTTTTCGAGATTATGGATGATGGTTCTATTGGTGACCTCTGTCATGCCGTTAGCTTGAGGGTGTCCTACCGAAGTGAAACTTTGCTTGATGCCTTGTTCGATACACCAGGCTCGAATTTTCTTCCCGGTGAATTGCGTTCCGTTGTCGGAGGTGATGATTCGGGGGAGCCCGAAGCGACAAATTATATTCCTCCAAATAAAGCTTCGAATGGCTTCTTCCGTGATTTTCGCAACGGCTTCGGCTTCTACCCACTTGGAAAAATACTCCACCGCTACTATCAAGAACTTCTTTTGGTTAGTGGAAGTGGGGAGCTTTCCTACGATGTCAATCCCCCACCTATCGAAGGGACACGAGATAGGGATGGGTAACATCGGCTCTCCGGGGGCCTTACTTTCTCGGGCAAATCTTTGGCACTCGTCACATCTTCGGAAACGAGCTTTGGAATCCTCAATTATTCTCGGCCAATAAAATCCTTGCCTTCGAACCTTTTGTGCCAGGGCCCTTCCTCCGGAGTGGTTTCCGCAGCTGCCGGCATGGACTTCTTCCAGGACCTTTTGGGCGTCCTCCTTACTGAGACATTTCAAATGGGGGCCATCGAAAGACCTTTTATACAGTTCGATCCCATTCCATAAGAAATATTGTGCCCTCCTTCTTATCCTTCGAGCCTCCATCTTGTCGGTGGGGGTGATTCCTTGTTTATAGAGCTGCAGAAAAAATTAGAGCGAGTGGCTCGGAATTAGACAATGAATGGAGGATTCGATATCTATTAATGATTCGATACTTTTTGGAACTAAGAGTTTGAGCGAATGGCTCGAAATTAGACTTTTGATGGAGGATTCGATATCCAATTTTGGATTCGATGCCTATCATCCGAGTATCTACCTTGATGTCTGTCAACCATTCGTGGTTGTCATCGATGGCGATTACCTCGAGTCCTCTCTGCCTCTTGAGTTTGTTGTCCCCGATGGCTGGTCGTTGGACCGTCATAAGGGTGACCTGTTCATGTGAGGGGATTGTTAATGAAAATAGCCCTTTTGCATAAATTGGTTTCGATGAAGGGCCTTTGGTTACCTGACGCGTGGCTATGGTTTGTGATGAACTCCCGAATCGGGCTAGTCCGTCCGCCACTTTGTTCAGCGTACGGGATATTTGGGATATCTCGACGCTTTGAAATTTTGACACCATCTGTTGGAGCTCTGCCAAGTATAATTTCATGGGCTCTTCCTTAGCCTCGAAGGTCCCGGAGTGTTGTTGTGCTACCAGTTGGGAATCAGTGTGCAGATGTACATGTTTGGCCCCCCCTTCGAGTTAGAGTCGAAGTCCTATCAAGACGGCTTCGTACTCGGCTTCGTTATTTGTGGCGGGGAAAGCCAGTCGTATTGCGAAATCCAGTTCGACCGCTTCCGGATCGGTCATGTGAACTCCCACTCCTCCTTGTCCTCGAGTGGATGAACCGTCGACGTATATTTCCCACCTTGCTTCGAGATTCTCCCCCTTGAATGATGCTTCGAGGGTGTAAATTGGATTCAGCTCCTCTTTGGCTCCCAAGAAAAAGTCCGCGACTACCTGAGCTTGTTTCGATTTTGGGGCTTGGAATTCGATGGAATGTTCCATTAGTTCGACGGACCATCTGACTAGCCTCCCGGATAGGTCAGGTTTTCCGAGAATCCTTTTCAAGGGTTGAGATGTGAGGACCACTATTTCATGTGATTGAAAATAGGGTCGGAGTCGTCTAGCCGCTAGTACGACGCAGTAGGCCAACTTCTCTATTTCTAAGTAATTTTCCTCGGCTTTGGTAAGGACCTTACTTAGGTAATAGATCGGTTGGTGGAGGCCTTTTTCGATGCGTACTAGCACAGAGCTCACCACTTCACGGGAGATGGCTGCGTGTAAGTAGAGGGTGTCCCCTTCCTTGGGTTTTGAAAGGAGTGGGGGTTTCGAGAGATGATCCTTTAGCTCTGATAATGCCGTTTCTGTTTCCGTACTCCATTCGAAATTCTTGCTATTTCTTAGAACCTTGAAGAAAAGGAGGCTCTTTTCCCCCGACCTCGATATAAATCGGCTTAAAGCTATGATTCGCCCTACAAGTCTCTGAACTTCCGTGATGTTTCGGGGGCTAGGGAAGTCTAGGATAGCTTTAATTTTGTCGGGATTGGCTTCGATCCCCCTTTGTGTGATCATGTAACCTAAAAATTTGCCGCCTCTTACTCCAAAAGTACACTTAGCCGGGTTGAGTTTCATTCCGAATTTTCGGAGGATTTCGAAGCAGGTGCCAAGATGTCGAACGTGGTCCTTAGCTTCGAGGCTCTTCACTAGCATGTCTGTTAGGGTTGAAATATGTCCAGTCCGCATGTACGAACTGGAGCGGTCTAAGAGCGCGACAAAGCATCATAGGCCGTCCCTCAAGGGGCACAACCACACCCAAGTATGTCACTAAGGTGTGGATCGACCAACATAAGGTCCGACCATCACTAGGAGGACAACCCTCAAAATAAGCTCCTCTCAAGGACAAAGCTGCCAGTGGGCTCGAGGAGCATCTCCCGGGCTCGAGGAGACCTTACGTCAAGGTAACGCTCCTTGACAGAAACTGAGCAGGACACTACTCGCATCACCCACGCACAAGGAAGGCACGAGGACCACAGAGCGACCAGCCATGGTTGCTCTCTTGGGCCAAGGCCCACGGACCTCCTTAGTGGGCCTGGGCCGAGGAAGGCCTCAATCCTAGCCGTACACGTGGCGTGATCCTACATGACCGGAAGCTGAAGGGTCTCAAGTATAAAAGGCCCTCATTTACTCCTCAACAGTAAGCATTAACTACGTCACCCGAGCACCACCTTCACTACTCTTACTAGGGAAGCCTCACAACTCCCTACTCGTAAAGTCGCCTCTCCGGTCTGATACCTTACAGACCGGGCAAGAGACACTAACCCCCCCTCTAGTATATTTCAGGTACGAGGAAGCTACAAGAAGGCTCATTCCCTACCTTAAGGGAACACTACAAGAAGAAGGACTAGAATGACTTAGACTAGCGACTCATTGCGAACTTAGAAAGAAACACGAATTACCCTTCAACATTTGGCGCCGTCTGTGGAAATCGACACGAAAGGTCATTCCTTGCCCTACTGGTCGAGCCACTTTCCTCCTCGTGACACTTCACGAATATGCCTCCCAGAAGAAGCAACCGTCTTTCTAATGCACCACCCGCAAATCCTCCTCGACCTAGAGGCCGTCCCTCTAATAACGGTCGCGGAGGAGGAACGGAGGGTGTTCCGAGGGAGCCAAGAAATAACAATGTTGCAAGGAACCGGGATTACACGGAGGGGGCATTTACTAATGTCACTCACTCCCAAAATGAGACATCCGGGGAAAATAACCTGCAAGGAGTCCCGGTAGGAAACGTCTATGGAGCTTTGAGAGTCGCGAACAACGCCGAGTCTAGGGGGCAGCCTCATCCGGTAGCAATTAACCAACCTCCCGTGGCAGTGAATCCTCCTCAACCGGCCGCATTGACCTTCACCCTTCCTGATGGACGTGTCGTCCGACCATCAGATTTCGGGATGGGCGAAGCTCAATACGGTCTATTCCTTCTTACTTTACAAGGATATGTCGGAGGTAATGAGGCTATTAGGGTTAATACCGAGATACAAGCTCCAGGAGAACCACAAGCACCGGTGCAAGAGCAACCTCGGGCCACCTTGGTCGCTCCTCGCCAATCCCAAGGAAGAGCACCTGTTGCACAAGACGAAGCACATTCGAGAGCCAACACCAGGCCGATCCAATCTCGACTTGGACCATCGAGAATCCAATCGAGGTTAGGACCACAAGGTGCCCCGGATGATTTGAGAGACCTGATTAATAGAAGAATAAGGGCATCATTGCAAAACGTAGCGCAACAAGAAAATAGGGCTCAGGTGGTCGCTACACCACCCGCTCTCCCCAATCAAGTTACCCCCAACCAGGTAACTCCTCAAAACCAACAAGAAGCGGTGGAAGAGAATCAAGCATTGAGACCAGTAGCTGAGGTAACCCCCCTGGTCGATCCGATCACGGGGAGGAGGCTCACTCTGGAGGAACTCAACGCGAGGAAATCCGCACTTGATGCTCAGATAGAAACTCTTCGAGGAACTGTCCAAGAGAGAGAGCAAGACCAAGATCCGAGCCCTTTGTGCGATGAGATCCGGAACCACCAAGCCAAAATTGAAAGAGGCTTTCCCACCTTCGAAAGCTATGATGGAACAAGTTGTCCAAAGGACTACTTGGTAAGATTTGGTACCAAAATGGATGCTTACGGTCATGACTCAAGGACTAAAGCACTCCTCTTCCCGGCTAACCTTTCCGGAGAAGCCATGAAATGGTGGTCGCGCCTCCCTCACCGATCCATCAAATCATATAGAGACCTCTGTAAGGAGTTTTCTAAGCGTTTCGAGAAAGTGATGAACGCCAAGAGACGGGTGAGGTACTTGGCCGAAATTGTCCAGAGAAACAATGAAGACTTGAGGGACTTCATCAACCGCTTTCATGAAGCAGCCCTCCAAGTCGAGCACTCGATCAATGAGAGGAAGGAATACTTGTATGGTAATACTACCAATATCAGATTCCAAGATGTACTCTCAGCATCATGTATAGAGAATGAAGCACAACTTGCCAAAGTTTGCAAGGACTTCCTCGAAGCCGAGGAATTCCGAAGAACGGTCACAGTAAGAACCAATCTTCCCAAGGAAAAAGGGAAAGAAAAAGAAAAAGAGAAAGAGTACCCTCCTCGCCCACAAAATCCCGGGAAGCAGAGGAAAGAGCAAAAATTTGGGTTGATCAAGGAGGGCAACTCAAGAAATGATTTCAGAGACAAGAGGTCTCCTCCCAGAAGGTCACCTCCAAGACGATATAGCAACTACACAGACTTGAATAGGTCAAGATCCGACATCTTGAACTATATAGTCTCGAGGAAGCTAGACGTCTCGTGGCCACCCCCGATTAAGGAAAACCAAAGGAACAAGAACTCGGAAAATTTTTGCAAGTTTCACAAGGGGAAAGGGCACACCTCAGACGAGTGTGTCGAGCTCAAGAACGAAATTGAGAGGATGATACGTAACGGTCAACTGGTTAACTACATCCGGAAGGAGGAACCCCTGGCACTACTTCCCCCACCTCCTCAAGACGGGAGCGAGCACCCCTACCAAGGAAACCCTCAGGACGACGACATCCATAATTACAACAATTATGAGAACCGCCCTGTAAATGGAAGCATCCGCACTCTCACAATTGCGGGAGGGCCCGCCGGCGGCGACACTCGTAATCAAAGGGAAATTACGGCGGACAACCTCAGGGTCCGAGATGTGAAGTATGCTCAAGCCGCGAGACCGGGAACCAACGTTATCTCTTTCGATGATAGCGAGATACCTCTGAAGCATGCTGGAGGAGGCAACATCTATGATCCTTGCGTCCCACTTGTAGTGTCCTTGGATGTTCAATCCTACAAGTTGGGTAGAATCCTCGTCGATACTGGATGCTCGGCAAACTTGATCTTCACCGGAACTTTGAAAAGGATGCACATGAACCCAAGGGAAGGGCTCAGAGAAGTGAGGAGCGCATTGGTAGGATTCGGAGGACAACCTGTCATGCCACTCGGAATGATCAACCTCACAGTGTCAATGGGTAGCGCGCCTAGAAGGGTAACCCAACAGGTTCCTTTTGTGGTGGTCAATATGCCATTTGATTATTTCGCAGTCCTAGGCCGACCCGCTCTCTCTCAATTCCGAGCCGTAGTGTCCACGGTCCACAACAAGCTAAAATTCCCCACTCCTTTGGGAATCGGACAAGAAGTAGGAGACATACGAGAAGCATGGGAATGCTACACTCTGTCAGCCAAGTTCACTTCAAGGATTGCCGTTGGAGAACCCAACCCCGGACAATCGTCCGAGGAGACACCCCTTGTTCACAATGCACCTTATCGTTTCTACACGGTTCGGCGAGTGAAGAAAAAATCAAAAAAGCCAAGTCCGTCACTTAGGCGAAGAAAAGCAATCATGAAAAAAGACAAGGATACTCTAGTAGGAGCTGTTAAGGAGCTCGAGGAGTATCAAGTGATTCCACCAGTCCCACCCTCTTCCAAAAAGAAGAAGTTCTTTGAGGAAAACAAAATCGAAGCAAGAGAAGCCCTAGAAGAAATCCAAATTGTCGAAGGAAGTGCCGACAAGGTCACAAAAATTGGCACAGAAATGGCCACTGAAGTCAGGATGAAACTCATCCAATGTTTGAAAGATAACAACGATATCTTCGCGTGGAGCACCGAGGACCTGAAGGGGATCAACCCACATGTCGCCGTTCACCGTCTGAACGTAGACCCATCGATCACCCACATCAGAGAAAAGCGAAGAGACTTCAGTGCGGAAGATAACGCCATCATAGAAGCGGAAGTACAAAGACTTCTTAAAGCTGGCCACATCAAAGAAGTGAGGTACTCAGACTGGGTATGCAATGTAGTCCTCGTGGAGAAGGGTCCGGGGAAATGGCGAATGTGCAACAATTTTACAAGACTCAACAAGTTTTGCCCGAAGGATCCATACCCTCTCCCCCGGATCGACCAGCTTGTTGATTCCACCGCTGGATGTGCCCTCCTGAGTTTCATGGATGCATACCAGGGCTTCTACCAGGTCAAAATGGCCAAAGATGATGTGCCTAAAACTGCCTTCTTCGCTAACGGTAATGTGTATTGCTTCAACGTGATGCCATTTGGTCTTAAGAACGCCGGAGCGACCTACCAAAGGTTGGTTAACAAAATGTTCAAGGATGAGCTAGGCAAAACAATGGAAGTGTATGTCGATGATATGCTCGTCAAGAGCAAAACCGAGGAGCAACATGTAGGTTACCTGGCAAAGTGCTTCTCAATCTTGAGAAAGTATGGCATGAAGCTCAACCCGGCGAAGTGTACCTTCGGAGTCAAAGGGGGGAAGTTCCTCGGTTACATGGTGACAGAAAGAGGAATAGAAGCAAATCCCGAAAAGATAAAGGCCATCCTCGATCTTCCCCAACCTCAGTCCATCAATGAGGTGCAACAATTGGTTGGAAAATCAATTGCATTGAGTAGATTCATCTCAAGGTCTGCCGAGAAAAATCTACCTTTTTTCAAGGTATTGAGAAAGAGCAGCCACTTCGAGTGGACAAAGGAGTGCGAGGAAGCCTTCGAGAAGCTGAAAGAATACCTACTCGCTCCTCCTCTGTTGTCAAAACCCGTGGACGGAGAGGTACTCTATTTATACTTAGCAGCAACCGGGGAAGCTATCAGCTCGGTCTTGGTGCGAATCCAAGGGAACGACCACTTTCCCATCTACTACTTGAGCAAAGTGCTTGCCGGGGCTGAAACGCAGTACATGGATATCGAGAGGCTTTCCTTTGCCCTCGTTTACACTGCAAGGAGGTTGAAACCCTACTTCGGTGCTCACAAGGTTGTTGTTTTGACAAAGCAACCTCTCAAGCAAGTCCTCGGAAAACCAGAAAACTCGGGAAGAATGGCAAGGTGGGCGATTGAACTAAGCGAGTACGACATCGACTACCAAGCACCCGTAGCCAAGAAAGCACAAGTCATAGCCGACTTCCTCGTGGAGTATCCCTCAAAAGGAACTTCAGAGGAAAACTCTTCAGCAACAAAGAGTGCTATGATGATGGTCGAAGAGCATCCCCATCAAAACAACCCAATGCAAGCTCTGGAGGATGCTTTAAAAGAGCTTAAGGCGATGTCCCAAACCAAAAGGAAAAGGCATGAAGTGTTCCTGACAGAGAAAACCGATGAGCCAAAGGGTGCGGAGACCGTCTCTCCAAAACCCAAAGAGCTAGTCGACCACGGAGACGTCTGGATTATTCATGTTGATGGATCCTCATCAGGAAAAAATGGCGGGATAGGAATATACTTCAAGAGTCCCGGAGGGGCTGAACTAGAGTACGCCGTTACTCTTAGTTTCCCGGTCTCCAACAATGAAGCAGAATACGAAGCCATCCTCATCGCTCTACGTATGGCAAAGTCATTGGAAGTGAAGAAGCTACATCTCTTCACCGATTCTCAACTGGCCGAGAAGCAAATCTCGGGGAAATTCAGAACCAAGAAAGACTCACTAGCTGAGTACAAAAATGCTATCACGGAAGAAATTCAAAAGTTTGAAAGCTGTGAGATTGAAAAGTTCTCAAGAGATCTCAATCAAAGGGCAGATGCCCTATCAAAGTATGCTTCAGCATCCGGAGGAGTTGATACCCGGAACGTGATACTCATGAGAATCAACGCATCATCCTTGTGGTCATCAAAGCCAAACGTCTTGGCAATTGATGATCAACCGAATTGGATGCAAGAGATAACAACATATCTCAAAAATGGAAGCCTTCCTCGTGACAAGGCTGAAGCAAGGAGAATCAAAGGAAAAGCCCCTCGATACATCATGCAAGGAGACTACTTGTACAAGAGGTCTTTCGAGGGAGTCTACTTGAGATGCATCGCCGAGCATGAAGTTCAAAAACTTCTTGGAGAGATGCATCGAGGAAGTTGCGGCGACCATGCCGGAGGAAGAACCCTCGCGCAAAAAGTCATTTGACAAGGATACTACTGGCCCACTGTTCGCGAAGACGCTACCCAATTTGTGAGAAAGTGCGAGGAGTGTCAATTGCACGCCAATTTGATCAACGTCCCGGCGAAACCCCTCATGCCCATCGCCATCACTTGTCCGTTCGACATATGGGGCATCGACATAGTCGGTCCCTTTCCAAGAGGCACGGGTCAAAAGAAGTTCATCATCGTTGCGGTCGAATACTTTAGCAAGTGGGCGGAAGTTGAGGCAGTATCTACCATCACCGAACAAAGAGTTATGAACTTCGTATGGAGGAACATCGTGTGTCGATTTGGCTTGCCAAGGGTCCTCATCTCGGATAATGGTGCTCAATTTTGCGGCCAAAGATTCAACGAATGGTGCAAGGAAATGAAGATTGAGAGGAGGTATACCTCTGTAGGACATCCTCAATCCAATGGGCAAACAGATGCCGTCAACAAAATCCTTGTCAACAACTTGCAGAAGAGGTTCGCTACCAACAGGGACTGGGTCGACGAGCTTGATGGAGTGGTGTGGGCATACCGCACTACTTCAAAGACAGCTACAAGAGAGACTCCCTTCTCGCTAGTTTATGGGTCCGAGGCAGTCATACCAGTAGAAGTGGCGGTGGAAACCCTCAGAATTCAAGGGTATCAACCCGAGGACAATCATACAGAGAGACTCTTCGATCTCGAGACAATCAGTGAATCGAAGACCAACGCCTTGGCCAATATCCTCAGATATCAAGCACTCATCGCGAAGACCTACAACAAAGGCGTAAGAGAAAGAGACTTCCAAGTTGGAGACCTAGTACTCCGAAGAGCAGACATCTTGGGCAAAGTGGGGAAAATGCAACCCAATTGGGAAGGCCCCTACAAGATAATTGAAGCAAGGTCAGACATGGAGGGAAGGGTATTGAAAAATCCATGGAATACTTCTAACCTCCAGAGATTCTACGCTTGAAGTTGCCAAGAGAAAAAGCTTTTTGAAAACTTATGTGGAAGGTCCACTGATCGAGGAGGATTCCTCACTGGTCCAAGTGAGAGGCACCCCTTGCTTTTGTTAAAAAGTTGTTGTAAGCAAGTTGGCCGAAGAGCCCCCATTGTAATTGCATTTCCGACAAATCAATACAATGTCTCTTTCAACAAGAAAATGTTCAAGTATAGAGCTACTATACTCAAAAAAATAAGACTACTCGATCGAGAAAGCTTACTTAAATAAAAGCTATCCGATTTCCATGATTAAGGGGAACCCTCCCCGCTCTCTAAACTCTATGAGAGAATCGATAAGGAAAACAACTCAAAGAAGAGAAAGCGAGTAGATGGAAGTGATCGAGGAGAGAGACTCCCAGTCTTTCTAACTCAACACTTAGAAATTTTTCTGAGTTCAAACACTTAGAATTTTTCCTCAAGTGATCCAAACGATCGAGAAGCATCGATAGATCGAAGAGCTCGCAGCGAAGATGTAATACCCCACATCCCACATTGCTTAAGAGTGAGTGGAATAAAGGGTATATATGTTAGACCACCACTCTCACATGGTATGAGGCCTTTTGGGTGATTCCAAAATCAAATCCGTGCGGGCTCAGGCCCAAAGCGGACAATATCATACTGTGGGGACGTGTGTGGGTCCGTCCAGGAGTAACCACGCCGGCCGGATTGGTCGGGTCGTTACAAATGGTATCAGAGCCTAGACCAACCCAAAGCCCGCACCGGGTGGACAGTTGGTAAAGGTTATTGTCAGTTTGTCACCCCCACCACTTAAGGCGCTCGATGAGGACGTCGAGGCTTTAAGGGGGGTAGTTTGTAATACCCCACATCCCACATTGCTTAAGAGTGAGTGGAATAAAGGGTATATATGTTAGACCACCACTCTCACATGGTATGAGGCCTTTTGGGTGATTCCAAAAGCAAATCCGTGCGGGCTCAGGCCCAAAGCGGACAATATCATACTGTGGGGACGTGTGTGGGTCCGTCCAGGAGTAACCACGCCGGCCGGATTGGTCGGGTCGTTACAGAAGAACATTGGTTCTCGATTCTAACTTATACTTGTTTAACTACTCTATCCAAGTTATACGTCATAACAAAAATTGGATTTAGAAAAAACACAAGTATAAAGAAATCGAAGAGCATTGCATTTTATTGAAAGAGAAGAGTAGCAAACAAACAACAACAGGAAAATTTATTACAAACATAGATGTTGCAAGGAGCGCCACAAAGGGCCGAATGAAGATTGTTTGAAAATAAAAACAAGTACTGAAAAGGGAAAAATTACAACATGACCCGAGCATACTCGGTCTTCAAGGAGGCTCCCCGATCCTAGCGTGTACGGCTGTCTGTGAATTCTGTGACCGGGGTGGTCGCGCTGGCATCTCCTCCTCGAACTGTGCTCGCTTCTGGGCCTTCAGGGTCGTCGCGCTCCTGAGCTCGAGCCTCCTCGATTGCCTTTTGATACATGGTTAGCTCTGGCTCGACAAAGTCAGCAGCCCTCCCGAGGACCGGATCGCTCAACTTCACCCAGGCGGCATTCCGGAGAGCGGCCTTCTCGAACGGGTAGATGATCCCGCTCCTTAGACACTCGGGCACCCAGGCTGGAAGATAGGCTGGCTTGCTGGGATAAGGTACCTCTGGGTCGGTCACCAACTCGCCAAACTCGCACGCCTCGTGCATCTCTTCAGTGATCTCCTCATCGGGATAAGGAGTGAGGTCTTCGCGCCGCCCAGGATGCAAGTCTTCGCGATCATCAGCATCAAAGTCGGCCGGGAGCATGTTGACCCTCTTTAGTTGGCCAACGCACGAGAAGAAGCCCTTCTCGCGAGAAGCCACTTGCACATCTCGCAGGGCCAACTTATAAGTGACCGACGACATGAAGTCGCGAGCAGCAGTGATCCGGCTCCCTTTGAGGAAGGACAGGACGCTCGCCTTAAACTTTTCCATGCAAATGGACAAAGTGGCATATGCGCCCTTGAAGCTCTTGCTCCTCGATTTCTCTCGGGAGAGCTCCTTCTCCAGCTCCTCGACCTTGATCCTCAGCTTCCCGGCCTCAGCCTCCGAGACCTTGGCCTTTTTCTCCGAAGCAGCCAACTTCTTCTCGAGGTCCTCGATAACAACCCCAATGTCGGCCCGATCAGCAGCCACATGGCCATAAGCCTCCTTCAAGTTCTCGAGCTGCAAAAAGAAAACGAAGTTAGCGAGGAGAAGCAAATTTATACTTAGAGAAATTTCACAACAAAAAGTATAAAGGCAAGTACCTGGAGCGAGCACATGCTGAGCTCGTGCGCCCGATCTAAGTCGCTCAACTGGATGAGCCGCTTCACTTCATCTCCTGAAGCGGCCACCTTCCCCTTTTTCCGGGCGGGCTCATTGTTTCCACCAAGGTTAAGCTTCCTCGCTCCTTTTTTGGCAGCAGGCCTCTCCGGCCTCTTCTCAGCCTCGATCGTGTTTAAGGCCTCCTCCTCGGCCTCCTTCGCCTCCTTTGCCCTCTTTGCAGCGGCCTCCTCCTCGGCCCTTTTGATGGCCTCCATGGGATTTTCTCGGGTATCGAGCCCCTCCTGCACCAAGGCATCCCGATGATGCGCGGCGTTGCGGGGAGGGGTCAAGTTCAAAGACCCGAGAATCTTGGTCTGTTTGTTGGCGAGCCTTTGCTTCCTCCTTTGTTCCTCCTTCGCGGCCAGGGTCTTCGACATGATCCACTGGAACCAGTAAGCTACAAGAGAATAAACACAAGTTAGTAAAAGCGAAGAGCAATAAAAATCGATGACGAAAGCAAGAGAGCGAGGACACATCACAAGCACAAAGCAAGCAAAGAAAAAATTACAAGTACAAAGCAAAGAAAAAGCGCGAAGAGCTATTTACCGAAGAGGACTTTTCGGGTATATCGGTTTCCGATATACCCCGTGTATGCGTAAGGTGAAAGTCCCGCCAAGTAAGGAAGTGGCTGAAGGACCAACCCCCAATAAAAATACTTCTCGGGATGGGGTCCCCGATTTTGCTCCTCGAGCTCAGCAACCCAGGGATCGGACTCCTCTGGCAACGGATGCTTGTCCGCTATCTTTCCTCGAAACATCAGTTTCGGCACTCCCCACTCCAGCTCCTCCTCGGTCATGTTAGGCAACCTTCTCTTCCTGATATAGAAGTACCTATGGAACCACTTGTAGCCCGAGGAGCTTGGAGCGTCCATGATGAACCCAAGGCCGGGTCGAGCATTGAAATAGTAAAAATACTTTTCAGCTCGATCCCCCTCTTCATGCAAAAGACTCCAAAACAAACTAAAGTGCCGAAGGCACTTGGCACCAGCTGCCAAGGAGCGATCCCCAAAGTGTTGAATATGTCGCGGAAAGCGTCACAAAAGGGGAGGATCCATCCTCGATCCAAGCTGAGGCAGTGAACGGCCATGTACCCAGGTGGAGCATTATAAAAAGTTTGATCCTCCTTGGGCACGAGGATGTCAAACTTATTCTCGGGGAGAGAATACTTCCACCTAAGTGTGGGCACCTCGTCGAGCTTGACGGTAGAGGAAGTGGTCGGTATAATCCCGTCCTCGTTCTTCTCCGCATTAGGATCGGGGAGGTCAACAGTGCGAGCACTTTTGGTAAACTTTTCTCAGCAGCCTTGGTGGTTTTAGGCTCTGGCTCCACGGCAACCTTTGCCTTCTTTGATTTCTTGGCGCGAGAAGGCCTGCTCGCTCTACGCTCTGCCTTCTTCTTATCCGCAGCCATCTGAGCAAGGCGCATCTCATACTCCTGCTCCTCGAGTGGGTTGGGTCCTCGGGTCCCACTCGGATATGTAAAGTCAATGGTTGTCGGGTCGATGGAGTGGTAACTAGTCTCCTCCTCGCGCGCGAACCTCTTCGCATCCCTGATTGCGCGCCTCTGCCCCTCCGAGAAGGAAGGAGACCTAGTACTCGGACCAGCTTCACTCTGATGAGTGTCTCCGATTTTCAGAGGAACTTCATCCTCCTCCTCGTCCGTGATCACAGCCCTCCTAGCTGTTTGTGGAGGGAATCTAACCCTCTTTGCAGGGGGACTAGTCCGAGGAGAAGTCGCCTCGTCGTCCTCTTCGCTCTCATCCTCCGTATCATCACTATCGATGATTTGAACGGGTATCGGGGCCTTCCCGCGTTTGGCCGAGTGCTCACCCTCTTCATACAACGCCAAGGCCAACTCCGGCCTCTCCGTGTCGTCCATCTCCTCGACCCGGATCTCAGGAGCGACCACGTTCACGGCTGTCCCGTAATTACGCCCGTGGACTTGGGAAGCGCGAGTTATTAACTCCGCAGATACACCGGGGTTGCGAGGACCGCCTTCCGCCTCTGTGCGGTCATCGATAAAGTTGTCGTCCTCGGCACGACGCCTCTTCCGGGTCACCAACTGGTAGAGGTCCTCCTCACTCTCAGTTTCCTCGTCCTCTTCGGCAGCCTGCTCGCCACCTTGCTCGAGCTGAGGCTCCTCGACAACCTCCTCTATTGTTTCATCAAGGAAGGTCGCCGATACGTCTGACGTATCGGGCGACGTAGTATGGTCGCTCCCATACTCACCGGCGGCCGAGATGTTCTGGCTATCGTCGCTCCTCTCGGACATCCTAAAGGTGGGCAAAGAAAGAAGTTAGGATGGTTTGTTATAGTCCGAGAGGTCCTTTTAAGTATGTTCATTAAGGTTCGACCTCCCGAACGGAGAAAAATCTCAAAAAGGAAACGCAAGTAAATCAAGAAGCTACTCTAAGTTACTCTACAGAAAAGCAAAAACACAGAGCGATGAGCATACAAAGGAGCGACCAACCGCTCAAAACATGAGTAAAAAATCGGGCAGCATAACAACATGCATGTACAGCAAAACAGGAGCGAGAACATGCAGTTACACAAAGCAAAGAGCGACCAACCGCCCGAAAAACTTCCTAAAGCTATTTCTACAGCCGTACGATAATGAGGAGGCTACAAGGGGCATACAGTAAAGAAAGGGGAGCTACTTCTACAGCCTTACAAGCCAAATCGGTCCAAATCCGTTTACAAGGCCGTTTAAAGGTCCGTTTACTGTTTTTTAGGTCCAATGCCGTTCTCAGGCGTCATCTACCGGTCATTACTCAGTTTACAACATTCCGGGAGGCCAAAAATCAAAGAAATAGACCAACATGCAAAAGCCGAAAACAAGAAAGCAACAAGGCAGAGAAAATGAGGCATTTCAAGGCAAAAACAAGCAAAAAAAAGAAGAAATTAAAGGCAAAGAGATGGAAACTTACTTGATTTTGAGTGGATGAAAGTCTGAAACCGGAAAGAAGGCCGGAAAAAGTTGATGTTTCGCCTGAAAACGAGATTCTGGACGTCGGAAAGGCTCCTCGCACTTCACTTGGCCCGATGACTCACGCTTGTCGATCTCTCAAACTCTCCTCGCTCTCTCGTATTTGCTCTGAATGTTCGGATTGCGAAAAGTGTGGAATGACCAAGTGTTGACCTATTTATAGAAGGGTATCCCGGGGATACGAAACGACGCATGTCCTCGCGCCATCCGGACCGACCACGTGTCCAAGATCAACGGTCCAGATTTCAGCCGCCTGGCGAATTACCGATTATACCCTCCACGCTCCCGCTCCGGAGCGGGCACGGTTCCCAAGGTCGGAGCGAATTACCTAACCACGGCAATAAATCCGCGGCGCGACCACCGCCCTGCTCGAGACACGCAGGGACAGATCGACGACCATGATCTGTCCTTCTCGGATCAACAGCACGAAAAATCTCAGAACCACGGAAAATCGACTGCCACGTGTCAGGGGACCGAGAAGCTGCCCATGCAGTTACCCTCCTCGAGATTCCTCTTACTTTTTACACAAGTATCTCTCCGCGAGGTACTTTGCTAGCAAAAAAGCGGCAGGAAGTCATTCCATTCCTTTTACACAGGTATCTCTCCGCGAGATACTTTGCAAGCAAAAAAGCGGCAGGAAGTCATTCCATTCCTTTTACACAGGTATCTCTCCGCGAGATACTTTGCAAGCAAAAAAGCGGCAGGAAGTCATTCCATTCCTTTTACACAAGTATCTCTCCGCGAGATACTTTGCAAGCAAAAAAGCGGCAGGAAGTCATTCCATTCCACTAAGGAATACTTACCCGGATCCGATCTTTTCCCAGCAAAAATACCTCTTTTAATACGGTCCGAGCAACGTCTGCTCGCACCCTATAAAAAGGGGGGGGAGGGAGAGATAGGAGGAGGGAAAGTTACCAAGGTGCGAATACGGAAATCTTTTTTCGCCCACTACTAGTCGAGGCTCTGCTCGACCTCTACTTCAACATAGTTCCTCAACTATCTTCTACAAAGATACTTGGAAACTAGGGGGACATATGTTAGGGTTGAAATATGTCCAGTCCGCATGTACGAACTGGAGCGGTCTAAGAGCGCGACAAAGCATCATAGGCCGTCCCTCAAGGGGCACAACCACACCCAAGTATGTCACTAAGGTGTGGATCGACCAACATAAGGTCCGACCATCACTAGGAGGACAACCCTCAAAATAAGCTCCTCTCAAGGACAAAGCTGCCAGTGGGCTCGAGGAGCATCTCCCGGGCTCGAGGAGACCTTACGTCAAGGTAACGCTCCTTGACAGAAACTGAGCAGGACACTACTCGCATCACCCACGCACAAGGAAGGCACGAGGACCACAGAGCGACCAGCCATGGTTGCTCTCTTGGGCCAAGGCCCACGGACCTCCTTAGTGGGCCTGGGCCGAGGAAGGCCTCAATCCTAGCCGTACACGTGGCGTGATCCTACATGACCGGAAGCTGAAGGGTCTCAAGTATAAAAGGCCCTCATTTACTCCTCAACAGTAAGCATTAACTACGTCACCCGAGCACCACCTTCACTACTCTTACTAGGGAAGCCTCACAACTCCCTACTCGTAAAGTCGCCTCTCCGGTCTGATACCTTACAGACCGGGCAAGAGACACTAACCCCCCCTCTAGTATATTTCAGGTACGAGGAAGCTACAAGAAGGCTCATTCCCTACCTTAAGGGAACACTACAAGAAGAAGGACTAGAATGACATAGACTAGCGACTCATTGCGAACTTAGAAAGAAACACGAATTACCCTTCAACAATGTCGTCCACATAAACTTCTATGGTCTTACCTATTTCTTGCTTGAACATGTGGTTGACCAGGCGTTGATAAGTGGCTCCGGCGTTTCTGAGTCCGAATGGCATGACTCGAAAGGAGAATACTCCCGAATGGGTGACAAAGGCTGTTTTATCGATGTCTTCGCGAGCCATGGGAACTTGGTAAGTAACCTTGGAACGCGTCCATGAAGCTCAAGCGTTCGGACCCCGCTGTCGAATCTACCAATTGGTCTATGCGGGGCAGGGGGTAAGGGTCCCGTGGGCAATGTTTGTTGAGATCCGTGAAGTCATTGCACATCCTCCATTTCTCTTTTCCTTTGCTGACGAGTACTACATTGCATAACCAGTCTGAGAATTGGGTGGGTCGGATGTGTCCGGCCCTCAAGAGTTTCGATACTTCCTCATCAATTATGAGGTTCTTTTCTCGGCTGAAGTTTCTTTGCTTTTGGCTTATTGGTTTGGCTTTGGGGTTCACATTGAGCTTATGAACCATGATGTGAGGGCTTATGCCTTGGAGATCGGTTGTTCCCCATGCGAAGACATCGGAGTTCTTTCTTAAGAAGAGTATGAGGGACAATTCGAGTTCCTCTGGGAGGTCCGTGGCGATTTTAGTGGTTCTCTTCGCATCTTCCTCGAATAGCGTGATATCCCTCACTTCCGAGCACGGTGTTATGCGTTCCTTATCCTCGTTTGGGATGGAGGGGAAATCAAAAGATTCATCCACCACCAAGCATTGCTTTTTCGATGGTGGTTCCATCGAGAATAGGGTCTGAGGGACGGGCCGTGTCGAAGCACAATAACACTCCCACGCCTCTTTTGAGTCTCCACGAACTTCTCCGACCCCAGCCTCTGTCGGGAACTTCATCTTTAGGTGGTAAGTGGAAGCCACCGCTTGGAATTGGTTAAGCCCGGGTCGTCCGAATAGGACATTGTAGCCCATGGGGGCGTCTACCACCACGTATTGGCAATGATTCGTAGCTCTGGTTGGCTTATCCCCAATGGAAGTGAGTAGCCAAATCGTTCCGATAGGTTTGACGACGGCTCCTCCGAATCCCGAGAGCTCCGTCGAAACATCGCTCATTCCTTTCCCTTCAATCTTCATTCTTCTAAGAGTGTCCGATGTAATGACATTTACCGAACTCCCTGTGTCTACTAACACTTTCCTCACGGGAAAGCCGGAGATTACCATCGAAATGACTAGCGGGAAGTGGGGGTCTTGGTTACGGGTTGTGTCGGGGTGGGGAATGTCCGCTTCTCCAAAGGTCAAGACATGGCACTGGGTTTTGAGCTGTCCTACGTTGAAAGCTGGAGTTCCTGAGGCATAAGCGTTGCGCAGCTTCCGGGAAGTTCGATCCCTCTCTCTTCTGGAGTCGCCACCCGTAGGCCCTCCTGCTATATATCGAATTTCCTCGTAAATGGGGTCGTTGTTATGGTTGAAATCTTCCTCGATGCGGGTCTCTTTGGATTCTTGGAAGACTTCTGACTGCATGGGCAAGGGGGGTCGAACAGATTGGGGTCGAACGACTTCGGATTTTCGCTTCTCCACTAGCTTGATGGTGAGAACGCCTTCCGAATCCCGGTATTCTTGTGCATAACCTTGGGATACAAGTCGGTCCAGTTCTGCCGTGAGTTCGATGCATTTTTCGGTGGGGTGTCCTGCTTGCTTATGGAACCGGCAGTAGTCATCAGAGCTCCTAGTGGTGTTGGTTTCCTTGTGCTTTTTGGGCCATCGAACGAAAGGTTCTTTTTCGATGATGGAGAAAACTCTCTTCTGAGGGTACCTTATCTGCCAGGGGTTTCGTCGAGGGAGTTTCCTGCCGTATAAATCGTTTTCGGATACCAACTCCCAAGTCGAACTTGAAGGTTGATTTCTTCGAGGAGATCTTTCTCTGTCCCGAGAAGAGGGGGCGTTAAAAGCGAGTTTCGCCTCTTTAACCATCCTTTCTTCCTCTATGTACTTGTTTACGATGTCTGACAAGGCTTCTACTGTTTCGGGTTTTTCTCGCGAGACTTCTGACGCCAACCCTCTGTTTCGGGTGTTGGTATACAGGGTTTGCCTCCTAAAATGCATGCGGTGGTCTTCTACTTGGAGTGCGATGGCGTTGAAACGCTGCCACCACTTTCGGAGGGGTTCGTCTTCCTTTTGAATGATATCTTGTAGGCAACTACTCGACTGGCGAGATTTCTTGTAGTCGGTGAAGTGCCCTAAGAAGGCTTGAACGATGTCGGCATACGATCGAATGGACCCAGCCGGCATGTTATAATACCATTCAGTGGCTACCCCTTCGAGGGTACCTGGGAATACGATGACCATGGCT
The DNA here is from genome assembly GCA_028274465.1 of Plantago ovata. Taxonomy (NCBI): domain Eukaryota; kingdom Viridiplantae; phylum Streptophyta; class Magnoliopsida; order Lamiales; family Plantaginaceae; genus Plantago; species Plantago ovata. The sequence continues at coordinate 49,973,498 of CM051456.1, read as the reverse complement.
CTGTCGTCGTGTCCATGCATTTGCATCATGTTTTCAAACTTCACTCGGTGCTCGTGAGGGCACGTATCGCCCGCATACTTGGGGAGGTTCTTTGGGATCCTTCGGTCCGGAGGGATCGAATGGCTCATGAGTTTCGATGATAAAGGATTCGGGGCGAAGCCCGTGTTTCTAATAGGGCGCCCTTTCGAGAATCCATACATTGGAGCCTCCCTCTCGTCCTCCCTTCTCCAATGGTCTACATCGTGGGTTGGTCTACGATCTCTCGGGTCCATTTTCTTTCGATCATGTTCTCTGAGGAGGCTTTCATACTTCCTGAGCTTTCTTTCGAGGGCCTCACGTTCGGCATCCGATGTTTCCCCTTCTGATAATCGGTCACTTTCGGGGATGCTGGGCAGCGTTTCCTTATGGGGCCTTTTCCCCCTTCGAGTGTGGTTTTCTCTCCAATCCTTCCTGGTGACTACTATCAAACTATCCGTACGTGTTCTCTCACTGCTTTGCGTGCTGTGCCCTCGGAGGGACTCTTGACTTTTACCAGTGGGTCGTCGGGGTGGTTCGCTTCGAATGGAGGAGCTTTTTTGGGGTTCTTTCTCTGGGGGTTTATGGGCCTCATCATATACTGATCTCATTATGTCCTTCCGTGATCAATACTTGCGGTTCCATTTGGGGTTCAGGTTGTCCTTGACTTTCTCCCGATTCTTCTCCCGAGTGGGGGGAAGTGGGGTTTGTGTCCTCATGGGGTATTTCATCTTCTTCAAGTTCTTCGTCAGTGTTGGTGGGTTTGTCCATCATTTTGGCCGCGAGTCCCGTTTCTTTGGCGGCAACTCCTTGCGGCGCTCCTTGCGGTTTCCGCTTTACCATAGCTTTTTGTCCTAAGAGTTCCCACAGACGGCGCCAAGATGATGAAGTAAAATCCGTTCAAAGGCCTACGCCATCATCTCCCAAGTCTAAAGGAGTAATAGATTGGGTATTTGATCGTGAAAGCTCCGGTACCTACAGTGAAAAGGGAGAATTAGAGGGGAGGGGAGGGCGTGTCGGCCTACCTCAGTTAGACCGCGCCCAAATTAATGTTTATAGAGAGTAGAAAGTGGAGTAATCATGCGTGTGCATGCGCGTATGGATGCATGGGTATTTATAGAGAATACCGGAAAGTGGATCTTTCTCATGCTGACGTGTCTACTCCTATCTGGTCGGTTCGATCCATGAGGTATACGTAGCCTCCCGTGTGGTTCGAGGGTGAAGCTATCTGAGGGTCCGAGGACGACGGGCCGTTTCGGGGCGTGGGTGTCTTGGTAGACCGTTCGAGGGACGTTAAGTGCTAGTTGTAGGTTCGATGGTGAGTTAGTTCGAGGGTATGACCATTCTCTCCATATCACTAAGGAATACAACAAAACTCCCTATGAGTTATTTGTTGGAAGACCTCCTAACATCACCAATCTAAGAGTATTTGGTTGTAAGTGTTTTGTTCTTAATAATGGTAGAGAATACCTAAGAACATTTCAACCAAAGGCAGACGAAGAGATATTTCTTGGTTACTCCTTGCATAGTAAAGCTTATAGAGTTTACAACAAAAAGGCACAAAAGATTGAAGAATCAGTGCATGTTGTATTCTATGAAAAGTCACAAGGAGTGTCTGCTGAAGAATAAATATCATATTGTATGAAGAAGTTACTCATACATGAGCAAAGAACTGAATCTGATGCTAGGCAAGTCAAGTCAATTGAACTAAATGATGATTCTGACAATGAGTCTCCTCCCCCGAGTCACGACAAGATAAATATAGTTCATGACAAAGATTTTCAAGCAAAAGACGCAGTTGCTCCGGATGTTGCTGAAACAATGCAACTTCCTGTGCCTGCTGACGAGTTACCACAAACTAGCAATGCTGAACAAGCAGTTGCTGATGAACCTATCTCAGCAGGGACACAACAAAATACCAGGAGTACTGAGCAAGTACATACTGAAGAGTCACATGTTGATGAGCAAACTTATCCAGATCCAAAGAGCAGAAAAACTGTTAATAAATGGATTAGAGATCATCCCTCTACGGATATGATTGGTGATATTGACAAACGCCAAGTGACCAGATCCAAAGTACCTACTACTCATGAACTTGCTGAATAAGCAAATGTCGTAGAAGTAGAAGCTTTGTTGTCTTGCTTTGTTTCAGAAATTGAACCCAAGACCATAGAAGAAGCTTTAAAGCATCTGAATGGATCAAGGCAATGCAAGAAGAACTGGATCAATTTGAAAGGAACAAAGTCTAGAAACTTGTACCCCTTGTTGAAGGCAAGAAAGCAATTGGTACAAAGTGGGTGTTCAGAAACAAGCTGAGTGAGTCTGGTGAAGTAACAAGGAACAAAGCACGTTTAGTTGCTCAATGTTATTGTCAGACTGAAGGATTGGACTATGATGAGTCTTATGCACCAGTTGCAAGATTGAATGCAATTAGACTTTTCTTGGCCTTTGCTGCTCACAATGACTTCATTGTTTATCAAATGGATGTTAAAAGTGCATTCTTAAATGGTGAACTTGCTGAAGAAGTATACTTGGAACAACCCCCTGGCTTTGAACTTCCCTCAGAAACCAAGATGGTATACAAGCTTCAGAAAGCTGTATATGGTCTAAAGCAAGCACCAAGAGCTTGGTATGATACCCTAGCTAAGTTCTTGCTGGATAATGGTTTCAAGAAAGGTGAAGTTCACAAAACTTTGTTTACCATGAACCATGATGGTAAAATACTCTTAGTTTAGATTTATGTGGATGTCATAATATTTGGATCTAAGGACAAGCAACTTTGTGATGATTTTGCCAAACTCATGACGAACAAGTTTGAAATGAGTATGATGGGTAAATTGAATTATTTCCTAGGATTGCAAATCAAGCAACTCAAAGATGGAATATTCATAAATCAAGCAAAGTATGTGATGAACGCGGATTTGTCGGGTTCCGGTTCAGCAAATAATATTTGTTATTTAGCCAAAGGCAATCCACAACTACAACGAAAATCGTAGTGTAGCAGTAGAATGACTCGAGTGTCGTTCTCTGAGGACTATAACTAGCTTTATCAAATCTAATTTAGAATATAAAAACAGCAGACAGATAGCAAAGGGGTTTCTAGAAGATAATGGAGATTGGTGATAGTATGATCCTTCAAAGCATAACGGGTCGATAATCATGGATAAATTCCTCGGTCTTGCATGGAGATCTTTGATCAATCTAATGTCCTGTTGCAATTATTAAGCACTACGAAGATAACGATTCTGACAAGTCAATCACTATTGTCCTAATGTGTTCCGTAATTATTCAACACTACGAAGATAAACTCGCGTATAGGTCGACGAGGGTCCAATTGTGCATAATAATTAATACAACATACGAGAATTTATGCTGAGCCTGATCAACGAAATAAAGCAATAACACGGAGTATAATGCGCGATATAGCCATTAGCATGATTATCTTCCCTTCGCTAAGAATTCACATACTACCACCAACGATAAGTTTAGCTACTCATAATAGGCATGCAATCAACAGAAATCATAGAAGAAAACATGTTGAAAGATATAAAAAATAAGTAGAATAAACTGTAAGATACAATGTTACCGAAGGTTGTCAATTTCCGAAGAATTGCGATCCTACAAGCTCCAAACTTCTATGAAAAAGAGTCCCCTAAGCTACGAACCCCCAGAACAGGCTCTGGGAAGTTCCTACCTAAAACTACAGAGAAAGGTGAGAAATTAGGTCTGGAAAAGTCTGATTTTCGAAGAAAACTGAGCAACTATATATAGTCCTCTAATAAGTGTGGGGCGGTTCGCCCCACATACCGGGCGGTTCGCCCGGCGTGGGGCGGTTCGCCCCACGTCTGGGGCAGTTCGCCCCGGAGACTTTTTCGCGGAATTCCGCTTTTCGACGCGTTTTTGGATTTCTTCCCCTTTTCGGACTCGGTTTCTGACTTCTAGTGGCCTTTTAACCTCCAGATTCGACCCCTAGACTCCAAATCCAATCCGGAAACCTTCAGATACTCCAAATAGGCTTCTGGAACACCAATTCCTTGTCAACTTCAATATAATTGCCCGGAAATCCTCGATTTTCAACCAAAACCTGTAAAATAAAATCTAAAGGGAAACGTGACACTATTCTAATAAAATGTACTAAAATATAGCTAAATTAACATAGAGGATAGCTAAAATAGGTGAAAAAGACTCAAATGAAAGTGTAAAATACACATTCATCAAACTCCTCAATACAAAAAACAATGCAAGACACAAAATGGAGTCTCATGCCAAATAAAATGAACTAATCTACTGAATCTATCAAATAACATATGAAAAAAAACCATATAAATCAAAGCATGAATATAGGTTGAAGAATACCTCGATTGACTTGTACACATCCACATAAGCACTTATGTCAAGACAAGGTAGTCTCTCGTAACATTCTCTACCTGGACCTAGTCAGTGACGACGTAATGAAGCATGCTAAGATACGAATGGTTGTCTCGTGCCTATGAAACTGAGGACTTACTGCTGTTCCACCATGTTAAGACTTTTCCTCAAAAGAGGTCGAACCAGTACTGGCTCTCATCAAACGAAGGAGGGTTCCCTATAAAAGATAACACTCCTCTATTCTACCCATCTCTCAAGTAAACTCTCAAGCTATTCACCACTTCCTGAATGGCAGGACGAGGGTGGTCTAGAACAGATGACACTCAAGACAAAAAAGATAAAAAAAATAGAAAATTACGACACGATTACGAACATTACAAGAATTGGAAATTGAGACACAACACTTTGCTAAACTGCTATTTGGCTTTCTTTTTTGGACCCTTCTTTGCTTTTTTGGGGTCTTTTCTTTTTTTTTTTCTTTTTTTCTTTCCAGATTCTTTTTTTTTCTTTTTTCTTTTTCTCTTTTTTTTCTGGAATTTTTTTCTTTCTTTTTTTTTCGATTTTTTTTCTAGCCAGCAGTAGCATAACAAAAAGAGAAATAAAATGACTCACACGACTTCCCCAAACCTATTCGAAAGAATAGGTTTGAGTACAAAATTTACGGAAAAGGAAAAATAAACTCACGATACGAAAATTAAAAATAGAAACAAGTCTAATGATGGTGTAACCCCCTCCCCAAACCTATTCGGAGGAATATGTTATAAACAAAGGATCACACAACCTAACACTACCTCCTTCCTAGGCATTTAGCAATCTCAAAGCATGGTGAAGACTTGTTGCCTCTTAGGTACATAATTACTCGGGAAACAACCATAAGACCCTAACATGCATCATCCTATTATAAAGGCCTTCGTGAACCGCAATAGAGAAAACACCACTAAGTGATGTCAAGACTACCAAGCTTAACTAAGTGCAATACATAAATGTGACAAGCCAAGCGAGAAAAACCTCAAACAAATTCATAGAGATGAAGCATACGATTAATGGCATAGTTAGTTGATCTACCCAAATAAAAAAGTTCAAAAAATTCGGCAATAAACTCCATATAAAACATGCAAGACTATCCTAGGATGAATATAGTGAATGCAACCTAAAAAATCTAAGAAAGCAGTAAACGTGCAAATGCAAATGCAAACAAAGAACAAGATACTAGTCAACACAAAGCCAAACAATACTTAACATCACGGTTCACATCCCATCCCCCATACGATTCTTAAGCTAGCCCCTAGCAAAAGAGAATGAGTAATAAGAAGTGATACTAGATGTTACCGAACGGTTTGGCCTCGGTTGGCTGAGAGTGGACATGTGAAAGGACTAATCATCGGGATGGTAGTCCCCATAAAAGTCACTCCACATGTCGGACATGAGCTCATTGGACTGACGTAGAGCCTCCTGCTGCTGCTGGATGAGCTGTTGCTGCTCCCATATTTGTTGCCTATCATCTCGGCGATGCTCCTCGAATGTCTCCCAATCGCGGTTGTGCTGGGCAATGTGCCTGTCGAGGTCCTGTCGCATGGCCGCGTTGTTGGCATCAATTCTGTCGAAACGACCGTCGAGGTAGGTACGGAATTCAGAGAAGTCAAATCCTCTAGACCCCTGTGGTGCTCGAGGCGGTGCATGCGGTGCTCTATGGAAAAACGGGATATCTGGGATAGGGGCTTGGCCAACATCGGCATCCATAGCATCCTCATGATCGGAATCACTGGGCTGGAAGGGTGCTCCTACATCAGCAGCGGCAGCCGTGGGGTTCTTCAACTGATACCTATTGAGCTGCACCTCAATGGTCGAGGGTGAAAGGGCAGCGACCTCGCAACCCCCCTCCTCAATGTCATCGACCCCATGATATTTGCAGTAGGCTGTGATGAAGCTTAGGAAGATGAATGGCTTCCTCTTCTTTTCCCAGTGGCGCTCGTACTCCTCATACATGATGTGCCTTATGTCGATCTGATGTCTGTCTATCAGGCAGTAGAGGAGCTCGGCGTAGTAGGGTTGAATCCACGAGTCATTCTTCCTAGGGATTAAGTTGGAGATGCAAAATTTCATCATCACCTTAGCTTCAATGCTAAGGTCGCTCTGACTGATCCGTGTAGGTTCTCCCCCGATTTCTGGATATCGGTACTCCCTGTTGCAGATCACGTCTGTGATGTGTCTTTCTATCCCCCTAGAGGCCCTCGAATACAGGTAGGCATGGTCGCTCCCTGTGAATTCCTGATGCCCAAAATGGATGAATAAAGAAATGTACTCTGGTGTCCACGGTATAATCAGGCCTCGGACTAGTACCCCATTCTTCTCATCGAGATCTGTGTATCCAGTGTATAACTCCTGGAGGAGGCTCTCGTCGTAACCTTTGAGCCTGTTGGAACTGTTGAAAGTATATATGTCCTAGAGACAACCTACGATAGGGACGATATGTACTTGATTACATTCAGTTATTGTTATTTATTTATGTTCATCTTTCTATACATTATTAAATACAATTGGCATTACATTTTATGAATACATTATTTGGTTGTTTGAATTATTCGATAAAATGTTCCCAAGGACTTAAGGTAATCACCAAGTTAATGGGAGCTTGTGTGTCAATAATTAAGTCGTAAAATAAGCCACTAGCTGAAGGTCATTGAGATACGGGATATCAATGACGCGATTGAAGCTAGCATATGTTGCATTAGATCCTTCGAGGATGTAGTAGGTCTCACTGCTACGAATGAACTTGGTTATTCATGATGAACATATGGACACTTTGGAGAGTTTTGGCATGCCCAACCGAGAAACCATATGGTAAGGCTATTTAAGTGTCTATGGTAGTATCGGTGTGTAGGGTGATGTTAGTAGTCCTTAGACTTGAGGCCAATACTACATCATATGTGGAATAATGTACTTTGACCATGCGCAACGCTTGCACTCTTAAAGTAGGGTAGATACGGCATGCGTTGGGTACATTAGGAAGCATATGGTGTGAGTGATTGGGCCAAGATAGGATTCATTCCTCCGTAATAGATACAAGGAGAGAATACTCACTTCTCATATTTAGTGCGATCATAAAACCGGTGGCCACCGTATGTGAATATGTCAAAATGGTGTTTGGACATAATTCATAGATCGACTAATAAGATTGAGAGACCATGAATGGAGTTATTAGAATAGACACATAACCATATTCTAGACTCATTCGAGTATTCGTGAATGAAGGGACCGTATCATCAAAGTACCCTACGCTACAGGTGGTTTGTTTTCCTCACAAACGTTCCTTGCATATTAATATTGTCTGATAAATTGTCTAGGAATTTATTATGACCTTAATTAGATTGTTGCTTAATATGCAAGGCCCTATGGGTCACACTTCAAGGTGGTGTTTCTACAAATGAACTATGTATATTGGATTAAATATTAATTAGATTAATATTAAATTATTATACATAAATATAATAGAGTTATTATTAATCGGATTAATATTAATTTATTATGTGTGGAATATATTTTAGAATATATAATTAATTGAATTGAATTGGATTTAATTAATTAATTGAAGACTATGCACTTGGGCGGGATTTGAGCAAAGCCCAAGAAGGAGAAGAGACCATAACAATCAGCTGGGCCGGTTGGCCCAGCTGATCACCAAGCCTGGCGCGTGCAGTGCACGCGCCAGGCGAGTGAGCCTTGGCACGCGCCAGGTAAAACGAATTGGGGCAGCCCCAGCTGCCCCACGTGCTTCTCTCTCTCTCTCTATTTCTTCTTTTGATTTATTCTTTTATCTTTGACTGAGATAATTAATTATTATCTCTTAGTTGGTTAGCTGATGACTTTTGGAGTCTCCTAATCAGTAAGATTTACTTGGATAAAATCTTACGTGATTTTCTGAACCAACTTACTGACTAAATCAGAAAGAAAGAAAGAAGTCTTCTATTCTATTCCAACGTAGAAAATTCTCTCTGACAGTCAGAAAGAAATAATTTTCTCTCAGAAGCTCAAAACACAGAAGAACATCCTAGCGTTCTTGGTGGATACACTGCCCGTGGATACCGAGGTCTAAGGATACAAGGAACCTGTTGATGAGCAATCTTGGAGATTCCATTGAAGAAGATTTCATCTCTGACGAAGAAGAAATCAACCAGCCGGACGAGGAGATTGCAAGGCTTTGTTTGGAGATTGAGGAACAGCTACCCGGTCAATTTGCTTATCTACTGGAGGACACGTAAGTGATTTCTTCCAGTTCAATAAACAATATAGTCATATCAGTTTTAGTGAGATTAAAAATTTTTAAACTTCCGCTGCTTAGCCTTAGAGGCAAATTTTCTCACTTTTACTAACAGTGGTATCGGAGCCAGGTAGATTCATGACTATATTCGTTTATGATTTATATTTAATGTTGTTGTGGATTATTATACGTATGTAAATATGGGTTTAAGTTTTATTTCCAGATTTTATTATTGGATAATTTGAAAGGAAAATTTAAAAAAAAAAAAAAAAAATTTGGGTAGATGATGAATAGTAACCCGCGCTCTATCCGTGTTCTTCATCTCTCCAGGGGTTCTATATGTCAATCTTCTCCATTTTTCGCCCTCTTTCTATTGGACCCTTCAAATTCGAGTTTAGAGATTCGTAGATAAAGTTTGAGTTAGGATTCATGGAGCTTGAAACTCCATTAATGGGTTTCTTCCAAACTTTGTGTTCTTAATTCAAACTAAACTAAAATTGGGTGTAATAGATTCGTGAAAACATGGAGAAGACGAAACAAGCAAGAATGGGGTTGAACGGAATCGACTGGGTCGGTTCCGATCAACCCGATCGTTTTAAAAAAAAAAAAAAATTGATTTTCGTTTTTCTGGGAGAATTAGATGCTTGCGAATTCGTTTATGATGGTGTATTATGTTTAGAACATGATTTGGATCTTCAATTCGAAGTTAAAGATGATGATTAAAGTTTTGAAACTTTGTTTGGTTACAGGGACCCAATTGAACTTTTTCAGAAAATTGGTGGGTGGCTAATGAGCAAGGAAGACAACTCCAGGGACTTGTCCTCCAATTTGGCAGATTCTGTCTTATTGGGGCTCAAGCCCCTGAACTTCTGTCCCTTGCGGATTTGCCCCACAATTTGTTAAATGTTTTCATATTGATCCCAGAAACTTAATTTTAGTTTTCTTCGAATTGTAAATAGGTCCCTGGAGTTTTAGAAACTTGTTATTTAATTTATAAATGGTTTATAAATTACATTTAAACCCTATTAATACTTTGGAAAGTGATTAAAATGTTTGGAAACATAAATATTAGTTTATAATATTTAGTAACATGTTTGTTAATTTATAAATAGTTTATAAACTACATTTTAATAGTAATGTAATGCTTTGGAAGATTATATTATTATTAAAACTTGTTTTAAATGTTTTGGAAATTCTTTGAGAATTTATAAATTAGATTTTGATTTACATATAATGATAATGATCCACAACAACTACTTATATGCTCCAACTTGGTTGTATCATATGTATTGTATGTCTACATGAGCAATTTAATTATTTAAATATTGTATTTAAATATTGTTAGTCCGCATTTATTGTATGGGTAGGCGGCACCCATTACTTGCTAGTCCGCAATTGATATGTATGAGTAGGCGGCACTCATTACTTGTTAGACCGCATTGTATGAGCCTTGGGTAGGCGGCACCCATTATGTGATGCATGTTAGGGATCTTGGTCAAGCGATTAAATACCCCATTTAAAAGTTCCCCAACCAATTTAAGTCTCGAGTAAATCGCATGATGTCACCCATCATAATTGAAGGTTAAATGGACTTACTAATCTCATGAGTAATATGCACCATAGTGCTTACTCTGTTTGCCGTAAGAAAGTTGCTTTCATAGGACCATTGTTGGTGCCGTGTGATGGTTATGACTTACTTGAATTATGTCGAGTCGCCATAGCGTCAGGCATAATTTAAGGACATCGATCAAAATATTTTTGATCAACCAAGAGTTGTATTGTACAATTGGTTTGGAGACCTACCTGTTTGACTATTATAGTGATCAGCCATAGCTGGGGCTATAATAGTGCAAGCATGGATCTTGGCTCACTACAACAATTATAAGATAATCGTTCGTACTCTCTATAGGGGTCAAGAGTATGTGAAAATAGTGAGAACTAAATAAAGCTAAAGTCCTAGTTTATTTAGTCGCTGATTGTAATCATAGAAATTAATTTTAGAGTTTTAATTTCAGTTTTATTTATTTACTTCTCTAGGTCTGAAAAGATGGCCAATTTATCCATAAGAATGATCTTGGAGAAATGCACTCTTACTGGTCCAAACTTTATGGATTGGATCCGTAACATTCGTTTGGTGCTTAGGCAAGAGAAAATTGAGTACGTCTTGGATGAACCAATCCCCACTCCTCCTACTGCTGCTGCTGAGCTTGCTAAGTTTGACAAAGTTGCTCACCAGAAGCACAAAGATAATGCTGCTAATGCACAGTGTGTTATGCTAGCTGCAATGACTATGGAGCTGCAAAGGCAACATGAAAACATGATGCCATATGAAATGCTCGTGCACCTCAAAAGCCTCTTTGGAACTGTTTCTAAGAGTGTTGAATTTGATCTTCTTAGAGAAATCTTCAAAATGAGGATGTCTGAAGGAGGAAATGTATCTGAACACGTGCTCAAGATGATTGGACTCATTGAGAAACTGGCAACTGGTGGAATCAAATTTGAGAACCGTGTTTCAGTCATCATCATCCTTCAATCATTGCCGGATTCATATTCCACATTCATCATGAATTACAATATGAATGCCAAAGATGCTACACTTCCTGAAATCCACAATATGCTTAAGACCTATGAACAGGCTCAACCTAAGAAGAAGTCTGTTATGTTGGTTGGATCATCTGCGAAGGCTCACCCTAAGGGCTATGGCTCAAAGGGTAAGACTAAGCAAACCAAGAAGCCAAAGATTGGACCTAAGGCTAAGGTTTTTAAGCGTAAGGCTGGAAATCAAAAGAAGGTGGTGAACATGGAGAAGGATACGTGTCTTTACTGCAAGCAGAAAGGACACTGGAAGAGAGATTGCCCAAAGGCAATTGCTGATGGAGTTGTGACCACGCATGGTGCATCTGGCTCCCATCAAGGTATGTTTGTCATTGAGATAAATATGTCTACACAAAACTCGAATTGTTGGGTATTAGATACTGCTTGTGGCTCACACATTTGTAACAATTTGCAGGGGCTCATTGATAGCCGACAGGTTAGACCAAGGGAAATTGATCTACACGTAGGAAATGGATCGTCCGTTGCTGCCCTACGTGTTGGAACTTATAGATTAAATTTACCCTCGGGTTTTGTTTTAGAACTGAATAATTGTTATTTCGTTCCTTCTATTGTAAGAAACATTATTTCCATTCCTATGTTAGACAATGAAGGGTTTTCCTTCCGTTTTGCCAATAATAATTGTTATTTTTCGCATAATGGTATTGATGTTGGAAATGCTCCTCTTATGAATGGTTTGTACTTACTTGAATGTAGACATAATTTATTTCATATACAAAACAAACGTCCAAAGCTTGATAATTCAAGAAATATCACTTACTTGTGGCATTGTAGACTTGGTCACATTAATGAGACAAGAATTGCAAGGTTAAGAAAGTTAGACTATTTAGCACCATTTGATTTTGAATCATATGGGAATTGTGAATCATGTCTTAAAGGAAAAATGATCAAGAAACCTTTTTCCGGAAAGGGTACTCGTGCTAAACAAGTACTTGAGTTAGTTCACTCTGATGTGTGTGGACCTTTTAAAACTCAAGTTAGGGGTGGGTATTCTTACTTCATAACCTTTACCGATGATTTCTCTAGATTTGGCTATGTGTATCTTATGAAACACAAATCTGAAGCTTTTGAGAAATTCAAAGAATATAAGGTTGAAGTAGAGAAACAACTTGAAAGAAGTATTAAGACTCTTCGATCAGATCGAGGAGGAGAATACTTAAGTAAGGAATTCTTGGATTACTTAAAGCTTAATGGAATTCAATCACAATGGACTCCACCAGGAACACCACAAATGAATGGTGTTTCTGAGAGGAGAAATTGAACTTTGTTAGACATGGTAAGATCCATGATGAATTTCACAACTCTTCCAATCTTCTTATGGGGATACGCGTTACTAGACTCAATATATATTCTGAATAGGGTTCCATCCAAATCAGTCGAGAAAACACCATATGAGTTATGGTATGGCAAGAAGCCAAGTCTTTCACATATGCATGCCTGGGGTTGTCCAGCATATGTGAAAATAATGCTCGCAGGGAAACTGGAACCCAGAAGTGAGAAATGTTATTTTATTGGATATCCTAAGGAAACCAAGGGTTACTACTTCTATCTGCCTGAGGAACATAACATCATTGTTTCCAGACAGGCTGCCTTTGTGGAAGATGATTATGTCTTCAAGTAACATAGTAGAAATGAGATAGAACTCGAGGAAATCCAAGAACAAGAAAATAACATTGAGGTTAATGAATTGTCAAATAGTTATGACAATGATTCAGTGGGAGCTCAAGGAGGATCTTTATGGCTCGAGCACATCTCTGGGAAGATATCTGCCAGCCAGTGGGAGCATTTTAGGAAATTTGACTAATTCCCAAAATGCCCCTACCGAGCCGACACTGACTGAACCGACTGGAACGGTTCAACAGGTCATGTCAGAACCAACTCCCCAGGATACAGTTGCAACCATTGCACCTGAACCACGTGCAACTGTTGCATCTGACCCGCCTTCAACTGTTCAACAGATTGAACAAGTTGAACCATCTCACAATCAGAATATACAGCCAGCACAACCAAACAAACCCGCACTCCGTCGGTCTAAAAGGTTAGAAGTGAGAGCTTCCAAGAAGATAAGTTTACTCTTGGAGGATGACAAGTTTGAACTTGACTTATCTCACAAAGATGACCCTAAGACTTACAAAGAAGCAATGTTGGACATTGATTCAAGAAGGTGGCAAGAAGCCATGAAATCCGAAATAGACTCAATGTATGAGAATCAAGTATGGGACTTGGTTGATGCACCAGAAGGGGTTAGACCTATCGGTTGCAAATGGGTTTTCAAGAGGAAAACAGATGCTGATGGCAACATACAGACATACAAGGCTAGACTGGTGGCGAAAGGTTATAGTCAACGATATGGTATCGATTATGACGAAACCTTTTCACCAGTAGCCAAGCTTAAGTCTATTCGAATTTTACTTGCTATAGCAGCATATTATGATTATGAGATTTGGCAAATGGATGTGAAAACTGCTTTCCTTAACGGAAATCTCGAGGAAGAGGTGTATATGATACAACCTGAAGGCTTTACATCTAAGTCAAATCCCAAATTAGTTTGCAAGCTAAAGAGATCCATTTATGGACTAAAGCAAGCCTCAAGGAGTTGGAATATTCGCTTTGATGAGGCAGTCAAATCGTTTGACTACATCAGATGTGCGGAAGATCCATGCGTTTATGTTAAACGCAGCGATGTTGGAATTGTTTTCATGGTTATATATGTTGATGACATATTAATCATGGGAAACAATGTCCAAATGTTACGATCCACAAAGGAGTGGTTATCTAAGACTTTCTCGATGAAAGACTTAGGTGAAGCCTGTTACATTCTTGGAATCAAAATCCATAGGGATAGATCCCGAAGATTGTTAGGGTTATCACAGTCCACATATGTCAACAAAATAGTGAAACGCTTTAATATGGATGGATCCAATAAAGGTTTCTTACCAGCTAGACATGGCGTTGCTCTCACCTCGAAGGATAGTCCTTCTACAGATGAGGAAATCGAACACATGAAAAGAATCCCATATGCGTCAGCTATTGATTTGCAGATGAGGAATTAGCAGACCTACTCACTTTCATCCTTCCCTTCCCTAGTCCAAAGGAAATTCTGTATGCCATGAATTGTACAAGGCCAGATGTGGCATATGCGCTTAGATGTACTTGTCGACACCAACAGAATCCAGGTATGAAACACTGGACAGCTGTGAAAGCAATTCTTAAGTATCTTAGAAGAACTAAAGATTCCTTTCTGGTATATGGTGGACAACAAGAGTTGCGAATGAGTGGTTATGTCAATGCCGGTTTTCAATCGGACCCAGACGACTACAAATCACAAACTGGGTATGTGTTTACACTCAATGGTGGAGCCGTCACTTGGAAGAGTTCAAAGCAATCCACCTTGGCTGATTCTACGACCGAATCCGAGTACATTGCTGCTGCAGAAGCCTCAAAGGAGGCTGTCTGGATTTCAGAATTCCTAAAGGAACTAGGGGTAGTTCCTAATAGTAGTCCTATAACGGTCTACTGCGACAACGAAGGCGCTGTTGCACAAGCAAAGGAACCAAGATCCACTAACAAGAATAAGCATGTACCTAGGAAGTATCATCTAATTAGAGAGATGATAGCTAGAGGAGAAGTATCTATAGAACGAGTTTCCACTGAGGAAAATGTGGCAGATCCTTTCACCAAAGTGTTGAACATTGACAAACATGTTAGACATTTCAACAACATAGGTGTTAGACACGTAGGTGATTGGCTCTAGGCCAAGTGGGAGATTGAAAGTATATATGTCCTAGAGACAACCTACGATAGGGACGATATGTACTTGATTACATTCAGTTATTGTTATTTATTTATGTTCATTTTTCTATACATTATTAAATACAATTCGCATTACATTTTATGAATACATTATTTGGTTGTTTGAATTATTCGATAAAATATTCCCAAGGACTTAAGGTAATCACCAAGTTAGTGGGAGCTTGTGTGTCAATAATTAAGTCCTAAAATAAGCCACTAGCTGAAGGTCATTGAGATACGGGATATCAATGATGCGATTGAAGCTAGCATATGTTGCATTAGATCCTTCGAGGATGTAGTAGGTCTCACTGCTACGAATGAACTTGGTTATTCATGATGAACATATGGACACTTTGGAGAGTGTTGGCATGCCCAACCGAGAAACCATTTGGTAAGGCTATTTAAGTGTCTATGGTAGTATCGGTGTGTAGGGTGATGTTAGTAGTCCTTAGACTTGAGGCCAATACTACATCATATGTGGAATAATGTACTTTGACCATGCGCAACGCTTGCACTCTTAAAGTAGGGTAGATACGGCATGCGTTGGGTACATTAGGAAGCATATGGTGTGAGTGATTGGGCCAAGATAGGATTCATTCCTCCATAGTAGATACAAGGAGAGAATACTCACTTCTCATATTTAGTGCGATCATAAAACCGGTGGCCACCGTATGTGAATATGTCAAAATGGTGTTTGGACATAATTCATAGATCGACTAATAAGATTGAGAGACCATGAATGGAGTTATTAGAATAGACACATAACCATATTCTAGACTCATTCGAGTATTCGTGAATGAAGGGACCGTATCATCAAAGTAGCCTATGCTACAGGTGGTTTGTTTTCCTCACAAACGTTCCTTGCATATTAATATTGTCTGATAAATTGTCTAGGAATTTATTATGACCTTAATTAGATTGTTGCTTAATATGCAAGGCCCTATGGGTCACACTTCAAGATGGTGTTTCTACAAATGAGCTATGTATATTGGATTAAATATTAATTAGATTAATATTAAATTACTATACATAAATATAATAGAGTTATTATTAATCGGATTAATATTAATTTATTATGTGTGGAATATATTTTAGAATATATAATTAATTGAATTGAATTGGATTTAATTAATTAATTGAAGACTATGCACTTGGACGGGATTTGAGCAAAGCCCAAGAAGGAGAAGAGACCATAACAATCAGCTGGGCCGGTTGGCCCAGCTGATCACCAAGCCTGGCGCGTGCAGTGCACGCGCCAGGCGAGTGAGCCCTGGCGCGTTGCACGCGCCAGGTAAAACGAATTGGGGCAGCCCCAGCTGCCCCACGTGCTTCTCTCTCTCTCTCTCTTTATTTCTTCTTTTGATTTATTCTTTTATCTTTGACTGAGATAATTAATTATTATCTCTTAGTTGGTTAGCTGATGACTTTTGGAGTCTCCTAATCAGTAAGATTTACTTGGATAAAAATCTTACGTGATTTTCTGAACCAACTTACTGACTAAATCAGAAAGAAAGAAAGAAGTCTTCTATTCTATTCCAACGTAGAAAATTCTCTCTGACAGTCAGAAAGAAATAATTTTCTCTCAGAAGCTCAAAACACAGAAGAACATCCTAGCGTTCTTGGTGGATACACTGCCCGAGGTCTAAGGATACAAGGAACCTGTTGATGAGCAATCTTGGAGATTCCATTGAAGAAGATTTCATCTCTGACGAAGAAGAAATCAACCAGCCGGACGAGGAGATTGCAAGGCTTTGTTTGGAGATTGAGGAACAGCTACCCGGTCAATTTGCTTATCTACTGGAGGACACGTAAGTGATTTCTTCCAGTTCAATAAACAATATAGTCATATCAGTTTTAGTGAGATTAAAAAATTTTAAACTTCCGCTGCTTAGCCTTAGAGGCAAATTTTCTCACTTTTACTAACAACTGTACCATGCCCAATTCCTTTGTGACCCCAATCGTGATAGCGTCCTATATCCCGCTTTATCAACTGCGGACTCGGGAATGTCAATCCTCCTATCTGGGATGATCGACCTTCCTCCGTCGGTCATCTCCGCTTCTAGCCTTTGACGCACCTCTATCGCAGCTACAGACAACTCGAACATATGGTGAGATGGTTGGGAGCTTGATGCTACTCCTTTCCCCTTTTTGCTAGAGTCGGCTCTCCTTGATCTCGGTGCCATGATTCCTACAAACAGTAATTAGTATCTTGTACGATGCAAAACAGACCTATGCATATGTAAATATACGAGTGAACAAACGAGCAATATCCTCAAAAATCCAACTCCTCAAAAACCCAAAGTCTAGTCTAGCTATGTCATTACGCAACATATCAATGTAACTACTACAATAACATATCACATTATGCTCTTGCTAAACAACAAATGCCTTGAATCACAAGGTTCAATCCATACCATATTAATCAAAAAATCCAACATAAATCCTCAACTCCATAAATCATGAATTCTACCAATACATCCATCATTATCATATCAACAAACACATGTTTAAGCATGAATGATAGTAAGAGATACATTTCCTAACAAGATATATCATCTAATAGCAAAAATCTCAAATCAACAAACCAAGCCTAATTGAACATGCAATTGATAATGAATAACGAATCTAATCACATAAAACATCAACCCATACATCATACAAGCTTAATTGAAGCATAAATCAAAAAACCCCCAAATTTAAAAAATTAGGGTTCATGTGATAATTCCTCAAATCCGGAGATTGAACGAACTAGGAAGAAATTTGTTCGGATGGAAAGATAGAGCACGTAACGGGCTTCGATTGAAGCTAAAGAGCACACAAATTGATGGAAAGATGAAGAAGTTATGAAGATTTAAAGGTTTTGTGAAAATGGAGGATTTTTTTTGAGTTTAAGAGAAGAAGAAGAAGTGAAATGAGGAGAAATGGGGAGAATCCCGCATTTTAGTTTCTGCAGACTGTGGGGCGGTTCGCCCCACGCCTGGGGCGAACCGCCCCGCACGTCCGGAGTGCGCGCGCGCGCTCTGGACGTGGGGCGATTCGCCCCACATGGGGGGCTATTCGCCCCCCACCTCCTGAGGTGGGAGACGATCGTTTTCAAATTAAAATGCGGTTTTTAGTCCCCGAAAGCCATTTTCCTCAAAAAATCGCTCGAAAAATCGCACTCGAACACAACATAAGCACATACGACACAGAAACGAACAAATTCACATATGAAAAGCAAATTGTTCAAGTATGAACGCATGCAATAAAGCGGTAAAGAAAGCGATAAAAAACCCCGGGTTGCCTCCCGGATAGCGCCATTGTTTAAGGTCTCTGACTCGACTCCTGTCTTCGCCTAGCTTTTCTTTTTGAGGGTACTAGACTTCCCCTTCACGGATCTCCTTCCCATGCCTCGATCCTGCGAATAAGAATTAGCATAGACATTAAGACCACTGTAATTAATAATATTAGAAATATCAGGTGGATCAGATATAGCGTGCAACACATGTTGCTTGCCATCTACTTCAATAGTGCAAGTTCTCTGGTAGATGTCCATCACGGAGCGTAGTTTAGTCAAGAATGTTCGTCCTAAGAGTATGACATCCCCCGTTCCAGGTGCTGACGCCGGCATAATTACAAAATCGGTGTAAACAGAAGCTTCACCAATCTTGACTAATACATTCTTCACAACGCCCTGGGGTTTCACAAGGGATCCATCCGCCAGTTGCACAATAGCCTTATGCACAATTAGTTCTCCAAGGTTACTCTTCTCGAAAACATTCAAAGGGAGCACATTAGAGTAGGATCCCGTGTCTAGTGTAGCTCGGACATCTTCAAGTTCCCCAATCCCGACCTTAACATCGAAACTTTGAGGGAGTGGCTCGGGATCCTCTTGCTCCTCTTCACTCTTGTTATTACCAAGGTCCTTCTCTTCTTCTTCGGCTTGTGGGGGCATTTCCCTCTTGCAAATCTCGCACTTAGTAACCCTCTTGATGGTGATTTCAACAGGTAGATCACCCACCAAGGTAATGGACATCGACTTCTCAGTGTTGCTAGGCAGCTTGCCTTGCTCCCTACTTGCTCCTCGGTCGATCAACTCTTGCATCTTTTGATGGGAAAGCCTAGTGCTCTCTTCCAACCTATCGAGCCTTGCCCTAGTCTTCTCGGAATCTTCTTCAGAACGTTTGAGAAAACTTTGTGTGTGATCAACCATCTTGTGCAAGTTCTCCATCAGTTGAGCTGACTTCGACTTCTGTGGCTCCTTCGGAGCGGGGTTTTCGCAGTGATCATTACCATAGTTTAGCCTACTACGGTCATGGTTAGGGCCATAAGTTTGGTTAGCCGGTGCATATCCTTGATTGTTTCGGAATCCCCTTCTCCAAAATCCACCTCGAGGATTCCTTCTGTCTTGTCCGTAGCTAACTTCTTGAGTACCAAACTCCGTAGCAAAGGCTTCTTCTTCGCCTCCTCGAGCCCAGTTGCCATCATCATATGCCAGCTCCGATCTACACATATGAGCCCCATGCCCATAGTTCTTGCATATTCGGCATACTTCGTTCGAAACAGTTGTTCCGGTGGCGCTCTTGAGGACTTGCTTCAATTCGTTGGTAAAGCACTCGAATTGATCCCCATTCCCCCTATACATAGGGGCTTCTTGAGTCGGTGGAGCTTCAGGTCCACGTCTCCTAACCATTGCTCTTGGGTCCTTGAACTGCGAACCCTTAGCAAGCCTTTCGAAAACTGCCCAGACGGCTTCTGCGGTTTCCTCCCAAATATTGCCTCGGCATTGGAAATCCACCACTTGTTGGTTCTCGAAGGTAAGTCCATTGTAGAAGTGTTGGACTAAGTCAGAAAGTTCAAAACCATGGTGAGGCATTTGTTCGTGAGATCTTGGAATCTCTCAAACGCGGTGTAGATGGTCTCATCATAGTCCTGCTTGAATCCAGTGATTTGCGCCTTAAGCGCGGTAGTCAAGGTGTGAGGGAAGTATTTCTCCATGAAAGCTGAAAAAAACTTTTCCCAAGTGTCCAGCGAGCCTGCTGGTAGAGAACTCAACCATGACTTGGCTCTGTCGCCAAGTCCCATAGCAAAAACCTTCATCCTCAACTCGTCCGTTGTTATTTCAGCTCCGGGTCGTGGGAGTTGGTTGACGAAATCATCGATATCGTGCAAGTACCCCATCACATCTTCCCTTGCTAAGCCATAGAACCTCGGAAGTTGTTGGAATGCGTGGTTCTTGATTTCCAGATCTCGAGTTGCAGACGAAAGAACAATCGCCGGTCCCCTCATACGATCCTTGGTGGGTTGAACCCATGCTTTCAGTGGTCTAGCTTCTGCCATTCCGTCGATTTCCTTGAAAAGAATGTGTAGAGATTGAGAGAAATCGGTATCCTCTATTTCCTCTAGTGCGCACCTTTCAAGTAGTCGCCTTCTTTGGTTGTAGACTCTGTCGATCTCAGCAATTGAATCAGCAAGCGGTGTTCCTGCAGATCGCGTATGCGGCATACACTATCTGTAACAGACTAGGAAAGCAGTATCAGAGAGAGATTAAAAAGGAAAACTAAAACTAATAGAATAGGGAATTGAATGCTGAAAATATAAACAAATTAAACAGAAAAAAGGAGTATAGTCCCCGGCAGCGGCGCCAATTTGATGAACGCGGATTTGTCGGGTTCCGGTTCAGCAAATAATATTTGTTATTTAGCCAAAGGCAATCCACAACTACAACGAAAACCGTAGTGTAGCAGTAGAATGACTCGAGTGTCGTTCTCTCAGGACTATAACTAGCTTTATCAAATCTAATTTAGAATATAAAAACAGCAGACAGATAGCAAAGGGGTTTCTAGCAGATAATGGAGATTGGTGATAGTGTGATCCTTCAAAGCATAACGGGTCGATAATCATGAATAAATTCCTCGGTCTTGCATGGAGATCTTTGATCAATCTAATGTCCTGTTGCAATTATTAAGCACTACGAAGATAACGATTCTGACAAGTCAATCACTATTGTCCTAATGTGTTCCGTAATTATTCAACACTACGAAGATAAACTCGCGTATAGGTCGACGAGGGTCCAATTGTGCATAATAATTAATACAACATACGAGAATTTAGGCTGAGCCTGATCAACGAAATAAAGCAATAACACGGAGTATAATGCGCGATATAGCCATTAGCATGATTATCTTCCCTTCGCTAAGAATTCACATACTACCACCAACGATAAGTTTAGCTACTCATAATAGGCATGCAATCAACAGAAATCATAGAAGAAAACATGTTGAAAGATATAAAAAATAAGTAGAATAAACTGTAAGATACAATGTTACCGAAGGTTGTCAATCTCCGAAGAATTGTGATCCTACAAGCACCAAACTGCTATGAAAAAGAGTCCCCTAAGCTACGAACCCCCAGAACAGGCTCTGGGAAGTTCCTACCTAAAACTACAGAGAAAGGTGAGAAAGTAGGTCTGGAAAAGTCTGATTTTCGGAGAAAACTGAGCAACTATATATAGGCCTCGAATAAGTGTGGGGCGGTTCGCCCCGGAGACTTTTTCGCGGAATTCCGCGTTTTCGACGCGTTTTTGGATTTCTTCCCCTTTTCGGACTCGGTTTCTGACTCCTAGTGGCCTTCTAACCTCCAGATTCGACCCCTAGACTCCAAATCCTATCCGGAAACCTTCAGATACTCCAAATAGACTTCTGGAACACCAATTCCTTGTCAACTTCGATATAATTGCCCGGAAATCCTCGATTTTCAACCAAAACCTGTAAAATAAAATCTAAAGGGAAACGTGACACTATTCTAATAAAATGTACTAAAATATAGCTAAATTAACATAGAGGATAGCTAAAATAGGTGAAAAAGACTCAAATGAAAGTGTAAAATACACATTCATCAGTATGCAATGGAAATGCTCATAAAGTTGAGGCGGACGGATGCATTGGTATTTAAGAATCTGGGACGAATCATCTTTTCTTTCGCACAAGGTGTTCCGGCTCTCAAAGAGGAAGAAAAACCTGAAAAGATCCCTATGAGTGTTGGTACCAAATTGGGCTATACTAAAGAAGATAAGTGTGTTGATGAAAACAAGTATAGGAAGCTCATTGGTTCCTCGTTGTATTTAACAGCAAGTAGGCCTGACATTCAGTATGTTGTTTGTGTGTGTGCAAGATTTCAATCTGATCCTAGAGAATCACACTACAAGAAAGCACTCAAAATACTGAAATA
Organism: Plantago ovata; assembly: GCA_028274465.1. Classification (NCBI taxonomy): domain Eukaryota; kingdom Viridiplantae; phylum Streptophyta; class Magnoliopsida; order Lamiales; family Plantaginaceae; genus Plantago; species Plantago ovata. Next base: position 49,951,243 of record CM051456.1, on the reverse strand, counting down.
TGTCAAAGGCAGAGTCAATGTTGGATTATGGTATCCAAAAGATTCTGGATGAGAATTGGTTGGTTATTCAGATGCTGACCATGGTGGATCAACTCTTTGGGCATACCCGGTAATTGTCCTAAATCTTCACTTCCATAGCTATTCCACAAACTTCCTTGCCGATCTCTACATCAAGAGTGGCTTCTTCTTCTTCAGTGTCTGAACTCTCTACCTCACTGTCTTCAGAGCTTGTTTCAATGCAAAGAGCATCGATTTTCGCTTGAGGCTTTTTCTTTTCTTCAGCAATCAAAGCCCTTTTGAACTTCTTCTTCTTTTCAGCAGATTTTGCCTTTCAGCAAAGGACAATTTACTTTGAAGTGTCCAGGCTTTTTGCAATAAAAGCTGAGATCATTGCCAACATCTGGTTCTTCAGAGGAGTTTGCTTGCTGAGCTTGCTCGTTCACCGAGCTAACTTCATTCTTGTATTTATGGTAGTTGTTACCAAGATGCTTTTTCAACTTCTCTTTTGTTTTTCGCCTTTCAAGTTCCTTACTGATGAATTTCTTCATGTTTCTAACAACAAGAGCGTTTTCATCAGCAGGCTCTTTATCATTCTTCTTTTCAGAAGATGATAGCTTAGCGGCAAGAGCAATGTTTTGCGATTTTTCAGCAGACACATTTTCTCTTTGCTTTGTCTCGTAATTGACAGTAGCAAGATGAGAGAACAACTCAGTTGGAATGATATTTGGCATTCCTTGATTGTAATAGAAGTTCTGAGTGTGGATCCATTCTTGGTTCAGACTTCTAATAATGGTTTTCCCCTTTTCAGAATCTGAATAGAAGTTTCCAACTCCTAAGGCAACCATCTCACTCACTAGAGTTGTGAATCTGAAATCCAAGTCTTCTAGTGACTCATTTGTACCTTGTTTAAAATTTTGGAACTTCAACTTTAGCACTTCGAGTTTGTTTTCCTTGGTTTTGTCAGATCCAGCACAAAGATCTTGAACCATTTTCCAAGCTTCCTTAGCAGTTTTGGCACCCCACAGTTTGCACTGTATAGTATCTGGAGTTGATCGTATAATGATGTATCATGCTTGGCCATCAAGACGGAATCTTTTGGCTTCATCGGAAGTCCATTCCTCTCTTGGTTTTGGAACGGCGGTATCAACCGGTTCTCCTAAGATAGTTTCCTTTCCAGCAGTATCTGTGGTTTTGTGAGGAAAGCTTCTCTCAAGTTTAGTGATCCTGATAGGTCCATCATTTATGACAGTAACCATTTCATCACTAATAGCCTCAAGATGTAGCATCATGTTGTTTCGCCATTTTTCATAGTTTTCCAACTTCAGCAAGGGAGCGTCTCCTAGCGACATTCTGTCAGCAAAAGACTACCAAACTGATCAAGTGAAAGTGATTTACGAAAAGCACCTAAGGGGATCTAGAAATACTGATCCAAACATTATATCACTGTAGAACCAAGATTTTCCCGAACTATTGCAACTTTGGTCAAAGTGTTCTTCTTGAAGTTCAAGTAAAGCTCTTCAGAGCTAACTTCATGGACCGCAGTGATGAGTGTTGCTTCTACACTCTCCTTTTGAGCCTGATAAAGAACAATGTTAGTTTCAGGAATGTTTTTGAATATAGTTTTAGAGTCTAAATATGTTTCATGATTTACCTGTTGTTTTTCAGCAAGCTCATGTTGCACACTTGTTTGTGCAATATCTACATTCATTTCAACAGAAACTGTAGTAGCTTTCTTGGTTTGATCATCCTGAAATAACACTTTGTTAGATACAAGTACTAAGTTTTTAAACCTAGTAAATTTACCAAAATTTGCATCTACCTGCTGAGCAGGAGTTGTTGACTCTGGTGCAGAAGCCTCAACAAACTTTTGTCTTGTATCTTGAGAAGTATGTAAACAAACAATAATATTAGCTAATGTAGTGTTTGTATTATTACATTGCTACTAGATTGTTGGCATCTCAATATTGCTGGCAAGGACTATTTCATGAATATTATCCACGTACACCCATTAGCTTTCTATCTGTATCAACCAATATACATGAGTGGGCTTTGATCTCAGGAGCTTTGATGCTAATAATCTATAACCTAAGGACCTCTATTTATAGTGTTATGTATTTAAGTACTACAATTACCGGGTATGCCCAAAGAGTTGATCCACCATGGTCAGCATCTGAATAACCAATCAATTCTAATCCAGAATCTTTTGGATACTGTTAGGAAACTTGTAATTTTGATGAGCAATTAACCATGCTAAATTAAGGAAAGTCCAGTAACTACTCTTAAGGTCCATAGGAATTTAGAATTTTAAGGACATTGTAAAAGAGGAACGTTTGCTGAAGACTTAGATTAGGTGCTAGATAAGTTATTTCTTTTGCGTATGATGTATTTTATTTTCTGAAAAGAAAATAACTTATTGATGCTTTAGCTTATGATGTATCTTATTTTCTGAAAAGAAAATAACCTATTGAAGCATTTGCTGACGATGTACTTTGTTTATTACAAACAAACTATTGAAGCATTTAGAAACCGCTCAGAATCTTGAAGATTATTGAAGATCTGAAGACTTGAAGAATTAGAAGATCTGAAGACTTGAAGATTGCTGAAAGACTAGTATCTACAAAGGCACGTGTTGCTCAGAAAGTGGAAACTTCAGCAACAGCATTGCATAAGTGAAAATCTGAAAGACAGAGTAGGTTGTGCTTGCTGAAACTGAGACTAACCACTTGCTGATGGAACATATGTGACCTCTTGCTGAAAGTACTTGAATTAGCGCTCTAATGTTACTGTTTGAATTCTATTCAAATACGCATTAAATGCAAAGCTTACACGCGAAGGACATGAAGACTAGAAGACAAACAAGGACGCTGCTGAAAGTACAAAAGCAAGATAGTGACATGTTAAGGATCAAAAGCCTTGGAATTTAAAATTCAAACGGCTCCTTTCTTGCACTATAAATAGAGGTCATCTGGCGAAGAGTTGAAGTGTGTCAACAACGTGATCAAACTCTCACTTGTGCTTAAATTCACATACCTTCAATTACTCTTACTGCCATTGATCCGTTCGAAGACTTAAAGCTTGAAAAAGCTACTTGTGAAGAAGTAGAACAAACTCGGCTAAGAAATTAGTTAAGTGTTCTTTCTTTCGAACAGGAACAAGTCTTGACACCAGAAACAATCAAACTTGTTTACTGCAAAGTATTCAAAGTTGTGTTTCTTAGATTACTTGTTGTAACTGAATAAGTTATAATTAAGTTATCTCACCCCAAAAACTCTCTAACTGAAAATACACCCTTTCAGGCGTGATATTCAGGGGGAACTTAATCGAGCATAGTTTTGCTGATTAAAAGTACCAAGTTTGGTGGAGAACAAGGTTACGTTCTCTAGTTTAGGTTGGAGACAAAGCAAGTGTGCTTTGGTTTCTGTTGAATCGCTCTAGATAGGAGATTGTAAGGAACCTCAATCATATCTTAGTTGATTCAGTCCTAGAAAGGACAAAGTGGATTAGTTGAGAGATTACGCCACTCTCAGATACCACTATAAAAGTGTTTATGTGATTTACTTACTGTACTTAGTTTTCAGCAATTCATATCTGTCTGTACACAGTCACTCACATCACTTGCTGAAACCTTTACTTACTGAAAGAGCACTTATTGTATCAAAGACTTCCGCTCTCTGATTTTAAGTATCAGCAAACCAAGCTACTGAAAAGTAACTTACGCTTGCTGAGAAAGTTAAGTATCAGCAAACTCATTACTGAAAAGTAATAAGTACTTGCTGAGAAAGTTTTAAACGACGAAAGTTTGAAAAGACTATTCACCCCCCCCCCCTCTAGTCTTTTCTTGTTGTTTAAAGGGACCAACAAGTGGTATCAGAGCTGGAGGTTCTTTAACCTTCAGCACTGAACCTAGATCCCCTTAGGTGCTTTCCGTAAATCACTCTCACTTGATCAGTTTGGTAGTGTTTTGCTGACAGGATGTCTTTAGGAGATGCTCCCTTGCTGAAGCTGGAAAATTACGAGAAATGGCGAAACAACATGATGCTACATCTTGTGGCCATTAGTGATGAGATGGTTACTGTCATTAATGATGGACCTATCAAAATCACTAAGATTGAGAAAAGCTTTCCTCACAAAACCACGGATCCTACCGGTAAGCAAACCATCTTAGGAGAACCGGTGGACACTGTCGTTCCAAAACCAAGAGAGGAATGGACTTCTGACGAAGCTAAGAGATTCTGTCTTGATGGCCAAGCAAGAAATATCATCATTCGATCAACTCCGGATACCATACAGTGCAAACTGTGGGGTGCTAAGACTGCAAAGGAAGCTTGGAAAATGGTTCAAGATCTTTGTGCTGGATCTGACAAAACCAAGGAAAACAAACTTGAAGTACTTAAATTAAAGTTTCAAAACTTTAAGCAAGGTACAAACGAGTCACTAGAAGACTTGGATTTCAGATTCACAACTCTTGTTAGTGAAATGGCAGCCTTGGGTGTTGGGAACCTTTACTCAGATTCTGAGAAAGTGAAAACTATCATCAGAAGTCTGAATCAAGAATGGATCCACACTCAGAACTTCTATTATAATCAAGGAATGCCAGACATCACACCAATAGAGTTGCTCTCTCATCTTGCTACTGTCAACTATGAAACAAAGCAAAGAGAAAATGTATTTGCTGAAAAATCGCAAAACATTGCTCTTGCTGCAAAGCCATCATCTTCTGAAAAGAAGAATGAAAAAGAACCTACTGATGAAAACTCTTTGGTTGTCAAAAACATGAAGAAATTCATCAGCAAGGAACTTGAAAGGCGAAAAGCAAAAGAGAAGCCGAAAAAGCATCTTGGTAACAACTACCATAAGTACAGGAATGAGACTAGCTCGCTGAACAAGCAAGCTCAGCAAGCTACATCATCAGAAGAACTAGCAGTTGGAAATGATCTATGTTTTTACTGCAAAAGCCTGGACACTTCAAAGCTAATTGCCCTTTGCTGAAAGGCAAATCTGCTGAAAAGAAGAAGAAGTTCAAAAGAGCTTTTATTGCTGAAGAAAAGAAGAAGCTTCAAGCAAAAATCGATGCATTGTGTATTGATACTAGCTCCGAAGACAGTGAGGATGAAAGTTCAGACACCGACGATGAAGAAGCCACTCTAGACGTAGAGATTGGCAAAGAAGTTTGTCGAATAGCTATGGAAGCTTATCCAGATGTGTCAAACTACGAATTCTGCCTCATAGCCGGTCAGGTAAACAACCCTACCTCTGACTCAGACTCAGAAAGTGAAGAGGAGATTGACCTTGACAAGATTCAAGGAGAAATCGAAAGATTTGAGAAAACTCTGAGCAGACACCAAGAGAAACTACAACTTGCTGAAATTCTGACCAAGCAGACTACTGAAAAGTACGTCTTGCTGAAAGAAGAAACAGAAGAAAAGGATGCTGAAATAAGGCGTCTTAAGAAGTTGATTTCTGAAGCTACAGAGAAGAATTCTCAAATGGCATTAGAATTGGAAGAATATCAGCCCTCAATTCTAAAGTTACTTGCTGAAATCCAAGAGATGAAAAAGATGAAAGTCAATTTCAAATCTTATGTGGATGCAAGTAATACGCTGACTGAACTAAACTCTTATTTGAGAGACCCATCTCAGAAAGAAGGTTTAGGCGCAATGTATGAAGGTGATGACGTAGAAATCTTGAGAAAAGATAAATCACCTATCTCCTTTGTACGTGCTACTGATAGTGGTCAACCAGAAATCTATCAGTTTGGTCAATCTAAGGTTGCTGAAACAAGCAATCAAGTACCTATGACCATAAAGCCCGCTGTTGCTACTCAAAGTAACAAGACTTTAAAAGGAAAACAGGTTGCTGAGAAGCAAACTTGAAAGAAAAAGGATGTTGTGAAGCATCCCGCCAAACAAGTTGCTGAAAAGCAAGTTGTTAAGACTAAAGGCAAGATTACTAAAAGTAATCAGAAGTCCTTTGCTGACAAACCTGAATCAAGTAAGGTTGCTGACGCTAAAGCTCAGTATTCTCCGAAAATTGGACTCGGTTTCAAAACCAAGCAAAGTCAACTCTTTCATGAGTATAAGCAAAGTCAGCAAAGATACTTCAAAGAGATGAAGAAAATCAAGCCTAAGAATTCTGAAAAGAATCTTAATGCTAGGGCTAGAAGGAACCTTGCTAGAAAAGAACTTACTGAAAAGTATGTTCAGCAAAAAGGTCAACCGAGCAAGACACCACATCAGAAAGTGGATTTGACCAGTATGAGTCAAAAGTCTTTCATCTCAAAACCTCCTAGTTCCTCAGCAAGTAGAAAACAAGTCAAAGTTGAAAAACTTAAGACTTGGGTTTCCACTGGACGCATTCTTGAACATGTTAATGGACATCCATCATTGGATAATTAACTTGTTTGCTCTTGATTGTGCATACTTCAGCCACGGAGACAAACGATGCAATCTGGCACTTTGATAGTGGTTGTGGAAAGCACATGACGGGCAACAAGAATAACCTTATAAACTATAGACGGTGGTCTAAAGGTCCAACAATAAGGTTTGGTGGTGGAGGCTCCAGATCTACAAAAGGCTATGGTGATGTGAAGTTAGGATGCATAACCATTACTGGAGTTCTTTATGTCAAAAATCTCAAGTTTAACCTTTTCAGCATGAGTTAGTTTGCTGACAAAGGATACTTCATCAAAATTAAAAGTGATGAATGTAAACTTATAGATTTCGAGACTAAAAAGGTAATAATGATTGCAAGAAGATCAGGAGGCTTGTACACCGTTGATTGGTCTTCAGCAATTGTTGAAAAATGCCTTGTCTCAGATCATGATTGCCTTGCTGAAAAAGCATGGTTATGGCATAAACGAACAAGTCACCTAAACTTCAAGACGCTGAATAAGCTGTCTAAAAAGGCACTTGTAGTTGGATTACCTAGAGTTAATTTTAAGAAGGATGGTGTTTGCAATGCATGTCAGCAAGGAAAGCAAACCAAATCTTCTTTCAAGAACAAGGCAGTACCGTCAACTACAAAACCTTTACAACTCTTGCACATGAACTTGTTTGAATCTTCTTCAACAAGCTATGCTGGTAAGAAGTATGGTCTAGTCGTGGTAGATGACTATTCAAGATTCACTTGGGTAGTATTCATCAAGCACAAATCTGAAACCAAGACTGAAATACCTAACTTGCTGAATAAGCTTGAAGTCATGAAAAATGACAAGGTAAAAGTCATAAGGACAGACCATGGTACTGAGTTTGTAAACCAGTACATAACTGAATATTGTACCTCAAAAGTTATACAACATCAGTTATCCTCAGTAAGAACACCACAGCAAAACGGTGTTGCTGAACGGAAGAATCGTACCCTGAAAGAAGCCGCAAGAACAATGCTTGCTGACACTGAAATAAGTGAGGCTTATTGGGTTGAAGCGATTAATACCGCCTATTATACTCAAAACAGATGCTTGATTACTAAGGAATACAACAAAACTCCTTATGAATTGTTTTTGGAAGACCTCCTAACATCACTCATCTAAGAGTATTGGTTGCAAGTGTTTCGTTCTTAACAATGGTAGAGAATACCTAAGAACATTTCAACCAAAGGAAGACGAAGTGATATTTCTCGGCTACTCCTTGCATAGTAAAGCTTATAAAGTTTACAACAAAAAGGCACAAAAGATTGAAGAATCAGTGCATGTTGTATTCTACGAAAAGTCACAAGGTGTGCCTGCTGAAGAAGAAATATCAGAATGTATGAAAAAGCTAATCATACATGAGCAAAGAACTGAATCTGATGCTAGGCAAATCAAGTCAATTGAACTAAATGATGATTTTGACAATGACTCTCCTACCCCTAGTAATGACAAGATAAATATAGTTCACGACAAAGAATTTCCAGCAAAAGACGCGGTTGCTCCGGAAGTTGCTGAAATTACGCAATCTCCAGTGCCTGCTGATGAATTACCTCAATCGAGCAATGCTGAACAAGAAGTTGCTGATGAACAAATCTCAGCAGAGACAGAAATTCCCAGTAGTACTGAACAAGTACATACTGAAGAGTCACATGCTGATGAGCAAACATATCCTGATCCAACAAACAGAAAACCTGTTAATAAATGGATTAGAGATCATCCCTCTACGGATATGAATGGCGATATTAATAAACGCCAAGTGACTAGATCGAAAGCTACTCATGGACTTGCTGAAGAAGCAACTGTCGTAGAAGTAGAATCATCGTTCTCTTGCTTTGTTTCAGAAATTGAACCTAAAACCATAGAAGAAGCTTTAAAGCATTCTGAATGGATAAAGGCAATGCAAGAAGAACTGGATCAATTTGAAAGAAACAAAGTCTCGAAACTTGTGCCACTTGCTGAAGACAAGAAAGCTATTGGTACAAAGTGGGTGTTCAGAAACAAGCTGAGCGAGTCTAGTGAAGTAACAAGAAATAAAGCACGCTTAGTTGCTCAAGGTTACTGTCAGACTGAAGGATTGGACTATGATGAGTCTTATGCACCAGTCGCAAGATTGGATGCAATTAGGCTTTTCTTAGCCTTTGCTGCTCACAATGAATTCATTGTTTACCAAATGGATGTTAAAAGTGCATTCTTAAATGGTGAACTTGCTGAAGAAGTCTACATAGAACAACCCCCTGGCTTTGAACTTCCCTCAGAAATCAAGATGGTATACAAGCTTCAGAAAGCTGTATATGGTCTAAAGCAAGCACCAAGAGCATGGTATGATACCTTGGCTAAGTTCTTGCTGGAAAATGGTTTCAAGAAAGGTGAAGTTGACAAAACTTTATTTACCATGAATCATGATGGTCAAATTCTCTTAGTTCAAATTTATGTGGATGACATAATTTTTGGATCTAAGGACAAGCAACTCTGTGATGATTTTGCCAAATTCATGACAAATAAGTTTGAAATGAGTATGATAGGAAAATTGAATTATTTCCTAGGATTGCAAGTCAAGCAACTCAAAGATGGAATATTCATAAATCAAGCAAAGTATGCGAAAGAAATGCTCATAATGTTTAGGATCAAAGAGGATGAGAAACCTGAAAAGATCCCTATGAGTGTTGGTACCAAATTGGGCTATACTAAAGAGGACAAAAGTGTTGAAGAACACAAGTATAGGAAGCTCATTGGTTCGTTGTTGTATTTAACAGCAAGTAGACCTGACATTCAGTATGTTGTTTGTGTTTGTGCAAGATTCCAATCTGATCCAAGAGAATCACATTACAAAAAGGCAATCAAGATACTGAAATATGTTAAAGGTACAGTCAATGTTGGATTATGGTATCCTAAAGATTCTGGACTTGAATTGGTTGGTTATTCTGATGCTGATCATGGAGGATCAACTCTTGATAGAAAAAGTACCTCTGGAACTTGTTAGTTTTTGGGTACTAGATTAATATCATGGTTCAGCAAGAAGCAAACCAGTGTTGCCAATTCATCTACTGAATCTGAGTACATTGCAGCTGGTTGTTGCACAGCTCAAATCCTATGGATTCAGCAACAATTAAGATATTATGATATTTCTGCAAAGAAAACACCAATCTTTTGTGATAATACAAGTGCTATTGCAATCACGCAGAATCCTAAGTTTCACTCTAGGACTAAGCACATTGATATTAGACATCATTTCATTAGAGATCATGTGGAAAAAGGTGATATTGAGGTTGTGAAAGTTGGCACTGATGATCAGCTTGCTGACATTTTACCAAGCCCTACCGGATAATAGGTTCGCAATGCTAAGGTATAACCTTGGATTGATTGAACTACCTCAATAAAAGATACAATTGGCAGAATGCTGAAACAGGTATTCAGCAAGCCAAAGTCACTGATTTCTTCTAAGAAATGATAGGTCACTGCATGTTTGCTGAAACAGGCATTCAGCAAGTAATTCCTTCAAAACGGGTATTTGTTAGGAAAGTTGATCACTTGCTGAGACAGGCACTCAGTAAGAGAAATAAGCTTAAGGATTGCTGAGACAGGCACTCAGACAATCAAAGATACTGAAACAGGTATTCAAGTATCGAAGGAATTTTCTGAGACGGGAACTCAGAAAAAGAGCAAAGCTCATCTCTCAGATTTTACCAAAAGAATATCTCAAGTACAAAAGAATTTACTGATACGGGAAATCAGAAATATCTTTTAAACTTAAGAAAATATGAGATATCTAAGTAAGGGGGAACTTTCAGCAAGTATCTAGGTTGTTAATTCAAACTCGCTGAAAAGATTCTTGTCTATGTCAGCAAGCAATCTATCCCTTAAAACTCGGTAAAATCAATTTGTGACGTTAATCGGGCACAGATAAACTCGTAATAATCATGACATGAAATTCAATCGTGGCCATTGATTAAAAGGAGTTACTTATCTAACGGCTAACAAAACAAAGAGAGAGAGTGCTCTGACGGTTTTAGTTAGTGGGCCACTACGCTCCAGTGTTTCTCTGTTTTACCCTTGCTGAGAGCTCAAATCGATTGAGTTTCTCACACACCAGAGACACTATATAAAGAAGGAGTTAGAGAAATGACAAAATTCTTTAACTCACATTTCCTTTCTCTGCAAATTTTAGCCTGAATCTACTGTACCTCCGGTCAAAAAGCAAACTATCTCTTTTCGTACACATTTTCTTGCTCTATAAAAGAAATGGCTCCCAAGAGACAGTCTTCTAAGTCCTCAAAGTCGTCAAAGGTTGACAGTGCTGAAACACGCACTGCTCCGGTGACTACTCGGCCACAAACACAACGAAAGTTGTGTTGAAAAACGACCGAATCTCAGAAAAACCTATGCCTCCGTCATATCTTGACACTGCAAAGTGTGAGATGTTGATGCAATGGGGAGGTTTGCAAAAGAAAAGTACATTAGGTACTTTTTATGAACAAGAACTCGATGACGAAAATGAAGAGGCGCTTGAGTTTATCAAGCAGCAAGGCCTCATGAACTTTATCTCTGCTCGCACTAAGCAAGTGAGCATGATTGATACAATGGAATTCTACAACAATGCAGAAATCCAGTCCCTTACAGATAGTAAAGGAGTCACTGAAAAAGTGATCCTTACTTATGTTCAGAACACGCAAATCGTCCTGAAATGGACTGATTTAGCGGAGATTTTTCAGATTCCAACCACTGGAACTGAAGATGACGTCACTGCCACTGACGAAGAAATTGAAGCTTTCTACAGTGACGTCAGAAATGAGAAAATGAAGAAAGGCGAGATTGCTCCCGTGACTTGGACAAAGCACGTTAAGAGAAAGCATCTCTGCCATTCACTTGGTCTAGTAGCTCTGCTACTAATAAAAGTTCTTGACTCCCAAGTTGGAGGAATTGACCAAGTAGGCCTGAGAAGATGGCCATTGCTGATGCATATCCATGAAAATAAAACGGAACTTAACTGGGCTAAGTACATTTTCAACAGGCTTGTTGATTGTGTTACTAAGTTTAAGGTAAAGGTAGAAGACAACAAGGTCTCACCTTCCTTTCCAGTTATGTATGGAATCAAGATATGCTATATCCTTGAACATTTCAGGATTCAGCTAAGAAACCCATTGCCAATCAAGAAATCTGTGTGCAATGTGGGAAGATCTTTCTACAAGCAGAATGTACCTAAGATTGCTGGAAAGAAAACTAAGAAGACAACAACTGCAAATGTTGTCAGCACAAGCCAGCAAGAAAGGTATACAACAGCTGCAGATGTTACCACTCAGCAACTTAGAGATGAAACTGCTGTTGGTGGTGGTAACACAAAATGAAACTGCTGTAGAAAATCAACAAGGTACGTGTACAACAGCCGTTGCTGAAAATGCAACTATAGATGACTCTGGGAAACTGGAGAAATCTAACAAGAAAAAGAGGAAAGCTGATGATGACACTCAGACTGCAGCGTCATCAGCAAACCCCGTACCTAAGAGGAAACGGACCAGCAACACAAAGGAAGAAAACACTGGCTCGCAAGTCAGTCCCTGCTGTCCAAGACCTCTCAGTCAATTCCCAGACAAATGCTGAAACGCATTTGCCAGTAGATGTTGCTGAGGTAATTACTGAAGCCTATGTCAGCAATGTTGAAGTGTTTGCGGAAGCCTTCAACAATCAACTTAATGTTGATAATCTACTGAGAATAGACCACAAGGCAGTGGAAATGAAATTCCTGCCCAAGTCCCAGATATCTACATTGTAGATAACTAGATGATCCAACTTTGAACCAGCAAGTGACATTGCTGCTGATCTGCAAAGAGCGGCACTTGCTGATGCTGCTGAAAAGATGGTTGCTGAACAAGCAACTCATCAAGTTGCTGACCCCGCTTGCTGAAGGACCAGTTGCTGAGACAGCAATGGTTCCAGTTCCTGAAGTTGCTGAAACTCAAGAAGCATTATTCAACGACGCATCTCGTGATGCTGAGAATACTGGCCCAAGTTCACCCAAGACATCAATTGACAAAGTCCAGCTTGTACTGGAAGAAATAAGCAAACAAATGGAGTTGGAGATTGAAGAATCATCCAACAAATCAATTGATATCTTCATGACAAGCAGTGAGCTCAAGGGTCAAGATGCTTCTGCTCAACTTGTCATTTCAGAGACAAGGGAGATTGCTGAAACCGCACAGCTTTCTCAGATAGAGCAAAACCAGAAGTCTGCTGAAGAAACAGTCCAAGAAGCTGAAGAAACTGTTAATGCTGAAAGGACTGAGCCACAACCTGTCCTTCTTCAGCAGGTAGTTAATTCAACCATCAGTAAAACTTCAATTTCTGAAAATTGTTCTTTTGCTAATATTATACTATCTCTACAGACTTCTCAAGATGCAAGTCAGATGGTTGCTGAAGCCTCTGCACCAGAACCAACACTCCCTGCTCAGCAGGTAGTTAATAATTTTGGTATAAAAACTAAGTTTGACAGCTTAGTACTTGTGTCTAACTCTAATTTATTTCAGGATGAACAAATGGAGGATGCTACTCAAGCTCCTCATGGAATGGAAATTGTACTACATGAGCTTGCTGACTCTCAGCAGGTAAATCATGTTTCAGATAAAACTCTAAAACAATTCTCCAAACCAATCCTGATCTAAATAACGTTCTTTTTCAGGCTCAAAAGGAGACCACTGAAGTGGTACTCATCACTGAAGATCATCAAGTAAGTTCTGAAGAACTGTACTTGAACTTCAAAAGGACAACTTTGTCAAGAGTTGCTAAGTCCGTCAGCAACTGGCAAAGGTACAGGCGAATGGATTTCTCAGATCTTCACCTTCATCTCTCAAACGAGAAAAAGAGATCTTCTCTGCTGAAGCTCGAAACATTTGTCCACTCCATCCTTCCTGAAGAAATGACATATTCTCAGCAAATGAGCTCCAATCTGATTGCTCAAATCAGAGAGAATATGAAGGCAAAATTCAAGAGTGCCTCTCCAGCTGAACAAGCTGTGATGCTCAAAGGTCTTTGTACCTGTGGTGGCTGATCCCCACAAAATCAATGAGGAAGAGGAAGTGACAAGTGTTGCTTTGTATAAGCACGTTGAGCTAGTCATTCTGACAGACGATGATGAAGAAGAAGAAGATGAGAACATTCCCACTGATCCCAGTGATGATGAAGGGAAAGATTCCAAGGACAAGAAAGACGATGATGATGACAATCAAGGTCCAAGTCCTGATGCTGGAGGATTAAGTTGACAGTTGCTGAAAATGCTCAACCTGAAAATCAGCAAGCTGAACAACAACAACCTCAGCAAGAATCTCAACCTCCTCCTGCTGCTGCTGAAAATCAAGCACCTGTGCAAGGTGCTGATACTGAAGAGGAATATGCCAGAAAAAGGGCTGCCTTGAAAAATGGCAAAAGTCCAGTTTCTGATGCCAAGGTTACTGAAGAAAACCTTGATGATGATGATGAACAAGATGAAGATTACCAACGCGCTCTCAAGAACAGTCTCTTGATCCATGCAAGGCATACGCAGGATCTAGAAATTGGTCAATCTTCAGGAGTAAGATCAAAGGAAGTCCCCTCCCTTCCATTTACTACTGGCGAAACTCCAGTAATTGAGTCAATACTCAATTAAAACTAACTACTGGCGAAACTCCAGTAATTGAGCCCCAAACTCAATTGAAACAACTAACTACTGGTGAAACTCCAGTTGTTGAGTCTGAAGCGTTGCCATCAGCAACCACTCAACAAAAAGGAAGTGAAGCTACTGATAAAGGTTCAAAGTTGCTCAACTTGATGAATCTGAGGATGATGACGACTTGTCAGAAAATGAAGATGAACAATCCAAGCGAGACCCAAAAGTTGTTCAGATTCCTCCTCCTGATTACATCAATGATTTAGACGATGGTCTAAGAGCAGAATTGTGATGCGTGATGATCAGTTTGCTTCCGAAATTAAGGTTCATTCCTTAACACCTCATTTAGTGTCGTTCCCAAGAGTTGAGGAGTTTACTCCCAGAATTCTAGCACTAAAGGCAGTCCATAATGCCTGCAAAGCTGAAGATGATGCATTGCTTGCTGAGAGCCCACTTGACTTGGAAAGATTTTGGCTACGGCTGCTGGACGCACTACTACTTTGACCATAGCTCAGAAAGACATCAGTCTTTATCACAAAAGCTAAGAAGAAGATGTAAGTCCAGCTCTAAGCTAGCAAAGACTGCTCTGTAAGGCACAGACTTTATGGGTGAGAAGGCCGCAACAGAGAAAAGACATGAAGAGAACATTGATGAGCATTCAACAAGAGTTGGTCAGAATGACTTCTGACCACAACCAAATTATCATGAAGTATAACAGTTTAAGCACTCTTCGCTGAATTGCAATGAGTTTATCTTCTGCCACATGATGAATGTGTATTTTACACTTTCATTAGAGTCTTTTCACCTATTTTAGCTATCCTCATGTTAATTTAGCTATATTTAGTACATTTCTATTAGAATAGTGTCACGTTCCTTTAGTTTATTTTACAGGTTTTGGTTGAAATTCGGGATTTCCGGGCACTTATATTGAAGTTGACAAGGAATTGGTGTTTCCAGAAGCCTATTTGGAGGTCTGAAGGTTTCCGGCATAGGATTTGGAGTCTAGGGGTCGAATCTGGAGGTTAGAGGCCACTAGGAAGTCAGAAACCGAGTCGAAAAGGTGAAGAATCCAAAACTGCGTCGAAAAACGCGGAATTCCGCCAAAACAACGGGGGCGAACCGCCGCAGCATGGGGCGAACCGCCCCGGAGTTATTTCGGGGCCTCATATATAGTGCTCAGTTTTCTTCCGAAAAATCATTATCTTTCAGACTACTTTCTCACCTCTCTCTATAGTTTTAGGTAGGAATTCCCGGGGCTT